>LPNX011038975.1:248888-323988 GCA_001517045.1 Pseudotsuga menziesii
GCCTGATGATAATTGAACCTATTATTGGTTGGGACATATTCTGTTATGCCAAATAGGTAGACTGGAAGGGTTTACTGGCACTGAGAAAACTGTTTGTTGAGGAAATTGAACCAGGGGACTTGGGGTACCACAAGTGTAGTCCTTTTCAATGCTTGAAGTAGTAATAATATAATGGCTAGTTTCCCATGCTTTGGAGACTCTGAGACTGATAGCATTTCTGATATAAAGAAAATTTTAAGGAGAGTACATATACAGGTGGATGGCATGAGACAAGCCATCAGTTATTTCACCAAGCACTTAGAATTTCCAAAGAAATAATTGGTAGAGTTGGAAACCAAACTGCAGGAGAATAGCAATAGGATGGACAGAATGACAGAGGGAATGGACATGTGCTACAACATGATACTGATATTTGCTCAAGGAACCCAATCAGAAGCAGGGCAAAGAATGTTTTTAGAGGGTTAAGTAATGGATAATGTCAAAGAAGATTCCACAGTGCAGCAGATAGGTCTTGTAATAATTGGTCAAGCTCAGTTTCAGAGAGAGGGCAAGCAGGAGCAGGAGGATATCGAGATGGAGGAAGCCCGCAGCGAGCACCACTTTGCTTAAAATTGGCTTATGCCTTTTTTTGTATCTTGATTTTGGGTGTCTTTATACGCAAGTATAGTTATAGAAGTGATAGGAAAGCTCACAGTTATGCATCTTATTGCTATCTAGTGAAGGACTGTAGCTTAATGTTTCAGCTCAATAGATCCTGGTTGTATAAACTTTTTGAACTCTTATATCTATTCTGGCTGATTTGGTAGGTCACAACCCCTTTATGATATTAAAAAATACCTGTTCTTGCAAAAACAAACATTTAAATTGGTATAAAATTCTCAAGATGCTTTGAGAGGGATATCTAGCAGCACATCCCAGAGCACTCAAAAACATTATGAAACACTGACAGGCCCCTATGCCACAACAACTATAAGAATTTTACAACTAAATCAATCATTACATCAGTATTTATTCTCTCTTGAAAACACTCATTCTCATTAACCAAGACAATGATTCTAAAATTTTAGGTTTATATGAATCCCTAGGTGAGTTCCATTCTCCATTTTGCTTCCTCCTGTAATATGTTTGGCATAGTAGACTATAATGGCAATATTCATTCCCTGCCTCAGTTTCTCTTCATTTTCATTCCCAATGCCGTTTAGCCATTTCACTTTGTTGTTCCTCTTGTTATCTGTTGTTTACTAAAAACGTTTAATGTATTTCAGAATTTGCACTTAATTTTCTATATGCATGCACTTGTTTAGAATTCTGTACTTTTTAAAGTTTCTTTCACCGACTTTATGACCATGGCATGGCTATCCCATAACAGCCTATGTAGTCTACACAAATAGCAAAAATAAAACCTGTAATCAACAGAAAGATAAAAAAATTCAAAAACTAAGTACAGAAGAAATTTAAATAAGAATGAAAGGGATTCAAGAAAATACAAATTAATAGAAGTACAAAAGTTATCAAAAAAGCAGGTGCACACAAATTAAAATACAAAAAGAAACTAAACCAAAAAACAATATTAACACAGATAAAATTTATGACATAGATGATTGCTGCAAGATAAATTAAGCCCACATGACTGCAGAGTTGACAAAAGAAAAATCAAGTATGCATAAATATTAGAGATGACTGAAAAAACAAATAATATGAATTATTGAATAGCTTTGGAAAAAAGAATAAACATAAGCACAACATTTGTCTAAGAAAATGAAACCCAGATGACTTAAAAAATTCTAAAACAGACCACTTCAGATGAACAAAGAATAAGAGCCTAAGCAAACAAACCCAAGAAAACTCTGGGAAAGTCTAAATAACAGTCTATAGATCCACATCATAGGAAGAAATTGAAAATGCCAATTCATAAATTAAAAGAAATCCCTAAAATTTAGAAGGCACGCATAAGATCAAAAGTATTCACAGCTTTACAATGAAACTAAAATATTTGGAAACCCAAAAAGATATCTATGTATGTCTGTATGTAACTGTGTATCTATGTATGTATACAATGTGAGTGTGAGTATGTACCTATGTATCTAGGTGTGTATACATAGGCATATAGTGATAACAAACAATGAAGTCAAGAAGTTCAAAAACTACAAATTTATCTAAAATGAGAACAAAAAACAAATCTCTACTGAAAGGGAAAACATGAAAAGTTGGCTTGGGATTGGGTGTGGGGGTTTCACAGTCACCAATGTTTCATTCCCACAGGATCCACCCAGTAACTTAAGGTAGCGATGGCCCTTGGATGCAGCGGTCAGGCACTGGGAGATGAGAACCCATGTGCACGTATTACAGGCCTCGTTACACTTACATGTTCTCCTTAAAACTGTGAAACTATTTCACACCTGGAGATAAGGGTTAAACTTATGACAATGGGAGATAATGACCCACGTGGACATATTATAGATCCAAATGGCCATATTACAGATCCAAGGCCACTTCCATGTGTTGTTAAAGCCTAACATTTATTTCCCAAAGGGCTCCAAACCAAAGTTCCATTCCTACAGGATTTAATGTGAGACATGGGGACCCCTGCAGGTAGAGATCGAATTTATATCATGTGAGGATGAGGTCAGGTACATATCCCGATGTTCGCCCTAAAACCCATCATGGAACTATTGGGCAAGGTTCCATTTGCACAAGCTTTATAATACATGGAGTTACCTGGAGGTAGGTGTTGAAAGTATAGCATTGGAAGATAATCCATTGGTGTTGATATTAACAATCTAAGCCAATCCCCAAGTTCTCTCCACGGCACACCAAACTTTACAGTCAAGTGGGTTGTAACAAAGTGGTAAATCAGGTGATCTGTTTACAATACAACCCAGGTTAAATACCTTAAGTCAAGAAATGCCGGTGTGTTGATGCAACCAATTATATGGTACCTTATGATATTGCGTTGTTAAATGAGCCTATACTGATTGTCCTAAGCAATGTATCTCAACAAACGAGACCAGGTACAAGGCCTTGGTAATGTTGAGGGAATATCAATATATACACCTATGTCAAGCCCACTTCCTCTACAAAGGCTCATTAGGTAGAAAAATAAGAAGAGATAGGCTAAGAATTAGCAAACCAATTTGAAAAACTAACTAACATCAATTTTTTCCTGCAAAACCTTCCAGAGAACCTCCTTCAGTTAAGAAAATTGAAATGGGTATTCGGAAAAAGTAGAAAAGTGTAGCCTTCAGCTATTAAAATCTAAATTGGTATTTCACTACCATACAATAGATTGAAGAAAATGAAAAGGGTATTTGATTGAATACCTGGATCTCGGCTAGGGAGAGTGGTCGTGCCATCCCATGAACGAAGCAGCTCAGCCAGCAATAACAATAAGCGTGAAAATAAGGAAAAAGGGCAGCAATAACTTGATCTTAACTAATCCAATATGAGTTAACAATTGCCTTAACCTCTGAGCTAGCAATCTGTGGTGCGAACCTCTCATTCCAGATTTTTCCTTAGAAAGGGAATAAGCCCCGATGTTCATAGGGGTGCTGCCCATGCCCAATCCCATGCTACTCGAGATGGCAATCCCATAATACTCTTAAGGAAGCGAATTATCCCAATAGAAAATAGGCTCTCTCTAATATAAGCCCAATCAATTATCCCAATAGAAAATGGTGTGGGTTTAGCATGAGGCATTGTGTGACAGCCTTAACCTTCTATATATTTCCATCCCCATCTCAAACCCTGGCTCTAACCTTATATATCGTGCTCCTGCATTCACCTCAAACCCTGCCCCAAACCTTGAAATAGTATGTTCTCCATCCTTTGCCTTAAACTGTGTTCCAAACCTTACAACCCGTGATCTTTCCTTCGCTTCAAACCTTGGATCAAGCCCTAAAATACTATGTTGATCCTGCATCAAAACATGGCATTGCTGAGAAATATGGTTTAGAAACAGAGGAAAAAACTTGCAATAGTATGTTCTCTTGCCTTCATCTCAAACCTTGTCGAACCTTACAGCTCATGCTCCTACCTTCACCTCGAACCTTGGCTCAGTCCCTGAAATATTATGTTGCTCCTGCAGTGAAACACAGAATCATAGAGGTATGTTTTGGAAATAGAGGAAAACCTCTGCAATAGTATATGCTTCGACCATCACTTCAAACCTCTGCAATAGTATGTGCTTCCTTATGTGTCTCCTTCTTTTACCACATCTTATATTATAAATCATAAAAGATAGGGAACTCCCTGCTAAAATGGGTTTCGGGTTGTTGTAGGAAATGAACCGAAATATCTGTCCCTTAACCGACATAATATTATTGTGTATTGTAAAATTTAGTGTAGATTTATTTTTTTCTTTTTCTCAATTCAACAAACGCGCCGTCGCTTAACCGACGGCGATGAGAATTTCTGTCTCTTAACTAACGGGAATGAGACTAGCCATCGCTTAAGCGACGGTTGTGGCCACATTTACAAAAAGAAAATGTATCCTTGTGATTTTTGGTAAGTTTAAAAAGAGAAATCCATGCGCCGTCGGATTTTTCCGTCGGATTTTGGATCGAAATGTAGTAGTGGGAATACCCTGAAATTCGCCGTGGTAAGTGACAAAAAAGTGTCAGAAATGGAGGTAAAGCTAGACAAAATCAATGTTCCTGACAAGATACAACTCCATAAATAAACTGGAGATGTTATTTACTTTGATTTGTTACATGCTATTATGAAAATTAATAAATTGCAGTGCCTTGTAGATAAGATGGAGGTTCAACTGAAGCATGAAAGGGTTGAAAATAAATCAAATTTGAGTTCAAATTAAAATGTTCCAAGGAGATGTTGCAAGCTTAGGGACCAAACCGGGTAATATGCAGGCGACCAAAAAGCTTCTAGAGGAGAAGGACAATACCATTCAAGTATTGAATAAGAAGCTTAAAGTCCCTAATGCTGAACTCATTTAGTCTTCAGAATTATTTACACTTCAGGAGCAAAAAGAGAATTTATCAGGAGATGATGGACTATAAAGGAAAATCATTGAAGATGCAGGAAGAGAAAAACAAGTGGGAAGTAGAAAGAACTGAATTGATGGCTCAGACTTTGAAGTTGAAAAAGGATCAAAATGATGAAAAAGAAATTATGGAAGAATTGATGAGTCAAACCCCTGTTGACATTGATTTACCCCTTGTTAATATTGAAAGACCATTAAATTAATTTTCTATAGATGCTCTATTAGTTCCTATGTCACAGGTAAGTCTGAAAGAGGTGGAGATTAAAGAATTAAAAGAGAAAAATGAAAAAATCAAATCAGAATTGGCTAAGAGCATTGAGGAGAAGAATAAAGCATTGAATGATAAAATCCAATTGTAGAAAAAGTTTAGTGAATTAAAAGAAAGAAGTACAGGAAAAGGTCCATTACAGGGAGCTAAGAATTTTATTTTCGATACTCTGTCTATGGAAATCACCAAGTTTAGGCATTATTTAAATTTTATTGATGATGAAAGTGCACTAGTCAATTTAGCTACTCAAAGATTGAAATTGGTCAATGAAACCATGGAAAAGAAGCCTTTGAATACTGCTCACAATGCTTTGAATTTCTTAAATTCTTTAACATATCAGAATTTGCGGGACATTGGGATTAAAGATAGAGTAGCAATTGTGTTGTGGGAAAAGAAGTTTATAAATAAACATCAACTCATGAAAGTGGTGCACGAGAAGGTGAATACAATGTATTCTCACATAAAGTATTTTAGATTTTCTTTCAAAGATCTATTTGATGATGGTCTCCCTTCTTTTTGGGATGATGAAGGATGCTTGTTTTCCCAGGAGCAATATCACGGTTTATTGGTGCAGAATCACATGGATCATTCCAAATTCGAGGATTTAGTCAAAGGGTTAATAGGGAAGGTCATTGTGGAAAAATTGAAAAAGGACTTTGAGATATTGGATAAGTTTTTAATTATTAAGAAAGAATTTCCTGCCGTGTTTTATGAAGCTTATGTGGATTTGGAGGTGTCAATAAGAGAGATGACAAAATACGACACTCCAAATGTGGAACAATGGAAGGTTGTAGAGAAATTCGGAAAGACCAAGTACATACTTCATTCATGAAGATAGGTGTTGCAGTTCGTGTAGCTGTTTGTTCGGGATACCTTGCAATTACTAAGTTTGCTATAATCAAGAAATCTGTTATTTGAATCAAAGAATGTAATTATTATTCCTAGTTATTAGGGATATGGTTACAAAAACTCTTATTAACAAATTAATTGGTTATTGATCTTCTTAGTAAGAAACTCTTTTTGTATATATTTGAATTTATTTGATGTATTAGGGGTTGGAACCCATAAGCTTGGACCGATGTTTTTGAGAACTTATGTTTTTTTAATGAAATAACAAAGCCAAATGCTAGTTGATCTTCAAAGAGTCATGTGTCATTTATGTTACAGTATGTGCCTTCTTTCCATGTGATTGTTTTCTAAGTGTTTACCTTCCATTATGTTTTCTTTCATATCTGAATGTAGTGTTTAATAGTTTTAGAATTCATACATGTTATGATCTGGCTATTGTTTTAGATATTTGACAAATATTTCTTCTAAATTTGACATGGAATTCATCCTGTGAAGCTCTATATTGATGGATTGTTCATGTTTCTCTCTTATCGCCTGAAAATCAATGAATGACAATAACTGAATGATTATCTTGCCTTTGTTGGGATTATGTATATGAATATTTGTATTATATTTATCCATTTTGACTCCATTGCCCAATAGTTATATGTGTTGTTTCAATTATCTGCATAACTTAAATTATTAAATTCAATATTTGGCCCTGTTAAATTTATATCTGAGAGATCCCTCTCCGGAAAGAAAAGTTAGTTTATTTCTAAAAGTGGTTTTTGTTGTTACCTTAAGATTACCTTTCACAACATTGGGTATATTTTGAGTGCTAACAATTTGGCGCCGTTGCTGGGGAACGAAGGTGTAAATCAGCCCTGGAAGGAAGGACAAAGTTTATAAAGATCAAGAAAACATTTATGTGGGAAAACAGGAATTTTTGTCAGCAAGAAAGGTTGTACATTTGCCCTGGCAATTCCAGTTTAAAATTATTTCAAGATTTCAAAAGACATCGTGGCTTTGAAAAGACATACAAGAGGTAATTCTGATACTAAATTTTTATGAAGTTTGGAGGATCCAGAAAAAATATTTAAGAAAAAAGACAAAGAAAAAATAGATATTTCTCTGTTTGGTGCATAATCTTCTGAATATTTTCATAGCATCGTTGATCAAGAATGGGAAATTAATGATGAAAAGGGTTTGTTGAAATCTAAATCTGAATCTGATCTTAAAAATTTTGAATTCAACCCTCGTAGATTATAATCTTATTTACTTGATTCCCTTTGGAGAGATCTTCAACAGCCTGCAAAGGGTGAAGAAGCACATATTGTTCAAATCATTCAAAATTCCTCAGTCCCTCCAAATCTACTTAGGCAAATGGTAGCCAAATTTGCCCCTTTACATTTACCTACTGTATTGCATGATCTTCCCCAAAATTATTCCCAGAGAATTTGTTTATCTGATGGAGAAGGAGGTATAATAGCAAAGAAGCATGTGGCAAAATTTGAAGATTTTATTGACTAGGAGGAAGTTGATTATGCGGATGTTAAAATGCGTTTGTTTGCTCAAAGCTTATCAGGGGAAGCAAAGAAATGGTTTAAATATTTTCCAGCTGCATCTATCTTGACCTTTCAAGCTTTCCAAAATGCATTTCTAGAAAGGTGAGATGATAAACAAAACCCTTTGCAGCTTTTTTCCCAATACAATAGTCTTAAGAAAGGGGGTTTTGAATCTGTTCATGAATTGTCAAGCAGATTTACAAGATTTTTATAATTCCATTCCAGAAGATACAAAACCTTCTGCAGCTACTGCTAAAATTCATTATGTTGAGGCCTTTGATAATGACTTTGCATTTTCATTAAGGGAGAGAAAGTTAGTGAGTCTCATTGACATGTTCACAGATGCTTTAGAAGTGGAAGCAAATATGATGCGAGTGGAAAGATGAAACAAAGAGACATTGATAGGAGGAAAATAAGAGAAGAAAATATGCCTTCTACTTCTTCTTCTACTACTGATATCAAATTTGAAATGATGTTGAAAAAAATGGATAAGTTAATGAATAGATTGACTATGGACAATAGGTCATTCAATAGAGAACAAGCTGATGCTCAAATCAGAAAT
Organism: Pseudotsuga menziesii; assembly: GCA_001517045.1. Lineage (NCBI taxonomy): Eukaryota > Viridiplantae > Streptophyta > Pinopsida > Pinales > Pinaceae > Pseudotsuga > Pseudotsuga menziesii. The sequence goes on from LPNX011038975.1 coordinate 257,111, forward strand.
CTGAATTTTAGAAGGCCAAATCCTCCTATGCCTCCACAAAATAGGCAAAGAGATATGAGAAACCCAAGGAATCAAGAAGAACAATAGATTCAACCACCTTTCCTTGAGAATTATGTTGCAGATGAAGAAGACCCCGCTGAGAATGAAATTCATCTTTTTGGGGAATTAGATTCAGAGATATACTTTATTAAAGAAGAACATCACATGTTTGCACAGGAAGGTGGAAATGAGGATTTTGAAAGGGAATCAGAGAAGTATCAGAGGGGTTATTTACATGCTATGGATGATGTACAAAGGAAGATCAGGTTGAGAAATAGAGAAGTTGTTGTAAATAAAGGGAGGATAAATTCAAACTAGCCTTCTACTTGTTCATTAAATACAGAAAAATGAAAGGAAATACAAAAAGATCCTATTGGGAATAAAGAAGTTGAGAATAAAATAGAAAAAAAAAAGGAACAAAACATGTGGCACCAGTAGATGTAGAGAAAGTTAATTCTATCTTCAATCTACAGAACGAACTTTCCAAGCTGAAAATATCTGTTCCTTTTAATGAATTGTTGAGGAATAATGAGTACATGGATATGATAACAAGGATGGTTAAAGGTCAAGGAGAGTTTCAATTAGACATTTTAGAGTTGACAAATGATAATCCTACTATTTCATTTGGGCAAAAGGTTGAAAGTATAGATGATGAAGAAGTTCCTCCTTTTTATTTGAGTTTGAATGTGCATGATATGGTTGTACATAATGCCATGTTAGATCCAGGTGCATCACATAATTTAATGCCTAAAGGATTTGTTGAAAGTTTGGGACTGGAAATGACGAGACGATATAAAGATTTGTATTCCTTTGATTTCTAAGAGGGTGAAGTGTCTTGGTCTAATTAAAGATATGGTAGTGAATTTAAATAAATTTCCAACTCAAACAATAGTAATGGATGTTGTAGTGGCAGACATTCTACCAAAATTTGGAATATTGTTATCAAGGTCTTGGACTTCAAAGTTAAAAGGTAGTTTACAAATGGACATGTCATACACTACTATTCCTATCCAAGATGGAAGTAGGAGGTTGTACAGTGAGAAAAGAACTCCTTATGTAGTAAGCAGTCAAGATAGACCTGATATTCATCATATATATGCTGTCCATACTGATTTGGGTTCTTCTATTTTCTTTAATGATATTGTCGTATGTGATTTGGAATCTACATTGCAAATGAAACCTGAAAAGAATGAAGAGGGAGTAAAGGAACAAAATGCTTTGGAAAAGAAATAGAAAAGAGATGGATTGTGGACCATGTATTTTGATGGGTTTGTAGCAAAGGTTGGTACTGGTGCTGGTGTATATATAATTTCTCCTATCAGGGATTTTAAAGCTTTATTATATAAGTTAACATTTGAATGCACGAATAATGTGGCTGAAGATGAAGCTTTGTTACTTGGGTTGCATGCATTGAGCGATATGGGAGCACAAAGGATAAGAGTTTTGGGAGATTCAGAGCTTGTAATAAACCAGGTGAATGATAGTTATCAAAACAGACATCCTCGGATGAGAGATTATAGAAATGAAGTATGGGATATGTTTGGTAACTATTTTACAGAACATACAATTAAGGTGGTTCCTAGATATGAGAATACGGTAGCTGATTCTTTGGCGGTTGCTGCTAGTAAATTTAAAACTCCAAGTGCTGGTCAAAAGGAATATCAAGTGGATATTGTAAATAGACCATCCATACCCGATAATTCTAAATATTGGCAGGTATTTGAGGATGATATGCAGATAAAAAGGTTTTTGGAATTGTTTAGGGAGTTTGTGAATAATCATATTCATGGTGAAAATTTCCAAGATGCTGAAGAAAGCGAAGAACAAAAGATTAGTATTGAAAAATTGAAGGGAACTTTAGGAGGAAAGGATATCATTCAATTAAAAAGTAATTTTATACCAAGAGGTTTGATCCCCTTAGAAAATGTTTTTGATGAAAATGATGTTGCTAAAGATACGAAAGTGAAACCCACTGATAATGCTATTGAAGATAGAAATATTGGTACTAAAGAGAATCCAAATATTGTGAAGCTGTCTAAAAACTTGCCTGCAAAAGAAAAAGAAGAATATGCGAACTTGATGAAAAAGTATACTGATGTATTTTCTTGGAGTTATGAATACCTTAAGGAATATGATACTTAAATAATACAACATACTATTCCAATCAAACTTGGAGAAAAACCTTTCAGATAGAAACTCGGAAGAATAAATCCAAAGCTGTTACTAGTTATTGAGAAGGAAATCAAAAAATTGTTTGATGCCAAAATTATTGTGACTTTAAGATTCTCAAGGTGGTTTATTGATTTGGTTCCTGTCAGAAAGAAAATTGAAGAAATAAGGCTTTGCATAGATTTCAGGAATTTGAATAAAGTCTTAATGAAATATAATTATCCTTTGCCAAAAATGGATCATATTTTGCAAAAAGTGGTTAGAGTAGAAAGAATTTCAATGATGGGTGGTTTTTCAGGGTACAATCAGATTAAGGTGTTACCTAAAGATCAAGAAAAGACTGCTTTCACTACACCATGGGGCACTTTTATGTATGCATATATGCCTTTTGGTTTGATGAATGCAGGGGATACCTTCCAGCATGCCATGGATATCGCTTTTGCAGGAGAAATAGACAAATTTGTGGTAATTTATATGGATGACTGATACAGATTTATGTGAGAACGAAATGAAAGAGAATATATATATATATATATATATATATATATATATATAGATATATATAGATATTCAAAAGAACAGATATATATGGCAATCAACACAGTAATACAGTGAACTCAGATTCTATTAAACGAATGAAATAGAACAAACTGTAAAACAAAAGTAGCTAGAATGGTGGTAGCTGTATCTCTGAGAAGAGTCGTGGAGGCTACATTCACTCGTGACAAGATGAATAAAAAATGAGGCCAAAGGGGCCTATTTATAATAAGAATGAGGTGAGAACCCCAAAATTCCAAAACGTAACCCTAGAAGATGAACCGTCATAAAGTTTCCGGCCCCAAGGTGGTAAGTTGAACAGTCAACTTCCTGGGGTCATAACTTTTGCATAGGATCTCCGATTTGGGCATTCGATAGCTCATTGGAAAGGTATATCTAATATTTAAAACTTTTTCTCCACCAAATAAATGTTAATGGCAACCATTTGGCCCCGAATCTCCAAAAAACATCGTTTAGGGCCTCAAAACGGCCCCAGAAGTTTAGGACTAAAAAAATTGCAGAAAATTACAAGAAAATTGTCAACATGAGAAACTATTTTGAGGCAGTGGAATAGGTGGGTGGCCACCTCTACCCATATGTATCATTCCCCCCCCCTTAGGAAGCAATGGTATCCATTACATTGAGTGCCCCCATCAAATGGGGAAACTTCTGCTAAACTTGACTCTTAGTGAGCCACTTTCCTTGGTGGAGGAGTTGCCCTACTTTGACAAGTTGATATAGTTGGATCTTCTGCTGGCGGGTGCCTTTAACCTGTCTGTCCATGATCTGATCAATGGTTGCTTGTTCCATGCAGTCGGGATTAAGCTCTGTAAGTGTTAATTTTTCTGCCACATCCGAGGTGTCCAACAGTGGTGCAAAATATGGTCGAAGTAGTTCCACATTGAATACTGGGTGCAAGCCAAGGAATGGAGGAATGCTTAATTCGAAAGAATTATCACCAAATACCTTGGTGATGGTGTATGGCCCATATCGAAGTGGACGAAGCTTGTGATGGGGTCTTTTCAGCCTCTCTTTCTGTAAATGTAACCAAGCCTTATCCCCAACCTGGAACTTGTGTGGAACCCAATGTTGGTCATGTCACTGCTTGTATTTAGTATTGGACTTCTCCAGAATGTCATGGACCTATTGGCAGATGTGATGGATTCATTCAACAAATCTGGTGGCCTTATCAACCTCAGCCTGAGCATGGGAAGATTCCTCCTGTGTGGATGCAAGGGGTAGAGCTACATCAATCAGGGCTAATGGTTGGAAGCCCAAGCACGCCTGAAAAGGGCTATGACCGGTAGAGCTATGCAGAGCTCAGTTATAGCTATGTTGAACATAAGGAACGCTATCATCCCATGTGCGGGGATGTTTAGAATTGTACATTCTCAAAATATGCATAATCATTTAGTTGACTACCTCTGTTTGTCCATCAGTCTGGGGGGTGGAAGGCAGTCGATTTGGTGAGCTTGGTATCCATCAAGGACCATAGACTAGACCAAAATGTGCTCAAGAACCTACTATCCCAATCTAAAATTATAGTCTGTGGCAGCCCAAAATGAACCCAAACATACTCGAAGAATAGCTTAGCAATGGCTTCAGCAGAGTTGCTCTTCTTACAAGCTATCAGAATGGCCATCTTAGAGAAGCGATCCACAGCCAAAATAGCACAGTCATTACCATGCTTAGTTGAAGGTAGTCCTGACATGTAATCCATGGAGATGGATTCCCATGTCCCATTTGGAGTGGGAAGGGGAGTGTACAACCCTTGCTTTTTAATAGTTGGTTTTGCGATGGCGCAGGAAGTGCATGATTTGATATATATGTCGACGTCTTGTCGAAGTTTGGGCCAATAAAAATACTTTTGCAAAACTGCCACTGTCTTCTCAATACCAAAATTCCTTGCCACTCGACTATAATGTGCCTACCAAATCATCTTGGCACGCTCGCTTGAAGGAACACAGAGATGGCCCAGGTGTCATAACAATATTTCCTAAAGATGAAATTATGCAACTGGTGTACCTACACATAATGATTGATAGATAGGGGCAAGATCGGGATCATTTCCATATAGTTGAGGCCACGTAGAGGTCCCGTGCCTGCAAGAGTTGAGCACCATGGTTAATGCCTCCACTGGAGGTCGACTAAGGCAATCAACGACTTGATTGGTGCTGCCCTTCTTATATTTAATGTTTAGGTGGAACTGCTGCAAGTAAGTAGACCACTTCTGGTGGCGGTCATTCTGTAACTTTCCTTGGGTTTGCATGAATTGCAAGGGCTTATGATCAGTGTGGATGATTGTTTCTTTTCCAAGGATGTAATGCTTCCATTGGCGACAGGCTTAGACAATGGAGTACATTTCCTTTTCATAGGTGGGGTACTTGTGGACTATATCCGAAAGTGTCTCACTATGATATGCCACAAGATGTCCATGCTGAGTGAGGACCACACCAACAGCGTAATCCAAAGCATCTGTCTCGATCTCAAAGGGTTGTTGTAGATCTGGTAAGGTAAGGACAGGTGCCAAACATAGGCGCTGCTTCAGCTCCTCAAATGCGTGTTGTTGTGGCATGGACCAGATGAAGTTGGCCTTAGATCCCCCTTTGGTTACCTGGGTAATGGACCAAGCAATATTAGAGAATCCCAACACAAATCTGTGATAGAAGTTTTCAAGGCCTAGGAAGCTGCGAAGCTCTGTGAGATTTGTCAGGGTCGGCCTATCGCGAATGGCTTGGATCTTGGCCGGATCTACATGAACTCCATGTTTTTCCACAATGTATCCTAGATACTGAACCATTTCCATGCCAAATCAGCACTTCTCTAGATTGGCGTATAACTTGTGCTGTCGTAGGGTGCTGAGGACCTGGTGGATATGCTCGAGATGTTCTGCCCATGTTCTACTGTAGATGAGGATATCATCTAGATATACGACCACAAAGGAATTAGTGAATGGTTGTAGAATGTCATCCATCATCCTCATGAAGGTTGCGGGAGCATTAGTCAAGACAAAGGGCATGAAAAACCACTCAAAAAGGCCTTCCCGAGATTTGAAGGTAGTCTTCCAGACATCGCTTTGCTCAATCGACACTTGATGATAGCCAGACTTTAGGTCAATATTGCTGAAATACTTCACCCCCTTGAGCTGATCAAGAAGGTCATCAATCCAAGGAATGGGATACCGATTCTGGACTGTGATCTTGTTTAGAGATCGGTAGTCAATACAGAGTCACCATGTACCATCTTTCTTCTGTACTAGCACAATTGGGCTCCCACAGGGTGAGGAGCTAGCTCGAATGTGCCCCTTTTGGATTAGCTCTTTAATCTAGCATTTGATTTCTTCATTCTCCATGAGGGAACACCTGTAGACTGGACCATTAGGTAAAGGCACACCAGGTATCAAATCAATGGAATGCTTGACTTGACAATGTACTAGAACCCCAATAGGCATGGTGAAGATGTCTTTGTATGATTCCACAATCTTGTCCACCTGTTTCTACTACATAGAGGGATTCTGTGTGGAGGTGGTGGATGTTGCTATGATCTTTCGTTCCCCCTCAGAATGAACCATGAATAGTACGAATTTACCTGTCTGGGAGATTACCTTCCTACACTGTTTCGCTGTGATGAGAGACACTGCAGTAGCAGGAAGTGTCTCTATTATCCTATAGAGTTTCTTTCCAAAAGTAATAATGACAGTACGAGGCCTAGACTCATACATAGCATGGCATTTCCACATATATGGTTGTCCTAAGATAACATCACAAACTTCAAGTGGGGCAACATCACAAATTACCTCATCTTTGAAGGGCTTGATACTGTAGGAGAGGCAGCACTGTTGACTGACGCAGATGTCTCGTCCATGGCTCAACCAACCAATGCTGTAGGGTTGGGGATGCACAACTATTGAAAGCTTCAATATTTTGACAACCTAGGATGAAATGAGGTTCTTCTGACTACCATTGTTGACAATGAAATGTAGAGGAGTCCCCTGCACCCATAGTTGTGAGTGGAAGAGGCGCTCCACTTCCTCTGGCTTGTCTGACTCTTCTACCTGGATCTTTGTGGTTGCTATGGTGGCACTAGGTTCTACATCAATGATTTTCTTGCCCCTCTCTTTCTCTGCATCAGTGTCTGATTCAGAGTCTGGATCCGGTAATTTTTTCTCAACCAACAATGACTTCTTTGAGCGGCATTCATCAGTGTTGTGCCAGGGGCTTTTATGGAACTCACACCACTTGCCGGTGTCCTTCTTCAATTTCCCATTACCCTTCTTTGTTTACAGCTTTGAATGGATGTCAGGAATTTGACCATCCTTTCTCTGTCCTCTGGGTTGTGAGTTAGGGCCACTTTTTCTGGACTTCTGCTGCTGATTTGTGGACACAAAATCATGCTTATTCTTTTGCTTAAACTTTTGCTCGATTTTGACGCTGTATCGGTATTCTGCTCCTAGTGAGGATATGTCTAGGAAATCCATCTCTGATTGAATGTACCGGTGAATCCCACTTCGGTATTTTAGAACCAAGTTTCGTTCACAGTCTCTAATACCCAGCTTTGAGCGCAGGGTATGGAATATATTAGTATACTCCATCACTATTTGGTCTCTCCCCTGGCGCAATGTTATCCATCGGGTGTATTGATCATCATAGTTTTTGACAGGGTAGAATTCCTCTTTGATGGCATCAAAAAAATATGCCCAAGTGGGTTATGTTTCAAATATCTTAGCATCCTCCTTTTCATGCCTCTTGCAGTACCCATCCCACCAATCTTTGACATGGGGGAGGGAATTAAAGAGCGCAAAGGTGATTTTTTCACTGTCAATTTTTTTTGAATAGAGAAGTAACCCTCTAACAAACTTAACCATTTTTCCAAAGCATCTGCATCTATCTTTCCTTCAAATAAGGGGATGTCAAAGTTAACTTGTACCTTGAAGGGAGTCGCACCCCCAAAATGGCTGCTCATTGAAGGTGCATCTATTGCTGTCGACATTCTTCGAAGGATCTGGGTGAAGTTATCCATCATCTCATTCCTTTGTCACGTGAGGGCTTCCTCGAGCAACATTTTAATAGGATATCCTACTCCGTCATCTCTCTTTTCTTCTCCCGCCATCTAAGGCTTCTTGCCATGATGAGAAGTATTTTCCCTAAGCTCAACTAGTTCAAGACCCAGCTCTCGATATTCAGATCTCATCGGAGACATGCATCAAGAAACCACAAGAGCAGAAAGCTTTGATACCACTGATCTGGATTTATGTGAGAACGAAATGAAAGAGAATATATATATTCAAATACATAGATATATATGGCAATCAACACAGTAATACAGTGAACTCAGATTCTATTAAACGAATGAAATAGAATAAACTGTTAAACAAAAGTAACTAGGATGGTGGTAGTTGTATCTCTGAGAAGAGACGTGGAGGCTACATTCACTCATGACAAGATGAATACAAAATGAGGCCAAAGGGGCCTATTTATAATAAGAATGAGGTGAGAACCCCAAAATTCGAAAACATAACCCTAGAATATGAACCGTCATAAAGTTTGCGTCCCCAAGGTGGTAAGTTGAACAGTCAACTTCCCAGGGTCATAACTTTTGCATACGATCTCCGATTTGGGCGTTCGATAGATTGTTGGAAAGGTATATATAAGATTTACAACTTTTTTTTGTCCAAATACATTTCAATGGCAACTATTGGGCCCCAAATCTCCAAAAAACATTGTTTAGCGCCTCAAAACGGCCCTAGAAGTTTAGGACTCGAAAAATTGCAGAAAATTACAAGAAAATTGTCAACATGAGAAACTATTTTGAGCCAGTGGAATAGGTGGGTGGCCACCTATACCCATCTGGACCAATGACATCATAGTATATTCAAGGTCTGATAGAGAGCATATTCACCATTTGGATTTTTTTTTTATAAAATGCAAAAAAATTGGTATATCATTGAATCCAAAAAAAAATCAAATTTCGCATTAGAAGAAGGAAAGTTGTTGCGCCACATAATTCAAAGAATGGAATAAAGATTCATCCTGAGAGAGTTAGTGCAATTTTGAAGGTAGGGGAATTAGGAAGAAAAAAATAAATACAATCATTCTTGGGACAGGTAAATTTTTTGAGGAGGTTTATTCCTAGTTTTGCTTAAATATTAATGAATATCACAAATATGTTGAAAAAGTGTCATGAAATAAAATGGACAGTGAAGGATAAGAAATCTTTTAAAGAAATAAAATAAGCTATTTTAGAGGCTCTTGTGTTGGTGAGTCCATACTTCACTAAATATTTCATAATATTTGTTTGGGTACACAGGGTACTCCCAAAAGACCGAACACCTTCAGCGACTGCTTCACATAAATAGATCACAGATCAACACACCAATGTTTGTCGCCTGGTCAAAACCCTTGAGAGGGAAACAGTCCATGGCCCCAGCCAAATAGCTACTTGGAGCAATTTATTATGCAAAATAAAGAAAGTTGCATGAGCTTCTCATAATCGATCAACTAGCCAAGGACCCTCTATGCTCTTTAAATAGAGATCATAGACCAATCAGGTGTTAAGCCATAGATCAATGGTAGTTATGATCTAAGAGAAGTTGAACCGTCAGATCACTCTATGTCTAGAACATATCATGACCGTCGGATTAGAATATTTATAAATGCATACTAATGCATACTAAAGAAACACACTTTTACCTAACAAATATATTACACAAGTTGATCTTAACTAACTCCTAAGTGTTTAAATATCCTAACATCCCCCCTTAAGAACAACTTGGGATAGGATTGAAGGATTTACAAAAGTGACACTATTAGGAGAAGGAAGGAGGAATTAGAGCCTATCCCCCCTTAAGGACACATTCCTGAACTCCTAACATAGACCGAAGTTTAGAAAAATCCACTTCTGTAAGAGACTTGGTGAAGATGTCTGGAACTTGATCATCTATAGGGCAATAGAGAACTTCAATAACACTATCATGAACAAGATTTCTGATGAAGTGCATGTGTATCTCAATGTGTTTGCTTCACTGATGTAGAACTGGATCTTTGGTAAGCTTGATGGCACTTTTATTGTCGCACCAAAGTGGATTAGGCTACTACTGCTCGAATCCAAATTCTGAAAGGATCTTTTGAAGCCATAAATCTTCCTGACTGGGATTAACTGTGGCTCGATATTCTACTTCTGCTGAAGAAAGAGCAAGTGCTTATTGTTTCTTACAAGCCCAAGTGATAGGTCCAGATCCCATACTGAAAACATAACCTGCAGTAGACTTTCGATCATCAGGATCACCGGCCCAATCTAAATCAGTGAAACCAACCAACAAAGGTTCCCCCCCTATACTGTAATGAATCCCAAACTGAATTGTACCTCGAATATATCAAAGTATTCTTTTTTTTTCTTTCCAGTGAATTTCATGAGGAGTTTGCATATAACGAGCAACACGACCAATGGAAAAGGAAAGGTCAGGACAGGAATGAGTCAAGTATAAAAGACTACCAACAAGCTAATGATACAAGGTGCCATCTACTTCAGGGGAAGTACAAGTGGTATAAATTTTGACTCCAGACTAGAAGAGAGAAGGGGCTGGTTTATAATCTTCCATGTGGAAGCGATGAAGAAGGTCACAAGCATACTTAGACTGGGAAAGAAAGATTCATTCTTTGGTTTGCAAGACTTGGAGACCAAGAAAATAATGCAAATGTCCTAAGTCTAACATTTCAAACTTTTGCTTAAGACTACATTTCACATGGGTTATAAGTTTAGGGTCACTACCAGTAAGGATAAGATCATCAACATAAAGAACAAGTATGATGAGATGATTTCCTAATTTTTTGGTATAGACATTGGGGTCAGAATGACATCTAGAAAAACTAGTGTCAAGGAGAAAGCTATCCATTTTGGCATACCAAGCTCTAGGAGCTTGCTCAAGGCCATATAAGGATTTCTTAACAAGACAAACAAGGCTAGAGTTATTCTAAACATATCCAGGAGGCTGTTCCATGTAAATTTCCTCATGTAAATCACCATGTAAGAAGGCAGACTTGACATCCATTTGATGGACTTCCCAGTTATGTAAGGTTACAATGGAAAGAACAAGGCGGATAGAGTTCATTTTTGCTACAGGGAAAAAGGTTTCATTGTAGTCAATCCCTTCAACTTGGGAAAAACATTTGGCAACTAACCTTGCCTTAAGTCTTTCAAGACTTCCATCTGATGCATACTTAGTTATGTAGACCCATTTACATCTGACAAGTTTTCTTCCTTTTGGAAGAGGAACAAGATCCCAAGTATCGTTCGCCATTAAGGAATGATATTCTTCATCCATAGCTGCATCCCAATCTAGATTTCCTGAAGCTTCTGCAAAAGTTTCTGGATCATGATTCTCAAAAAATTGAGCCAAAAGAGAAGAGGCTTGCTGAAACTAAGAACATGTTCATCATTGATCTCTAGGATCACCGGCAAGATCACCAGCTGCTTCACATGTTCAACGAACCCATCGAGGAAGTATTGGTGCTGGTGCAATTGGAGGAACATGAGTAGGTGGAGGTGGATTTTCATCCTCACTGTCATCATTAGAAACTGGATTTGGAAACCTGTTAAGGAAGTTGGAAGAAGAAGAAGAAGAAGAAGGCAAAATTGCCAAATTACGATCGCAGGCCAAAGATGGCACACCCGCCAAGTTAGGCTCGCAGGCCAAGAGATTTTTATCAAATTGAAGATCTCTTCTAATGATTATATCATGTGAATGGGGCTGAAGAAGTCTATAACATTTTACATCTTCAGAATATCCAACAAATATGCACTTTTCACTTTTAGACTACAATGCTTTCCGTTTTTCATCTGAAATGTGAGCCCATGCTTCACAACCAAGCACACGAAAGTGATTTACATCTGGTTTAATTTTACTCCATGTTTCTTCCGATGTTATACCTTGTAAAACTTTAGTGGGTGTGCGATTAACTATGCAATTGGCACAATTTATGGCCTCAACCCAATATTGAAGACTTAGTCCCTTAGATTGGATCATACAATTAGCCATTTCTTTTAAAGTGTGATTCTTCCGTTTAGCTACACCATTTTGCTGTGGTGTATATGGAACAGTGTGCTATTGTTGGATTCCTTGTTCAGTGCAAAAAGTAGTGAACTTGTTGTTAACATATTCTCCTCCATTGTCAGATCTTAACTTAATAATTTGATGACCACATTGTTTTTCAACAAAGGCCTTGTAGGCCAAGAACATGTTAAATACTTCACTTTTAAGTTTGAGGAAGTAAACCCAAGTGCGTTTGGAGTAGTCATCAATGAAAGTTAAGAAATATTTGAAACCAGAAAAGAGAACAGATGGAAGAGGGCCACACAAGTCACTATGCACAAGTGCCAATGGAGCCGAGGCATGCCAAGAGGCACGTTTGTCAAAACTGTCCCGATGATGTTTTTTGAGTACACAACCGGAACAAACACCATCCTTGCAAGATACCAACGGAAGACCAGTTACCATATTGTCTTCACATAGTTGTTGCAATGAGCGATAATTTAAGTGACCAAATTGCTCATGCCAAAGTTTGCTCAAGTTATCACTATGAGCAACAGATTCAGAAGGAAAAGGTGATGACCCAAAGTTGTTAAATTTGTACAACCTAGTAATATCATCAACAGTTCCAGTAGCGAGGACATTTTGAGGATTTTTAAAATCCTTGATTACAACTTGGTGAGGTGTAAACGTTGCAATTTTACCTTCACCTGAATGAGTAATTTGATATACTAATAACAAATTGCAGGGAATTTTTGGAACACATAGTACATCACTAAAATGACCATTTTCTACTGGAACTATTTCAGATCCTACAACACTTACAGATCTATCATCACCAACAAATATTTGTTTGGTGTTACATTCATGCATAGTAGAAAAGATGGCTTTATCCTTAGCCATATGATAAGATGCTCAAGAATCGATGAGCCATTCAATTGAAGTAGAAGAAGAAGATGCAGTATAAGAGTAACCAGAAGCACAAAGTGCATGTCGATGAGAGGTAGATTCTGAAGACGAATCTAGGCTAATGTGGTGCTTCTTCATTGCTGCTTTCAAGGCTGCCATCTTCTTAAAACACTTAGATTCATCATGATTATCTTTCCTGTTAGAATAATCAACCCATAGTTTACCCACTTAGACATTAATTCATTTATTTTTGTCTTATTTGCCTAGTTCATGTGTCCCACCTTGTGCAAGTTGCTAATTTCCTATCCATAGAGGTAAAAATTGCCATATTTGACCCATGTAGCACTTGAGAAAGCATTAGGAATCAAATATGCTTTATTCTTGGCCTCCTAGGTGCCTATCTAATTTTTCTGCTTTACTGCCTACTTTTTCAGTGTTTTAAGGCACATAGGAAAGCAAGACTAGGTGAGGTGAACTAGTTTTTTGTCCTCTTCATCCTCCACTCTTTTCTCCATGCAAAAGCATGTATGAGCTGCCATTCCACTACTCTTTATCTTGCCCATGCACCCTTTCCAATTCGTGAGATCCATGACAGATTTGGGATCAGCTTTTTACACCTATGGGGGATTTGCCTATTTTGAGTAAGCCTGCTTTATGCTAGTTTTGGATGCCTCCTTATGCATTCGACCTCTTGATGTATTCTATATATTCAAAAACCTATGTTATTACAGGGTTGGCTATTGTACACTCAGTTAATATAATTTTGTGTTACAGCTCCATATTCAGTCTCCATTGTTAGCAATTTTGCATGATCAATTGATAATTGTTGTGGGTAAAATTAATCTACTGCTGGCCTGAATTTCTACATGGTATCCGAGCCATTGTAGGTTATTACTCTCCTTCAAAAAATTTTTTTCAGGTTCGACATCAAGACTGGGAGCCTTCTACTGACAGCTGGGACAGAATTTCTAGAGCTATGGATCAATCACAGAAAACTATCTTGACTCCTTTCAATTTCTTTGAATGGAAAGAAGAGATGGAGATACTGTTGAGAGAGAAAGGCCTCTATAGGGTGACTATGGCTATAGAAGTAGAGCCCAATGCTGCTGCAGAGAAGAGGCCTATGGCCTCCTATGTCTCAGTATTTCCCGAGACCTCCTTTTCCATCTCGATGGATTAACTTCACCAAATCAAGTATGGGAGAAGATTTCTGATATTTTTGGAAAGACAGATGAGATGAGGGGACATCAAATTGAAAATGAGCTGATTTCTCTGAGTCCCAATAGCTTTGAATCCCTGCAGCTATATTTCTCCAAGTTCAAAGCACTAGTTTTGCAGCTGAAGCAGTGTGGTATCGAAAAGAAAGATGATCAGCTCGTATTGGCCATCCTCTCGAAGCTAGGACCTGACTACTCAGTCTTTGTTTCGACCTTCTATGCCACAAAACTCACAGCTCGAACCTGGAAGATGCCTAGCCTTGCAGATTTCATGGAATCTCTCACACAAGAACAAGACAAGCTGGTGATGATGGGCACCATCAAACCATCCAAAGATCAAGCTTTGATTGCTAGAGATTCGAGGGTGGATTCAAAAAGAAAAAAGAAAGCTAAAAAGCCACTTGAGCAAAAGAGAGACAAGAAGCAGTCTCCATAGGATCAACAAGGTCCCAAGAAAAATACCCAGAAGAAGAAAAACAAAGGTGAAATGAACAAGTGCTCATACTGTTGGAAGGGCAATCACATTGAAAGCTCTTGTATGAAGAAGCAGATTGATACGCTGACCAATCTCCTGGAGAAGAATGGCATCTCCCTTCCAAAAAGATCAAAGAAGAGAGAAGGGGGATCAAGTTCAGATGACAGAGAGAGATTTCATGCTCTAGTTGCTGGCACATCAAGCTCACCTAGTTTTATCATTGATTCTGGAGCTTCAAGACACATGGTTTCGACTAAGGAGGCCTTCTCCTCATTGGATATGTCGAAAGGACCATCTATTGTACTGGGAGATGACTCTCTCACTGAAAGTAAAGGCAAAGGAAGGATAGATCTTGATCATGGTCAGTTCAACAATGTGATGTATGTCCCTGGTCTCGCCTCCAACCTCCTGTCAGTGTACCAGATGACCCACATTGGGTCTCCTAAGAAAGTCATATTCTCCCCCAATGAAGTTGAGATCACAGAAATCTCAAGTGGTAGAGTCATTACAAAAGGAGTTGCAAATCATGCTCAAAAGGTATACATGTTCTCACACTTCCTACCTTACTCAAACCCCTCTGCTCTTCTTATCCATGCTAATGAAGCTAGCAAGATGTGGCATGAAAGATTTGGCCATCTAAATTACAAGTATCTGTCTGATCTTAGTGAGAAAGAAATGGTCATAGGGTTTCCTAAGATAAAATTTTCCAAAGGAGTCTGCCAAGGTTGTATCCTAGGAAAACACCTAGAGCACAAATTTGAGAAAGCTAGTCATGAGAGAACCTCTGCACCCCTTGAGCTGATTCATAGTGATGTTTCTGGCCCATTCCCTCATATGTCCATGATTCAGGCCAAATATGCATTGACCTTTATTGATGATTTTTCCAGGTATTGTTGGGTTCACTTCATGAAACACAAGTCTGAAGTTTTTGGCCTATTCAAAGTATTTAAGGCTTTGGTTGAAAACCAGTGTGGAAGGAAACTCAAGGTCCTCAGATCTGACAATGGTGGAGAGTATGTCAAGTCTGAGTTTATTAACTATTGTGCAGATGCAGGTATTCAGATGCAGCATTCTATCCCTTACACACCACAGCAAAATGGTGTTGCTGAGAGGAAGAACATATCACTGAAGGAGATGGCAACATGCATGAGGGAGGCCAAAACTTTGCCACCAAAGTACTGGGCCGAAGCTATCAACTGTGCAGCCTATATCAAGAATAGGGTGCCTCACAAACAGCTTGATGGCATGAATCCCTTCGAAGCATGGAGTGGGCACAAGCGAGATGTGACCCATTTCAGGATTTTTGGCTCAAAGGCATGGGTTAGAATCCCGACAGAGAAGAGGAAGGCTTTGCATCCCCAAAGCCAAGAGTGTCTTTTTGTTGGATACTCTGAAGATTCAAAAGGGTACAAGTTGATAAACTTGAGCACAAACAAAGCCTGCATTGAAAGGTGTGTTCAGTTTGAAGAAGAACCCCTTGCAGAAGTGGAAGTTGGTGAAGCCTCTTCAGCACCTGAACCTCAAGAAGTAAGTAAAGAGTTTGTTAAACATGCTGATTCTGAGTTTTCTGATGGAGATGAGTTTATTGCAGACCCAAATAGCCCCACAAGGCCTAAATGGGCAGCCAAGACACTACATGCAGCAGGAGAGCTAGCCGGGGATCCCAATGACCCAAGGAGGACTAGATCTCAATTTGAGAGTGGTATATGCATGAAGGATCCTATGTTTGCTGAAAAATGATATTTGATGGTGGATTCTGATCCTCAAACATATGAAGAAGAAACAGGAGATCCAAGATGGCAAGCTGCCATGAAGGAGGAGTTCAGCTCACTCCAGAAGAGCAACACATGGGAGCTAGTGGATCTTCCTCCATGAAGAAAGTTAGTCCAGTGTAAGTGGGTCTATAAGACCAAGTTTGTTGCTGATGGTTCACCACTGAAGTATAAGGCTATATTGGTAGCAAAAGGCTACTCACAAGTTCATGGCATCAATTACAATGAGAGCTTTGCCCCAGTGACAAAGATGGATTCAATTAGGCTAGCTCTAGCCATTGCAGCCTCAAGGCAATGGGAGGTACATCACATGGATGTAAAATGTGCCTTTCTAAATGGAGATCTCACTGAGGAGATATATATGCAGCAGCCTCAATGTTTTGATACTAACCCTTCTCTTGTGTGCAGGTTGAGAAAGTCATTGTATGGGCTAAAGCAAGCCCCCAGGGCTTGGTATGCCAAGATAGATAGCTAATGTCTATTTGAAGTCTGTTAATGGTTCATTAATGATCATTGTGTTATATGTTGATGAACTCCTTATTACAGGAAGCTCACAGGCTAAGATTTCTTCCTTAAAAGGAGCTATGAACCAAGCCTTCTCCATGACAGATTTGGGACTCTTAAGTCAATTTCTGGGGCTTGAGATTGGTCAAACCAAAGCTGGAATAAAGGTGCACCAGTCCAAGTATTCCTTGGATTTGCTGATCAAATTCAGAATGCAAGACTGCAAAGCAAGAAAAACTCCTTTCCTTTCAGGAGTGAAGCTGGAGGAAGATGATTCTCCACCGATGGTAAACAATACACTGTATAGACAATTGATTGGATGTTTATTGTATTTGAAACATACTCAACCTGCTCTTTGTTATGCAGTAAGTGTGGCTTCTATATTCATGGATCAGCCTCATGAGATCCATTGGAAAGAAGCCAAAAGGATCCTTAACTTTGTTCAGGGAACAAGGACACATGGGATCCTCTATAAGGCAAAATTTGATCTTGATTTGATTGGATTTACTGACAGTGATTGGGTAGTTGATAGCACAAACATAAAGTCCACTTCAGGATATGTGTTCATGCTTGCAGAAGGGCCAATCAGCTGGTCAAGCAAGAAATAGAGTGCCATTGCACTCTCATCTACAGAAGCTGAGTACAGAGGAGTTGTTAATGCAGCAACTCAGTGTTTATGGTTGCAGGGTTTACTTGGAGAGTGTGGTTTCGAACCTGAGTACTCAACTACCATCTACTGTGATAACCAGAGTACCATTTGAATCTGCAAAGATCCATTTTAGAAGCAGAGAACCAGACACATTGAGATTCACATGCACTACATTAGAGAGCTTGTGCATGATGGAACCATTCACCTACTCTTCTGTTCATCTTCAAAACAAGTAGCCGATATCTTCACCAAAGAATTTTGTGAAAATACCTTCAGCAATCTCAAATCACTACTGGGGATTGCTGATCATGCTGTAAGGGGATGAGTGGAGACAAGATTCCACAATTTTGTTTTACAGTCCATGTTTAAGGGAGGATTTTCCCAAGTTGGTTTTGCCTCTTTCCTTGGTTGTATGGACTTGCAGTATGTAAAAGGGTGACTAAGCCTTGTTGCTAGGTCGTATATTTTTTATTTATTACTCATAAAGTTAGGCTTAAGGGGGGGTGTTAGAATAATTAACCCATAGTTTACCCACTTAGACATTAATTCATTTACTTTTTTCTTATTTGCCTAGTTCATGTGTCCCACCTTATGCAAGTTGCTAATTGCCTATCCATAGAGGTCAAACTTGCCATATTTGACCCATGTAGCACTTGGAAAATCCTTAGGAATCAAATCTGATTTATTCCTGGCCTCCTAGGAACCTATCTTATTTTTCTGCTTTACTGCCTGCTTTTT
This sequence comes from Pseudotsuga menziesii, assembly GCA_001517045.1. Lineage (NCBI taxonomy): Eukaryota > Viridiplantae > Streptophyta > Pinopsida > Pinales > Pinaceae > Pseudotsuga > Pseudotsuga menziesii. The sequence continues at coordinate 275,145 of LPNX011038975.1, forward strand.
CAGTGTTTTAAGGCACATAGGAAAGCAAGACTAGGTGAGGTGAACTAGTTTTTTGTCCTCTTCATCCTCCACTCTTTTCTCCATGAAAAAGAATGTATGAGCTTCCATTCCAATACTCTTTAGCTTGCCCATGTGCCCTTGCCAATTCGTGAGCTCCATGACAGATTTGGGATCAGCTTTTTACACCTATGGGGGATTTTCCTATTTTGAGTAAGCCTGCTTTATGCTAGTTTTGGATGCCTCCTTATGCATTCGACCTCTTGATGTATTCTATATATTCATCAACCTATGTTATTACAGGGTTAGCTATTGTACACTCAGTTAATATAATTTTGTGTTACAAATCCATATTTAGTCTCCATTGTTAGCAATTTTGCATGATCAATTGATAATTGTTGTGGGTAAAATTAATCTACTGCTGGCCTTAGTTTCTACATTTCCCACAAAAATTGCAATGACGCTCAATCTTCTTTCCTTTTTGCTTGGATCCTTTGTCATTTTTTAAAGAAGGAGCTAACTGAGAAGGTTTGGGACCCTTGTTGTTTTTCTTATTATTGCAAAAATTCTGTTTCTTGGGAGGCTGGGAATTTTCTTTCTATTGGGACAATAAGGCTTTCCCAGATGTATCTGCATTGTTAATTATTCTAAGATGAATGAGATTATCTTGCTCTCTAATTAAGGAATCACAAAAGGATTCAAGGCTAGGCTCTTGATAGCTAGCTACATTCAAGGATTCTTTCATGGAGTAGAATGTAGATACAAAAACAGAATATGCAGGTCCAAGTTTTGAAAGAATATGATAAATACATTGTTTGTCATCTTTCTTAATCTTGCATTCTGAACATAATAGTCTAAGAGTTTTATAATTAGATAAATAGTCTTGAATGCATGAAAAGTCATTTGGATTCAAGAAAAGCAACTCATTCTCAAGTTGATGACCCTGAATTTCATTGTGTTTACCAAACACAGATTCCAACTTTTCTCAAGCTTTATCAGGTTCATCAATTCCAGATATGTGGAATTACAAATCAGTAGAGATTGACATCCCAATCAATCCATGAGCTTCATCACATCTATTTGCCCATTTAATTTTCTTATCATCATCAATGGGTTTTGTTTCTTTCCCTGAGGTTATCCTGAAAAGTCCCCTACTTCGTAGAACATCCTCCATATGAGATTTCCATGAGAAATAGTTAGAACTTGTAAGTATAATATCACAAGGGGCAGCCATACTATAAAATAAAGGCTGAAAAAATAGAAAATAACTATCTAGTTACAAAGATCTCGAAAAAATATGCGGTTTAAAAAAAAATGGCACTGAAAATTGATTCTGGATGATGAAGTTATGCTTAATCAAAGAAAAAGTTGAAGATGTCCCCAATAGTGACGTGGTAGATATTAACTTGACCAACTAAAAAAAAGAAGCCCCCTATTCCCAAGATCAACCTTTCACAATCACTTTTACAATAAAGTTGCTTTGAAGTGAATCATTTTTTGTAGAATAAGTGAGGTTCACTTTTACAATAATGTTACTTTTAAATAGTGTGGCAATAAATTAAAAGACTTAAGTGACTCACTTTTTATTTTATTTTATTTATGTGAGATGCACTTTTACAATAAAGTAACTTGAAAATAGAAATTGCATGCAATAACAAGTAGCTTAATAAGACTTGAACTCAAGGCCTATTAAGGAATAAAGCAATTTTGGACCAAGTGAGCTAAGTTTAAAAGGTACATAAAAGAATGGAAAGAGGAAGGGGGCTATTTTTTTTTACTCTTCTCTCTCGTTCTCCATGCTTGCCTTTTTTCTCTGCAAATCACCAAAAAAATGAAAAAACAAAACCAAACAAACTTCTTCCACACAAATGGGTTAGATCTTGGTTAACTTACCTGGAAAGTCTACGTTTTCAAGTTTTCTCGCTGTTTCTGATTTACCGTGATCACACAAGGTGCACAGCAAAGAGCATACATAGCCGAGAAGACAAAAAAAATAAAAATCCCTTTCTGTTTCTGATTCGCCGCGATCGCGCAAGGAGCACGACAAAGAGAATACACAGTCAGGGAAGGAAATAGTCCGAGACTAAAACAGTAAATATCTAGTAATAAAACTGATAAAATATGAGAGATTTAAAAAAAACAAATCCGTCACTATAACATTATACCTTCATATTTGCCGAAATGGGTGTTTCTGGAACAAATGGAAACGGTTTTTGGTGAAATGAAAACTATTTACCAATAGAAAAAATGGTCCGGACACAATGGAACAACTCCCATAGGCCACAAATGCATATAAAATCTAGAATGATAAACCCTTTCAAAGTTTCAGCTACATCGGTTGCAGATCTTGATCAAAACCAAAAATGACTCTTCATAAACGCTCTGATACCATGTCCGGGTACACAGGGTACTCCCAAAAGACCGAACACCTTCAGAAAATGCTTCACATAAATAGATCATAGGTCAACACATTGATGTTTGTCATGTGGTTAAAACCCTCGAGAGGGAAACAGTCCACGGCCCCAGCCAAATAGCTACTTGGAGCAATTTATTATGCAAAAGAAAGAAAGTTACATGAGCTTCTCATAATCGATCAACTAGCCAAGGACCCTCTATGCTCTTTAAATAGAGATCATAGACCAATCGAGTGTTAATCCATAGATCAATGGTAGGTATGATCTTAGTGTTAGAATAATCAACCCATAGTTTACCCACTTAGACATTAATTCCATTATTTTTGTCTTATTTACCTAGTTCACGTGTCCCACCTTGTGCAAGTTGCTATTTTCCTATCCATAGAGGTCAAACTTGCCTTATTTGACTCATGTAGTGCATGGGAGAGCTAAAAGAATCAATTCTACTTTATTCCTGGCCTCCTAGGCGCCCTTCTACTTTTTCTACTTTTTCAGTGTTTTAAGGCAAAAGGAAAAGCTAGACTAGGTGGGGTTGACTTGTTTTTTGTCCTACACATCCTCCTCTCTTTTCTCCATGCAAAAGCATGTATGAGCTGCCATTCCACCACTCTTTAGCTTGCCTATACCTTTTTTCCAATTCGTGAGTTCCATGACAGATTTGGGATTAGTTTTTTACACCTATGGGGGATTTGCTTATTTTTTATAAGCCTGCTTTATGCTAGTTTTGGATGCCTCCTCATACATTTGATTTCTTGATGTATTCTATTTATTCAGCAACCTATGTTATTACAGGGTTGGCTATTGTAGACTTAGTTAATTCAATTTAGTGTTACAGTTCCATATTCAGTCTCTTTTGTGAGCAATTTTGCATGATCAATTGATAATTGTTGTGAGTAAAATTAATCTATTGCTGGCCTTAATTTCCACATGGTATCAGAGCCATTGTAGGTTGTTTCTCTCCTTCAAAAATTGTTTTGCAGGTTTGACATCAAAGACTGGGAGCCTTCTACTGACAGCCGAGACAGATTTTCTAGAGCTATGGATCAATCATAGAAAACTATCTTGAATCATTTCAATTTATTTGAATGGAAAGCAGAGATGGAGATACTGTTGAGAGCGAAAGGCCTCTACAAGGTGACTATGGAAACATAAGCAGAGCCCAATGCAGCTGCAGAGAAGATAAAATGGCACAACAGGAGGGATGAGGCTTATGGCCTCCTGTGCCTGAGTATTTCCAGAGACCTCCTTTTCCATCATAATGGATTGACATCACCGAATGAAGTATGGGAGAAGCTTGCTGATATTTTTGGAAAGACAGATGATATGAGGGGACATCAAATCGAAAATGAGCTGATTTCTCTGAGTCCAACAAGCTTTGAATCCCTGCAGCTATATTTCTCCAAGTTCAAAGCACTAGTTTTGCAGCTGAAACAGTGTGGTATTGAAAAGAAATATGATCAACTCATACTGGCCATCCTCTCGAAGCTGGGCCCTAATTATTCAGTGTTTGTTTCGACCTTCTATGCCACAAAACTGACAGCTCGAGCCTGGAAGATGCCTAGCCTTGCAGATTTCATGGAATCTCTCACACAAGAACAGGACAAGCTGGTGATCATGGGCACCATCAAACCATCCAAAGATCAAGCTTTGATTGCTGTAGATTCGAGGGTGGATTCAAAAAGCAAAAAGAAAGCTAAAAATCCACCTGAGCAAAAGAGAGACAAGAAATAGTCTCTGGAGGATCAACAAGGTCCCAAGAAGAATAACCAGAAGAATAAGAACAAAGGTGAAATGAACAAGTGCGCATACTACAATAAGGGAAATCACACTGAAAGCTCTTGTATGAAAAAGCAGATAGACATGCTGACTAATCTCCTAGAGAAGAATGGAATCTCCCTTCCAGAAAGCTCAAAGAAGAGAGAAGGAGGATCAAGTTCAGATGACAGAGAGAGAGTTCATGCTCTAGTTGCTAGGACATCAAGCTCACCCAGTTTTATCATTGATTCTAGAGCTTCAATACACATGGTTTCGACTAAGGAGGCCTTCTCCTCACTGGATATGTCGAAAGGACTATCTATTGTACTAGGAGATGACTCTCTCACTGAAAGTAAAGGCAAAGGAAGGATAGCTCTTGATCATGGTCAGTTCAGCAATGTGCTATATGTCCTTGGTCTCGCCTCCAACCTCCTGTTAGTGTACCAGATGACCCACACTGGGTCTCCTAAGAAGGTCATATTCTCCCCTGATGAAGTTGAGATCATAGAGATCTCAAGTGGTAGAGTCATTGCAAAAGGATTTGCAAATCATGCTCAAAAGGTATACATGTTCTCACACTTCCTACCTTACTCAAACCCCTCTGCTCTTCTCATTCATGCTAATGAAGATAGAAACCTTTGGTGTGAAAGATTTGGCCACCTAAACTACAAATATCTATCAGATCTTAGTGAAAAAGAGATGGTCATAGGGTTTCCCAAGATAAAATTTTCCAAAGGAGTCTACCAAGGCTGTATCCTAGGAAAACACCCAGAGCACAAATTTGAGAGAGCTAGTCATGAGAGAACCTATGCACCCCTCGAGCTGATCCACAGTGATGTTGCTGGCCCATTCTCTCATATGTCCATGAGTCAGGCCAAGTATGCATTAACTTTCATTGATGACTTTTCCAGGTATTTCTAGGTTCACTTCCTGAAACACAAGTCTAAAGTTTTTGGCCTATTCAAAGTCTTTAAGGCTTTGGTTGAAAACTAGTCTGGAAGGAAAATAAAGGCCCTCAAATTTGACAATGGTGGTGAGTATGTCAAGACTGAGTTTATTAATTATTGTGCAGATGCAAGTATTCAGATGCAGCATTCTATCCCTTAAACACCACAACAAAATGGTGTTGCTGAGAGGAAGAACAGATCACTAAAGGAGATGGCAACATGCATGATGGAGGCCAAAACTTTACCACCAAAGTACTGGGCCGAAGCTATCAACTATACAGCCTATATCCAGAATAGGGTTCCTCACAAACATCTTGATGGCATGACTCCCTTTGAAGCATGGAGTGGGCATAAGCGAGATGTGACCCATTTCAGGATTTTTGGCTCAAAGGCTTGGGATAGAATCCTGACAGAGAAGAGGAAGGATTTGCAGCCCCAAAGCCAAGAGTGTCTTTTTGTTGGATATTCTAAAGATTCAAAAGGGTACAAGTTGATAAATTTGAGCACAAACAAAGCCTTCATCGAAAGGTGTGTTTAGTTTGAAGAAGAACCCCTTGCAGAAGTGGAAGTTGGTGAAGCCTCTTCACCACCTGAACCTCAAGAAGTAAGTAAAGAGTTTGTTGAACATGCTGATTCTGATTTTTCTGATGGAGATGATTTTATTTCAGACCCTAATATCCCCATAAGGCCAAAATGGGAAGCCAAGACACTACATGTAGCAGGTGAGCTAGCTAGGGATCCCAATGACACAAGGAGGACTAGATCTCAATTTGAGAATGGTCTGTGCATGAAGGATCCTATGTTTGCTGAAAAATGCTATTTGATGGTGGAGTCTGATCCTCAAACATATGAAGAAGCAGCAGGAGATCCAATATGGAAAACAGCCATGAAGGAGGAGTTCAGCTTACTCCAGAAGAGCAACACATGGGAGCTAGTGGATCTTCCTCCAGGGAGAAAACTAGTGCAGTGTAAGTGGGTCTATAAGACCAAATTTGCTTCTGATGGTTCACCACTGAGGTACAAGGCTATATTGGTAGCCAAGGGCTACTCATAGGTTCATGGCATAGATTACATTGAGACCTTTGCCCCAGTGGCAAAAATGGATTCCATCAGGCTAGCTCTAGCCATTGTAGCCTCAAGGAAATGGGAGGTACATCACATGGATGTAAAATTTTCCTTCCTGAATGGATATCTCACTAAGGAGATATATATGTAGAAGCCTCAAGGTTTTTCTTCTAACTCTTCTCTTGTGTGCAGGTTGAGAAAGTCATTGTATGGGCTAAAGCAAGCCCCCACGGCTTGGTATGCCAAGATCGATAGCTTCTTGCTATCACTGAATTTTGTTCGGTGCAAATCAGATCCAAATGTCTATTTCAAGTTATTTAATGGTTCATTAATGATCATTTTGTTATATGTTGATGACCTCCTCATTACAGGAAGCTCACAGGCTGAGATTGCTTCCTTAAAAGGAGCTGTGAACCAAGCCTTCTCCATGACAGATTTGGGGCTCCTAAGTCAATTTTTAGGGCTTGAGATCTCTAAAACCAAAGCTAGAATCAAGGTGAACCAGTCCAAATATGCCTTGTACTTGCTGAACAAATTCAAAATGAAGGATTGAGAAGCAAGCAAAACTCCTTTCCTTTCAGGAATGAAGCTGGAAGAAGCTGATTCTTCACCGATGGTAAACAATAAAATGTATAGGCAATTGATTGGATGTTTGTTGTATCTGACACATACTAGACCTGATATTTGTTATGCAATAAGTGTGGCTTCTAGATTCATGGATCAGCCTCAAGAGATCCATTGGAAAGCAGCCAAAAGGATCCTTAACTTTGTTTAGGGAACAAGAACACATGGGATCTTCTATAAAGCAAAATATGATCTTGAATTGATTGGATTTACTCACAGTGATTGGGTAGGTGATAGCATAGACATAAATTCCACATCAGGATATGTGTTCATGCTTGTAGAAGGGCCAATCAGCTGGTCAAGCAAGAAACAGAGTGCCATTGCACTCTCATCTACAGAAGCAGGGTACAGAGGAGTTGTTAATGCAGCAACTCAATGTTTATGGTTGCAGGGTTTACTTGGAGAGTGTGGCTTCGAACCTGAGTACTCAAGTACCATCTACTATGATAACTAGAGTACCATTCGAATCTGCAAGGATCCAGTTCAGAAGCAGAGAACCAGACACATTGAGATCCATATGCACTACATCAGAGAACTTGTGCATGATGGCACCATTCACCTACTCTTCTGTTCATCTTCAGAACAAGTAGCTGATATCTTCATCAAAGAATTTTGTGAGAAGACCTTCAGCAATCTCAAATCACTACTGGGGATTGCTGATCATGCTGTGAAAGCATGAGTGAAGACAAGATTCTACAATTTTGTTTTACAGTCCATGTTTAAGGGAGGATTTTCCCAAGTTGGTTTTGCCTCTTTCCTTGTTTAAATGGATTTGCAGTATGTAAAGGGTGACTAAGACTTGTTTCTAGGCCCTATAATTTTCTAATATATTACTCATAAGTCAGGCTTAAGGGGGGTTTTTAGAATAATCAACCCATAGTTTACCCACTTAGATATTAATTCCATTATTTTTGTCTTATTTGCCTAGTTCATGTGTCCCACCTTGTGCAAGTTGCTATTTGCCTATCCATAGAGGTCAAAATTGCCTTATTTGACTCAATTAGCACATGGGAGAGCTAAAGGAATCAATTCTACTTTATTCCTGGCCTCCTAGGTGCCCTTCTGTTTTTTCTGCTTTATTGCCTGCTTTTTCAGTGTTTTAAGGCAAAAGGTAAAGCTAGACTAGGTGAGGTTGACTTGTTTTTTGTCCTACACATTCTCCTCTATTTTCTCCATAAAAAAGCATGTATGAGCTGCCATTCCACCACTCATTAGCTTGCCTATGCCTTTTTTTCAATTCGTGAGCTCCATGACAGATTTGGGAGCAGTTTTTTACACCTATGGGGGATTTGCTTATTTTTGGTAAGCCTGCTTTATGCTAGTTTTGGATGCCTCCTCATGCATTCAATTTCTTGATGTATTCTATTTATTCAGCAACCTATGTTATTACAGGGTTGGCTATTGTACACTCAGTTAATACAATTTAGTGTTACAGCTCCATATTCAGTCTCTTTTGTCAGCAATTTTGCATGATCAATTGATAATTGTTGTGAGTAAAATTAATCTATTGCTGGCCTTAATTTCCACACTTAGAGAAGTTGAACCATCGGATCACTCTATGTCTAGAACATATCATGACTGTCGGATTAGAATATTTACAAATGCATACTAATGCATACTAAAGAAGCACACTTTTACCTAACAGATATATTACACAAGTTGATCTTAACTAACTCCTAAGTGTCTAAATATACTAACAATATTTTCATATGGTTCAGAACATACTATTGCTGCAATTTTGTTACAGAAGAATAATGAGAACATGGAGCAACCTATATCCTTTTTCAGTCAGATGTTGAGAGATGGGGAATTAAAATATGATATTATGGAGAAGAAATCATATGATTTGGTTAAAGCCTTAAAATATTTCAGGGTGTATATTCTTCATTCACATATAATTGCTCATGTTCCAATGAATGTAGTAAAAGGGATTCTCACACAGCCTGACCCAAAAGGATGAAGAGCGAAATGGATAGCAACATTATTGTAGTATGATATAGAGATTAGACATACCAAGTTGATTAAAGGGAAGGGACTGGCAAAAATGTTGACAGATTCAAATTGTGAATCTTTACAGCTTAATTTCTTATCTAGTCAATCTCATCAGTTGGACATAGGGGTGGAGGTAATGATCTATTTCACTACATCTCCATGGTATTACGATATTGTTCATATTATTCAAAATTTACAAGCTCCTGCGGGATTAAGTAAAACAAGAGCAAGATCTGTGAAGTTGAAAGCTGCTAAATTTTGTATTTTAAATCAGTACCTTTATTGGAAGGATCCTGGAGGTGTGTTACTTAATTTCCTTTTAGAAAATGAAGCCCAGCACACAGTGAAAGAATCTCATAAGGAGATTGTGGAGGACATCATTCTTTTAAGGTGACATCAAACAAAATTTTGAGAGCATGTTTTTATTGGCCATCATTGTTTTCAGAAGTGTACAAAGAAACTAGCACATGTCATCAATGCCATATTTTTTATGGTAAGAGAAAGGTAATTCCCCTCCCTCTTAATCCAATAATGGTAGAAGTTCCTTTTTAGCAGTGGGGTTTGGATTTCATTGGAGAAATAAACCTAAATTCTTTAGGACAACATAAATGTATTCTGACAGCCACAGACTATTTCACAAAGTGGATTGAAGAAATACCTACTAGGAAAGCTACTGAGACAACAATTATGGATTTTCTTGAAGAAAATATATTGGGTAGGTTTGGGTGTCCTAGAAGAATAGTGACTAATAATGCAGCATCTTTTAAATCCAAAAAGATGATTAATTTTTGTCATAAATATCATATCAGCTTAAATCATTCAACTGCTTACTACCCACAGGGAAACAGACTCGTCGAGTCTTCTAATAAGAGTTTGGTAAGAATTATTAAGAAGTTGTTAGAAGATAACAAGAGAGCCTAGCACGCCAAGCTTAAGAATGCCTTGTGGGTTGATAGAACTAGCACTAAAAGGGCGATTGGAATGTCTCGTTTTCAATTGGTATATGGAACTGAAGTCATTTTTCCAGCATCATTGGGTGTTCCAGTTATGAAATATTTTCAGGAACAACAGGAGGAACCAAACCACATGTAGAGAAAAATAAACCAAATTATCGAATTAGAGGAGCAAATGAATAAAGCTTATGATAAAGTGTAGGTACACCAAGAAAAAATGAAAAATACTTTTGATAGAAGGGTGAAAGAAGAACAGTTCCAAATTGATGACCTGGTGTTAAAATGGGATGCTCCTAAGGAAGATAAGCATGGAAAATTTGAACACATGTGGGTAGGTCCTTATGTTATTGCAGGTCATAGAGGGGAAAATGCATTTATTCTGAAATATCCAAATGGGGTTTCGTTGGAAAGTAACCCTGTTAATGGAAGATTTTTGAAGCATTACCTGTCCTAAGGTGGAGGGTAAAATTTGTACCATAGTTTGTAAAGATTTATTTTCTTGAAAGTAGTACATATGGTGAACCAAATATTTTTGAAGCTCGAAGTGAAGGCCCTAAGATTTAGGATGTTAGCCATTTTTCTTTATTTAGAAAAGATATATCAGAGAAAAAGTAAAAATTTTGGAGACTTTATATACAAAAGTTAGAGACAGGCACTTGGTCTACGATTTCTTTGATACCTCATAGGGAGGATATCATCCCCAATTGGAGCTTGTTGTTAACACCCCTTATGTTGAACAATTGAGGAAGAAATATGCGTTGGAGACATTTAGCACCATGCACACTCATTTTGGTCAATCTATCCTAGTTAAACAATTATCCTAAGTTTTATTGACTTAATTGACATCATAGGAGCACTAAACGACATCAACTAGATCACACCCACCCCTACCTTCAGTCAAGGAGGCTAACTTAGCCTTCTCCTACATTCAGGGAGGCTAATTGGAGCACTCCGGGGATGTTCTGAGTGTCACTAATGCCCCATATTGATAACTAATGGTTACAATCAGTTAAACAAAGCAGTGAAGATGCATTCCTTCATTAAATTGATTATTTATTGAACTAGAGTCAAAAGGGGCGCCTCCAACCACTTCTGATGGTCAGTTACACTTCAGTTAACCTCATCGGGGTTCGTTGGAGTCATTTATGCACTACCACTTGTTGGTTGGCTTGCAGGGGCATGTGTCTAACCTACTTTCAGTTAGACTCAGTCATTTATTGCACTCTGACTTTAGTTAGGGCTTAGTTGAGTCAATTAGGGTTTTGATCAGTGGTTAACTTGAGTGTTGACTGTGGATTACATTTAGTTAAGCTAGACTCACTCATTCAATTGGAATGAAATCCTTGGGAATTCAAATTTTATTGGAATTCATGCTTGCAGCATGATCATTTTATTGTATTATTCATTATTCATTTTGATTATACAGAGTTGCTACTTCCATTGCAGCACCATTTTGCCAATTTTATGATTAACTGTCTGTATTCTTTGTGAGAATGTGTTTTCAGTTCCTAGACCACTGTGAGTATTTTATAGGGTATCAGAGATCATCATAGGATGAAGCTCATATCTCTCAAAAAAAATGTTTTTGACAGATCTTGCATGAAAAATTGAGCAAAAGCTCAAAATTCCACCACTGCACAAAAAGTCAAGGCTTACCACTTAATACCCCAAGTAAGGAAATTGTTGATCAAGCTTGCTTGATCAAATATGCTGGGTGTGATGAAAGCCTAAAATGTGCAATATGTCTGACCTTATGGTGCCCCTTTTGTTTTTATTTGTTGGTTTTAATAGGTACAACTTCGAATGGACTCATCAGTCCCCCTTCTCACCCCATTCACAAGCTGTTCAGAATTGAAGTTGAAGATGAATGCATCTATGAAGAGACGACGTCTCTATGAGGTGTCTATTGGAATTGGAAAAGAGTCTTATGAGAATGAGAATGACTAGCTAAATGATGGTGATAGATCTTTTGGAGCAATATGTCTAGCCCTTTCTCCTGGCTTGCGCTACCTTATTGGTTCTGCTAAATACGCAAAGGATCTCTGGACAAAATTGGACAGAACCTTTGGCAAGCACAATGAGGATCATAATAGCACTTTGGAGATCACATCTAGCACCACAAGAGTTCTTTAATAAAAATTCTTGGCCTCTACTCTCTCTTATGAAGTTGTTCAAGATGAAGAAGAAGCAGAATCTTCTACACAGTCAATTCGAATTGAAGAAAGTCTCCTTGCAGTGACTCCTTCTCCTGATGCTTCGAAAGTTTGTGAGATATATAATATCTCATCTCCACATATGGATGAAACAGAAGAAGACATTCAGATATCTGATATTTAAGAAAAACACTGCTGCACTTCCATGCAAACACTCTCCAGTGATTTTCCTTTGAATTCTATGCAAAATTTGCCAGTAATTGCTTCCGAAAGTGAAGAGAAATTTCATGTTTATCCCTCTAATGTTGCTGCTGGTGTGTAAATATGTGATACCGTGGATATTTTGGAAGAAATATCAGATTAACAAAGTGATCCATTTGCTCCCCATGAACTAGATCTTCCAGAAAATTCCTGCAGGATTGCATGCACCAAAATTCAGAATTTTGAAGAAGAAGAAAGTTGTGCATCCACCATCTCAGTTAAAAATTTATTTGAATATGATATTAACCTTATTGGATATAATATGATATTATTTATATCTGATATGATATTTCTTGGTTTAATTTATCAGATTCATAATCTTTTAGTATTGCTTGTAGCTGTTCTCATCAACGGTGTGAAGAAACAAGTATCGCAAGTCTCCTACAAAACTGTTGCTGGGGATTTGATTTCATTTCACAATTTTGGATCTGTTGTGAAATTATTTAGATCTAATATACTTTCTGATATGATATTATTTTGTTCATATTTTAAATTCCAAGAGCTTTCAGTCATGCTTGTAGCTGCTCTCACCAATTCCGGTGTTAAAAATCAAGTACCGCACTTTCTCTTCAAAACTACTGATGGGGATTTGGTGTTGATTTCCTCATATGAGGTTTCTGATATTTTATTATGTGATTAATTAGATATTTGAAAATATATATTAGATTATGGAGTTCAATCATTCTCTCTCCACAGTCCCAGGGCTTCTCTATCTTTGGTCACATGCTCATCTCCTCATAGAACTAGTAAAGAGGAAGACATTCTGCATCCGCTTGGACACTTGCTCCTAAGATTTGGGGCTGATTTTAACACTAATGGTTTGCTGTTAAAGGATACAACATATCAGTTTATTGAGTGTTCCACACATGGTTCGAATCCTAAAGAACCTTTTTTCTCTCTTCAGATGATTTCTGTTGCTCTACATGGGTCCCGTTTTCACCGTGCAACAGTTTATATTTCTGATTTAGTTAAGTGCATTGTTATTCTTCCAAAGTGGAATATTCCTCTAGGAATATTAATTTAGTTTGGATTCATAGGTTCACATGCATAGTCTCAGGATGCTACTACATAGAAGAACCAAAAAATTTATTGATTTACTACTTAGTTTGAGGGGGGGTATTTTTCCCATGAGGTTTTCCCCGTTTCCTTGGTTATATTAAGTAGTTACTTTATTGTATAGGGTGACCTATGGCCTTTGTTGTCAGGGCCCTAGCATTCTTATGCACTTTATGTTTTCTACTCCTCCTAAGTATAGCTTAAGGGGGGGTGTTGGAGACATTTACCACCATACACACTCATTTTNAGTACACTAGCCTAAGTTTTATTGACTTAATTGACATTAGAGGAGCACTAGATAACATCATCTAGATAACACCCATGCCTACCTTCAGTCAAGTAGGCTAACTTAGACTTCTCCTACATTCAGGGAGGATAACTAGAGCAGTCCGGGGGTGATCTGAGTGTCATTAATGCCCCATATTGCTAAATGATGGTTACAATCAATTAAACAGAGTAGTGAAGGCACATTCCTTCATTAAATTGATTATTTGTTGATTATTTAATGAACTGGAGTCAACGAGGGCACCTCCAACCACTTCTGATGGTTAGTTACACTTCAGTTAACCTCATCGAGGTTCATTTGGAGTCATTGATGTGCTACCACTTGTTGGTTGGCTTGCAGTGAGATGTGTTCGACCTACTTTCAGTTAGACTCAGTCATTTATTGCACTCTGACTTCAGTTAGGGCTCAGTTAAGTCAATTAGGGTTTTGATCAGTGGTTAACTTGAGTGTTGACTGTGGCTTACATTCAGTTAAGCTAGACTCACTCATTCAATTCAAGTGACCTCCTTGGGAATTCGAATTGTCTTGGCATTCATGCTTCCAGCATGATCATTGTATTGTATTATTCATTTTGATTATACAGAGCTGATACTTTCATTGCAACACCATTTTTCCAATTTCATGATTATCTGTCTGTATTCTTTGTGAGACTATGTTTTCAGTTCCTAGACCACTGTGACAATTTAATAATATGGTCAAGAAATGATAAAAGGATACATAAAAATTGGTAAAGCTTGGTAGTCTTAAGTCCCTTATTAAAGTGCACATTTTGGTTAATTCATTACAAAATTCAAAGGTATAGATTTATGAGCATGAAAATCTATGGTTGACAATTGATCCGTTGGGAGAAAGTTGCGTAAGGGAGAAGTTTTGACGGAGAGGCGGAAGTGGCTAACAAGACGGAAATATCAATGACTAAGTGATAAAGTAAATAAAATCTACGGTTGTGAGACACTGAGTGGAGTAAATATGCACGCTTGAAAAAAAGAGAAATGCTGGTGGAGTACATAGAACAGATTTTGATCCAATAGTTTAGACAAAAAATTCAATCTTATCAACGGTCATTCTCTATTCCAGAGTGCGAAGTTGTGAGATAACTAAAAAGGATGAGTGGTAGTGGAATTTAAATCGCTTTCCATGTGGTGAGTTTCGATGAGGAAAGCAGTAACAGAAAAACAAATTGATAAGGGCCCCAGAATAATCAGTTGTATAAAAAGTGAAGTTGAACTAGGTAAAGTCATTTCAATTGCATGTTGCGGGTGAAAGAGAAGTGGACAGTGCACCATCTTTTCCAAAGTCAACTTCTAGATATCCACAGTCACAGGTAAGCCTTGAAACACTAAGACTTTGATAAAAGAATTGTCACCATTGTTTGTTATGGAGAAGGAATAGGGTTCAGGAATATTATGCAGAGTTTTGGATGAGAGAGAAGAGGTTGTTGTTGATAGGGAGAGGAATGTATGTGATCCTATTATGTCAGTTGGTAATGTATTAGTTTCAAAGGAGCATTTGTGGCAATATAATTCACAAGGGAATGTTATTTTGAATGTCTACAATTATTTCTTATATTATTTTGCTATTGAAAAAACCCTACCTTTTCCCAAATTTGTCGAATGGTGCGTGAATAGTTACTCCTCTTGTTGGAGTATCGGGTACCTCCACATGGTATAACCATCGCACCTATGGGAATATAAAACAAGTGATTTAACCACCACTCCTAGTGATAAGGCCTTGTGCTGGGTTTCAAATGTTCACCAACATCTGCAGGTTTTGGTGTAACGACAAACCTTACATGGTATCAAAGCAGAGGTCTCAGGTTCAATTCCCTTGAGCTACGCCGGAGGCGGGGTGTTGGAGTATCAGGTACCTCCACATTGTATAACCACCGCACCTCTAGGAATATAAAACAAGTGGTTTAACCACCACTCCTGGTGATAGGGCTTTATGATGGGTTTCAAATGTTCACCAACATCTACAAGTTTTTGTGTAACGGAAAACCTTACACCTCCTCCGAAAGAGTTATTATGAGCCATACCACGTCAAAAATCCTTTGTAAATTTGACGCAAAAACTATTCGCGGGATATTGAGTCTACCTGATAATTTCCTTGATAGCTGTGAGTATTTAAATGAACAGGTTTTAATTGAAATGTATAAAATTGTAGAACTGAATTCAGATGCCAGTTTTTATCCAGTATTCTGAAATATGGTCAGTTGTCAGAAGGTCTATTTCTACCATACAATGTTAATATTTTCAAGAAGGAAGTACAGTTGGTCATGTCGTTGGTCAGTCAAATTTTGGGTTTGGATAATGATACTCATATCAATGAAGTCATCTTAGGTTTCTTACTGAGTATAGGTTCAATTGACCTTGAGTCCCATTTAACCAGTTGTTTTAATCTTGATGAGTATTTAGCCGAGGTTATCCATGCCCATTTGGTCGAATTCCCTAAAGTTAGGTTTTTTAGATATTAGTCATATTTACTAAGCATACTATTGTGTTTTAATGTGTCGGAGTTGCAGTTCTTGTCCACCATGTTCTCTTTGGACCTCTCGAAATAGATTAACATGTTTGAGTTCGTAAATACAATCATGGCCGAGATTTACAAATTGATTTTTGATGATGTCTTGCCAAGAGTGTTGGAAGACATGATACTTCTGTTACAGTATTCCTCAGAAGACAAAACAGGATATTGGTTCTTATATAAAGAATTTACTATTATGAGAGTGTATGGGTTCACTGGGAAACCATACAGGTTACCCGCTTTTTTTACTCCAAGAATTTTCCCATTAAAGTTTATGAGACAGAGGTTATGTGCCGAAGAAGAACATTTTGGGGCATTTAAAAATTCTTCCAATGTTAAATTTTCTCTCAAAGTTGGTCCATTCATTTTTAAAAATAAAAGCGCATTGTTAGTCATAGAGAAGTTGTTAGAAGTTATGGATTTTCAGAAGGAGCAAAAAGTAAATTATGATCCACATCACATTATTTCTCAAAGGAAGTAGTTGAGCAAAAATAAACCATTTGATCATCAAACTATTGAAAGCTTAGATAAAATAGCAAATTTGGATAATTTTGAAGAAAATTCAGAAGCTGATGACGATAGGAGGAACATATTGACTACAGTGGCTCAAACGTCTATTAATTCCAGCATTTTGAATAAGATGAATCTTTCTGAAACTGATGGCATGGATGTAGATGAAGATATTTCTCATAAAAAGATCAAAACACACTCTCAAGGTGATAAAACTATTTCAGAAGAAATAGTTTTAGAATATTTAAATAAGATGGTCTTGTTCCAGAAAAAGTCTGTACATATGCATCAATATTCCTCTGGAGAAGAAGGTAACGCAGAGTCCAGTTCCCACTACAAATCCAGGACAGAGTTAGTATCAAGTTATGCTAACAAACAAATGCAATCATCAAAGGAAACTAAGAATATGCTTCCTCTATTTAGAAATTTAATCAATCAAAAGACTTCATTGATTTCTACTCAATACATAGAGAGGAATACCCTGAAATTCGCTGTGGTAAGTGACAAAAAAGTGTCTGAAATGGAGGTAAAGCTAGACAAAATCAGTGTTCCTGATAATATACAACTCCATAAACAAACTGGAGATGTTATTTGCTCTGATTTGTTACATGTTATTATGAAAATTAATAAATTGTAGTCCCTTGTAGATAAGATGGAGGTTCAATTGAAGCATGAAAAAGTTGAAAATAAAGCAAATTTGATTCAAATTAAAAAGTTGCAAGGAGATGTTTTAAGCTTAGGGACCGAACCGGGTAATATGTAGGAGACCAAAAAGCTTCTAGAGGAGAAAGATAATACCATTCAAGTATTGAAGAAGAAGCTTAAAGTCCCTAATGTTGAACACGTTTAGTCTTCATAATTATTTACACTTCAGGAGGAAAAAGATAAAATTTATTAGGAGATGATGGACTATAAAGGAAAATCATTGAAGCTACAGGAAGAGAAAAACAAGTGGGAAGTAGAAAGAACCAAATTGATGGCTCCGATTTTGAAGTTGAAAAAGGATAAAAATGATGAAAAAGATATTATGGAAGAATTGATGAGTCAAACCCCTGTTGAAACTAATTTACCCCTTGTTAATATTGAAAGACCATTAAATGAATTTTCTACATATGCTCTATTAGTTCTTGTGTCACAGGTAAGTCTGAAAGAGGTGGAGATTAAAGAATTAAAAGAGGAAAATGAAAAAATCAAATCAGAATTGGCTAAGAGCATTGAGGAGAAGAATAAAGCATTGAATGATAAAAGCCAATTGCAGAAAAAGTACAGTGAATTAAAAGAATGAAGTACACGAAAAGATCCTTTACAAGGAGCTAAGCATTTGATTTGGGATACTCTGTCTATTTAAATCACCAAGTTTAGGCATTATTTAAATTTTATTGATGATGAAAGTGCACTAGTCAGTTTAGCTACTCAAAGATTGAAACTGGCCAATGAAACCATGGAAAAGAAGCCTTTGAATACTACTCACAATGCTTTGAATTTCTTAAATTCTTTAACATGTCATAATTTGTAGGACATTGGGATTAAAGACAGAGTAGCAATTGTGTTGTGGGAAAATAAGTTTATAAATAAACATCAACTCATGAAAGTGGTGCAAGATAAGGAGATCACAATGTCTTCTCAGTTGAAGGATTTTGGGCTTACTTTTAAAGATCTATTTGATGATGGACTCCCTTATTTTTGGGATGATGAAGGACGCTTATTTTCCCAAGAGCAATATCATAGTTTATTGGTATAGAATCGCATGGATCATTCCGAATTTGAGGATTTAGTCAAAGGGTTAACATGGAAGGTCATTGTGGAAAAATTGACAGAGGACTTTGAGATATTGGATAAGTTTTTAATTATTAAGAAAGAATTGCCTACCGTGTCTTATGAAGCTTGTGAGGATTTGGAGGTGTCAATAAGAGAGATGACAGAATGCGACACTCCAAATGCGAAACAATGGAAGGTCGTGGAGAAATTCGAAAAGACCAAGTACATCCTTCATTCGTGAAGACAAGTGTTGCAGTTCGTGAAGCTGTTTGTTTGGGATACCTTGCAGTTACTAATTTTTCTATAATCAATCAATCTATTATTTGAATCAAAGCATGTAATTATTATTCCTAGTTATTAGGGATATGGTTACAAAAACTATGATTAACAGATTAATTGGTTATTAATCTTCTTGGGAAGAAACTATTTTTGTATATATTTGAATTTATTTGATGTATTGGGGGTTGGAACCCATAAGCTTGGACTGATGTTTTTGAGAACTTATGATTTTTGAATGAAATGACAAAGTCGAATGCTGGTTGATATTCAAATATTCATGTGTCGTTTATGTTATAGTCTGTGCCTTCTTTCCATGTGATTTTTTTCTAAGTGTTTACCTTCCATTCTGTTTTGTTTCATATCTGAACGTAGTGTTTAATAGTTTCAGAATTCATACATGTTATGCTCTGCCTATTGTTTTAGGTATTTCACAAATATTTCTTCTAAAGTTGATATGGAATTCATCCTATGATGCTCTACATTGATGGATTGTTCATGTTTCTCTCTTATCAGCTGAAAATCAATGAATTAGTGTAAGTGAATGATTATCTTGCCTTTGTTGGAATTCCATGTATGAATATTTGTATTATCTTTATCCATTTTGACTCCATTTTCGAATGGTTATATGTGTTGTTTCAACCATCTGCATAACTTAAATTATTGTCTTCAATATCTGGCCCTGTTAAATTTATATCTAAGAGATCCCTCTTCGGAAAGAAAAGTCAGTTTCTTTCTAAAAGTGGTTTTTGTTGTTACCTTAAGATTACCTTTCACAACCTTGGGTATATTTTGAGTGCTAACACCAAGAAATTCCCACAATTAAGGAAATGTGGAAATTAAGGCCATCAATAGATTAATTTTACTCACAACAATTATCAATTGATCATGCAAAATTGCTCACAAAAGAGACTGAATATGGAGCTGTAACACTAAATTGTATTAACTGAGTGTACAATAGCCAACCCTATAATAAAATAGGTTTCTAAATAAATAGAATACATCAAGAAATCGAATGCGTGAGGAGGCATCCAAAATTAGCATAAAGCAGGCTTACCAAAAATAAGCAAATCCCCCATAGGTGTAGAAATATGATCCCAAATCTGTCATGGAGCTCACGAATTGGAAAAAAGGAATAGGAAAGATAAATAGAGGTGGAAAGGCAGCTCATACATGCTTTTTCATGGATAAAAGAGAGGAGGATGTGTAGGAAAAAAAACTAGTCAACCTCACCTAGTCTAGCTTTTCCTTTTGCCTTAAAACACTGAAAAAGCAGGCAATAAAGCAGAAAAAGCAGAAGGGCGCCTAGGAGGCCAGGAATAAAGCAGAATTGATTTATTTAGCTCTCCCATTTGCTACATGATTCAAATAAGGAAAGTTTGACCTCTATGGATAGGCAAATAGCAACTTGCACAAGGTGGGAGACATGAACTAGGCAAATAAGACAAAAATAATGGAATTAATGTCTAAGTGGGTAAACTATGGGTTGATTATTCTAACACCCCCCTTTAAGACTGAATTATGAGTAATATATCAGAAAATTATAGGGCCTAGCAACAAGGCTTAGTCACCCTTTACATACTGCAAATCCATTTAAACAAGGAAAGAGGCAAAACCAACTTGGGAAAATCCTCCCTTAATCATGGACTGTAAAACAAAATTGTAGAATCTTGTCTTCACTCATGCTTTCACAGCATGATCAGCAATCCCCAGCAGTGATTTGAGATTGCTGAAGGTCTTCTCACAAAATGCTTTGGTGAAGATATCAGCTACTTGTTCTGAAGATGAACAGAAGAGTAGGTGAATGGTGCCATCATGCACAAGTTCTCTGATGTAGTGCATATGGATCTCAATGTGTCTGGTTCTCTGCTTCTGAACTGGATCCTTGCAGATTTGAATGGTACTTTGGTTATCACATTATATGGTAGTTGAGTACTCAGGTTCGAAGCCACACTCTCCAAGTAAACCCTGCAACCATAAACATTGAGTTGCTGCATTAACAACTCCTATGTACTCTGCTTCTGTAGATGAGAGTGCAATGGCACTCCGTTTCTTGCTTGACCAGCTGATTGGCCCTTCTGCAAACATGAACACATATCTTGCTATGGAATTTCTATCTATGCTATCACCTGCCCAATCACTGTCAGTAAATCCAATCAATTCAAGATCAGATTTTGCTTTATAGAAGATCTGATGTGTCCTTGTTCCCTGAACAAAGTTAAGGATCCTTTTGCCTGCTTTCCAATGGATCTCTTGAGGCTGATCCATGAATCTAGAATCCACACTTATTTCATAACAAATATCAGGTCTAGTATGTGTCAGATACAATAAACATCCAATCAATTTCCTATACAGAGTATTGTTTACCATCGGTGAAGAATCAGCTTCTTCCAGCTTCACTCCTGAAAAGAAAGGAGTTTTGCTTGCTTTTCAATCCTTCATTTTGAATTTTTTCAGCAAGTCCAAGGCGTATTTGGACTGGTGCACCTTTATTCCAGCTTTGGTTTGAGAGATCTCAAGCCCCAAAAATTGACTTAAGAGCCCCAAATATGTCATGGAGAAGGCTTGGTTCATAGCTCCTTTTAGGAAGCAATCTCAGCCTGTGAGCTTCCTGTAATGAGGAGGTCATCAACATATAACACAATGATCATTAATGAACCATTAAATAACTTCAAATAGACATTTGGATCTGATTTGCACTGGAAAAAATTCAGTGATAGCAAGAAGCTATCGATCTTGGCATACGAAGCCCTAGGGGCTTGCTTTAGCCCATACAATGACTTTCTCAACCTGCACACAAGAGAAGCGTTAGTAGAAAAACCTTGAGGCTGCTGCATATATATCTATTCAGTGAGATATCCATTCAAGAAGGAACATTTTACATCCATGTGATGTACCTCCCATTGCCTTGAGGCTGCAATGGCTAGAGCTAGCCTGATGGAATCCATTTTTGCCATTGGGGCAAAGGTCTCATTGTAATCTATGCCATGAACCTGTGAGTAGCCCTTGGCTACCAATCTGGCATTGTACTTTAGTGGTGAACCATCAGCAGCAAATTTGGTCTTATAGACCCACTTACACTGGACTAACTTTCTTCCTGGAGGAAGATCCACTAGCTCCAATGTGTTGCTCTTCTGGAGTGAGATGAACTCCTCCTTCATGGATTTTTGCCATATTGGATCTCCTACTGCTTCTTCATATGTTTGAGGATCAGACTCCACCATCAAATATCATTTTTCAGCAAACATAGGATCCTTCATGCACAGACCACTCTCAAACTAAGATCTAGTCCTCCTTGGGTCATTGGGATCCCCAGCTAGCTCACATGTTGCATGTAGTGTCTTGGCTGCCCATTTTGGCCTTGTGGGGCTGTTAGGGTCTACAATAAAATCATATCCATTAGAAAAATCAGAATCAGCATGTTCAACAAACTCTTTACTTACTTCTTGAGGTTCATGTGGTGAAGAGGCTTCACCAACTTCCACTGCTGTAAGGGGTTCTTCTTCAAACTGAACACACCTTTCAATGAAGGCTTTGTTTGTGCTCAAATTTATCAAATTGTACCCTTTTGAATCTTTAGAGTATCCAACAAAAAGAAACTCTTGGATTTGGGGATGCAAATCCTTCCTCTTCTTTGTCGAGATTCTAGCCCAAGCCTTTGAGCCAAAAATCCTGAAATGGGTCACATCTCGCTTGTGCCCACTCCATGCTTCGAAGGGAGTCATGCCATCAAGCTGTTTGTGAGGCACCCTATTCTGGATATAGGATGAATAGTTGATAGCTTTGGCCCAGTACTTTGGTGGAAAATTTTTGGCCTCCATCATGCATGTTGCCATCTCCTTCAGTGATCTGTTCTTCCTCTCAGCAACACCATTTTGTTGTGGTGTGTAAGGGATAGAATGCTGCATCTGAATACCTGCATTTGCACAATAATTAATAAACTCAGACTTGACATACTCACCGCCATTGTCAGATATGTGGGCCTTGAGTTTCCTTCCATACTGGTTTTCAACCAAAGCCTTAAAGACTTTGAATAGGCCAAAAACTTCAGACTTGTGTTTCAGGAAGTGAACCTAGCAATACCTGGAAAAGTCATCAATGA
Organism: Pseudotsuga menziesii; assembly: GCA_001517045.1. Lineage (NCBI taxonomy): Eukaryota > Viridiplantae > Streptophyta > Pinopsida > Pinales > Pinaceae > Pseudotsuga > Pseudotsuga menziesii. The sequence continues at coordinate 297,817 of LPNX011038975.1, forward strand.
AAGTCAATGCATATTTGGCCTGACTCATGGACATATGAGGGAATGGGACAGCAACATCACTGTGTATCAGCTCGAGGGGTGCAGAGGTTCTCTCATGACTAGCTCTCTCAAATTTGTGCTCTGGGTGTTTTCCTAGGATACAGCCTTGGAAGACTCCTTTGGAAAATTTTATCTTGGGAAACCCTATGACCATATATTTTTCACTAAGATCTCATAGATATTTGTAGTTTAGGTGGCCAAATATTTCATGCCAAAGCTTGCTGGCTTCATTAGCATGAATGAGAAGAGCATAGGGGTTTGAGTAAGGTAAGAAGTGTGAGAACATGTATACCTTTTGAGCATGATTTGCAACTCCTTTTCCAATGACTCTACCACTTGAGATCTCTATGATCTCAAATTCATCGGGGGAGAATATGACCTTCTTTGGAGACCCAGTGTGGGTCATCTGGTATACTGACAGGAGGTTGGAGGCGAGACCAGGCACATACAGCACATTGCTGAACTGACCATGATCAAGATATATCCTTCCTTTTCCTTTACTTTTAGTGAGAGAGTCATCTCCCAGTACAATAGATGGTCCTTTCGACATGTCCAGTGAGGAGAAGGCCTCCTTAGTCAAAACCATGTGTCTTGAAGCTCCAGAATCAATGATAGAACTTGGTGAGCTTGATGTGCCAGCAACTAGAGCATGAACTCTCTCTCTGTCATCTGAACTTGATCCTCCTTCTCTCTTCTTTGAGATTTTTGGAAGGGAGATGCCATTCTTCTCCAGGAGATTGGTCAGCATGTCTATCTACTTTTTCATACAAGAGATTTCAGAGTGATTGCCCTTATTGTAGTATGCGCACTTGTTCATTTCACCTTTGTTCTTCTTCTTCTGGTTATTCTTCTTGGGACCTTGTAGATCCTCCAGAGACTGTTTCTTGTCTCTCTTTTGCTCAGGTGCCTTTTTAGCTTTCTTTTTGCTTTTTGAATCCACCCTCGAATATCCAGCAATCAAAGCTTGATCTTTGGATGGTTTGATGGTGCCCATCATCACCAGCTTGTCCTATTCTTGTGTGAGAGATTCCATGAAATCTGGAAGGCTAGGCATCTTCCAGGCTCAAGCTATCAATTTTGTGGCATAGAAGGTCGAAACAAACACTGAATAATTAGGGCCCAGCTTCGAGAGGATGTCCAGTATGAGCTGATCATCTTTCTTTTCAATAACACACTGTTTCAGCTGCAAAACTAGTGCTTTGAACTTGGAGAAATATAGCTGCAGGGATTCAAAGCTTGTTGGACTCAGAGAAATCAGCTCATTTTCGATTTGATGTACCCTCATCTCATCTGTCTTTCCAAAAAGATCAGCAAGCTTCTCCCATACTTCATTCGGTGATGTCAATCCATCAAGATGGAAAAGGAGGTCTCTGGAAATACTCAGGCACAGGAGGCCATAAGTCTCATCCCTCCTGTTGTGCCATTTTATCTTCTCTGCAGTTGCATTGGGCTCTGCTTTTGTTGCCATAGTCACCCTGTAGAGGCCTTTCACTCTCAACAGTATCTCCATCTCTGCTTTCCATTCAAAGAAATTGAAAGGAGTCAAGATAGTTTTCTGTGATTGATCCATAGCTTAGAAAATTTGTCCCGGCTGTCAGTAGAAGGCTCCCATTCTTTGATGTCGAACCTGCAAAACAATTTTTGAAGGAGAGAAACAACCTACAATGGCTCTGATACCATGTGGAAATTAAGGCCAGAAATAGATTAATTTTACTCACAACAATTATCAATTGATCATGCAAAATTGCTCACAAAAGAGACTGAATATGGAGCTATAACACTAAATTGTATTAACTGAGTGTACAATAGCCAATCCTGTAATAACATAGGTTGTTGAATAAATAGAATACATCAAGAAATTGAATGCATGAGGAGGCATCCAAAACTAGCATAAAGCAGGCTTACCAAAAATAAGCAAATCCCCCATAGGTGTAAAAAGATGATCCCAAATCTGTCATGGAGCTCATGAATTGGAAAAAGGGCATAGGAAAGCTAAAGAGTGGTGGAATGGAAGCTCATACATTCTTTTGCATGGAGAAAATAGAGGAGGATGTGTAGGACAAAAAACTAGTCAACCTCACCTAGTCTAGCTTTTCCTTTTGCCTTAAAACACTGAAAAAGCAGGCAATAAAGCAGAAAAAGTAGAAGGATGCCTAGGAGGCCAGGAATAAAGCAGAATTGATTCCTTTAGCTCTCCCATGTGCTACATGAGTCAAATAAGGCAAGTTTGACCTCTATGGATGGGCAAATAGCAACTTGCACAAGGTGGGACACATGAACTAGGCAAATAAGACAAAAATAATGGAATTAATGTCTAAGTGGGTAAACTATGGGTTGATTATTCTAACAGGAAATAATGGACTTATTTCCTCAAACTGCAAAGTATTGAATTAATGTTAATTGATTGATTTTAATGGTTGGCTCAGCATCATGAACTAAGTTTGGTTGATTAAGTGGTGTGGTTGTGTGCAGCCTTGTGAATGAATCATGTTTTTAAATTATTATATGTAATTCTATTTCAGACATGTGAATCTGTAGTCATTTGGTGTATTGGCATATTTTAGTAGACGTTTTTGGTTTCTTATGCAGATTTAACAATGGGCAACCTGTGAAAAGAACTGAAACTAAACAGAACTCAGAACTAAAACTAAATTGAAGATATAACAATTAAAATTTGAACAATTTGTAAATATGCTCGGTGACTACCCTATCCTTGAATTCCTCCTATACCAGGAAAGAGTGTTAGGATCTCACCATAGTGGGACTAAGCCCGCCTGTAGATCCTCAGGTTACTCTTCGAGTGCAAGGTCGGTCAACAGGGAGGATGTGAATGCCATGAAACCCTAAATGGTCTCCACCCCCTCTACCTTCCAAGTCACCTGTTTTAGTGTTTTTAGAGAAATGACAGTGATAAGTGCCGATTACTATCCTTGCTCAACACCCCATCTTATCTCATAATACCCCAGAGGGTGATGGATGAGTAGAGGAGGGAGGGCTATGCAAGTTGCTAATTTCCAATGATTAACTTAAGCCTTTAAATAGATTTTTTTTCCTGAATAGTTAACCACACATATATTCAACCTGAAACAATTGCTTACAGAAACAAACGGGCTGCTGGATAGTGGCACTAGAGCTGCACTGACAGTCTGAATAGTTGAAGCAGACAACCGAGAGACAAATCACTCTTATCAGGGCCAATGGTGTGAGGGGGTCACACCTGTCAGCCCAGAATAGGTGAGGGGGTCGTTCAGTTTATCCCAGAATAGGTGACTCAGCCTACAGAGGTAGGTCGCTCCTGTCGGGGGAAACATAGTGAGGGGGTCACTCTTATGGGGAAAATATGAGCGAGGGGGTCTCTCTTTCAGGCCCTAAAGCAATGACTTGGCCCGAAACCAAATTTAAAAAAAAAATTGGAGCTAAGAATGGCCGAAAGTAACTGGTACTGCGGTCGAACGGGATCAAGTTGACCTCAATAGGGATTTCCCAGTAACATCAATGGAAATAACTGGAAATAAACTTGTTAAACAACTACTTAAATAATATAAAAAACCAACAAAACCCAGGGATCCTGTGGGATCGACTTGGTATGGTCGACAAACTGTAGTAGGGCATAATCCCTAGCTACGTGCTAAAGCACCTACCTTTTGTCTATAGGACGGAAGGGTAGAGTCAACTGGATGGAAGAGCTTGCAACATAAAACGTTAGAAAACCTACAACAAGTTATCAATGGAGAACCTACAAAATATTGTTAAAAGAAAAATTGTGACATACATCTAAGCTGCAAACTAAAACAAAAACAAACAATGCATGGAGATCAATATACCTAAGCTCTTTGTGGAAAATGGGCCACCATGCCCTAGCTTAAGAAGCAATCTCTCCTTACTAGTTTGAATGGTGTGGAGATAAGCTCAACACACATGGGATATGGCTAGTGGAGCAAAGGGAATGAGAGGGATGAATGGCTTGAGATAGTTGGCTCCTCAAGGCACTCATACGGGCAGAGTAACAGTAGGTAGAGAATGAATGTTTTGAGAGTGACCCGCACCCCTGTATTTATAGTTTTTTTCTCAAGTTTTAGGGTTTTTAGCCCTTGGTCAGGGTTTTAAGCTATTTCTAGGATTTTAAGCCTCCTTCCGCCTTTCTTTATCTCCCTTTGGGGTTTTTAGCCCTTTTTAGGGGTTTTATCCCTTTTTTGAGGGGTTTATCCCCTTGGTGGGCTATTTCTGGCTCCTTTATGGGTTTTTAAGCCCTTTTTGATGTTTTTGAGCCTTTGAGGGGAAAACATAGGTTAAGTAAGGGTGTGGGGGTCAATAGGGGTTAGGAAATGGATGTTTTTATGTGATGTAGGCCATGTAGAGCGAGTCGGGTGATTTTTTGGGTTAGCATTATGAATGTTTGAGAAAGACTAAAAATATTAAAAGAAGAGAATTAAGAACCTTGGTAAGTGGGTGAAAATTTCTGGAACAAGATTTTAGGAGCTGTTATGCAAAATCTCTCCAAACATAGCTGTTGTGCAAAATATTGCCCCTATTGCTTGCTACTTCAGGGATTTCTCCTCTTTTTTCTTGCATATACCAATTTCAATGTATTAAAAATTGTTGAAAAGGTATTTGACTGTAGTATCAAAATGCTATGCAAATCAGGTAACTTAACTCTTTGAAAAATAGTTTTTTTTAATCCCCTTGTCCTTTCCCTAATTGCTTCCTTCTTCCAATGTTGCAGATAGGAACTTAAATAGCAAAAGAAATGTTATGTTTTGTCCTGGGATAGTTTCAATGGCCTCTAAAAACAAATTCTTTTTTTTCAGATCCCGGGCTTGGTTTAGTTGCCTTTGCAATATTTTATTTTGTTTTGACCTAGACAAAAAGGGGTGGCATTGTTAGATAGTTAATAGAAGGCTAAAACCAACACAAGTTATGCACAACTAATTCTAGTATTGTGGTTCTCCTATTTTAAACATATTTACTCTCAAGTCAAGAAAAATGCAAAATATTTAAGGAACAAGAAATGGTAAAGAAATGGGCTATAGCAATTATCAAAATGCCAACATAATTTGTTGCACACAACTATTTCCATATCACAAAAGAATGAAAGCAATTTTGTATAAAACTTGGTAACGTTGTAGATATAGAGAAGTAAATCCAAATTTAGAATCAAGCATTTCTCTTGTTCAAATATCCTATAGACATTCATAATTAGCCATTCCTATTCATTTACATAATCTGACAATAAATGGAAAAATGGGAAACCTTTCAACTACAGCTAAAAGATTCCATGGCCAATGATGCATGCATACCAAGTGCTTGTTAAGCATTGCTTGAGTGTTTCCTAGAATTGTTTTTAGAGATGACCCAATTAATGCCATTACATTTAGAAAATATATATGTGGAACACACATATTTTACAGTAAACAAGGAGCTTCTGGATACAGATGAAATTGTTTCCAAGTAATTGAAATATAGAACATGATGTCAACAAGCTCCTAGATGGCGCACCTTGAACAAATTTGGTGGTTGTAAACCTACCATTACAATATACAACAATTGATTTTGCACTTATGGCCAATGGCTATTTGTCCATGACTAACTAAAACACAAAACCAATAATTGTAGACCATGACTGTTGGTATATTGACACTGACTAAACTACAATAAAAAAATCTGTTGTTTTAATTCAAATTTTACCCAAGGTGTATCTTTTCTCTAAATTTTGTTGCAAAAACACTAGAACAAGATAAACCATATTCAATACCAACAATCAACAATTTGTACTTCAGATCGGGTTTAATTTATGGTTTATTCAATACCAAATTTGTGTTTATTCCATCCAAGACAATATTTGCTCTGACATTTGTTCTCAATTCTTCTGATGGGTATACATTTTTTGACCTGAATAAAGATAAAAATACAGAGAGTGGATTGACTGTTAGTGAGGAATGGAAATTGACACAATAGTAAACAACATTTAACAAGTAGGAAGAAGTTGGAACTAAGAGGTGGGTAAAGTATGAGGCTCAATTAGAGCAAAGGTAGCATTCAACATGGGAAATACTTTTGTGAGTGTAGATAAAGGCGATATATAGGGGAGGTTTTGTGATAGCAGATATAATTAAACTTATTTCTAGAGGACATAAAAACATGATGTGGGAGTGTAGTAGGGATTTTTCCCTAGCCATTAGAGTAAATTTCAATTTAAAATGGGCCTTGCAAAAATAATACAAATTCCATGTCATCATGTATTATCCAATCAAAATGCTTTAAATTTCAAAAAGGGAGCTTCTCTTAAACAATTTTTAAATATAAATTTGGGGATAGGTATCATAAAAAAAAATACTTTTGTTGTTCATATTTTCGACATATATCCCTATGTTTTCACTCAAATTTCGATCGGGGGAGTTTTGTTGGATGTGGAATTAAATTCCGCATCCAACGAGTACCCACTCGGCATACTTTTGATGGGCCCCTCTACCCCCAAAATGTGTGACATGTATATGGACAAGGCGGGAATCCCCATGCTTGTAATGATGTCAAAAGAATAATGTGATCTAAGATCCAAAATGCAAGAGCCAATCATGTACAACTATTGTTACATAGTGGTTGCCTCAATAAGAGGCTGAGTACAATAGTGATTTGAACAACTTCTACATTGGACCCATGGAATTCTCATGGAATTCTATATCTTCATGACTAATGGTCTACTGGATTTGGAATTGTACATAGCTATAGGGACTTACTAACAAAGAGTTAGAGTCTCCGTGGTACAATGTGCTGCATCAATCATGAACCTATACCGAAGCACTATTATGGGGCTTCTGAACACTGTCCCCAATGAAACCTAGAAATCACAAGGGACATGAACTTGTTTGGGTCCCTCAATGGACTCATCAATGTGCTAGAGTCAAGTGACATTTGGGGACTTTGACCAAATACTTGATGGACCAATACATTGTATGAATCTCAATGGTGCGATGATGTAGTTGGAGTTGAGCACGTGAGACACAACCATCCCAAGAGGCACTAAGGACTCCTCTCAAGTGGTCCAAGGAACTCATCAATAAGGTTAATGAAACCAGGATATAGGGACCTCTGGGTCTATCCTCTGGAATACATGTGTTATCATCGATAGCGGTAGACCTGCAACTGACCAAGGAAATGGTGTTTTCTTGACCAGAAGCTCGAGGGGGATGACCAAAGGTGTGAGACAATCTGGGGACTGATGCACTAAAATAGGGAATAGGGGTAGGGAATCATGGGGGACTCAAACTTCCTTTGTTCATAGTACGGAGGTAGGTCTAACCTGGCAACAAATGAAACTGACTCAAGGGAGGGGGATCATAGATGTTATACTAGGAATGTAACTGTATATGGGAAATGCTTGGGGGAGGTAGATAATTTTGGTATTCATGGGATCCAAGGAAGACTCATCACAGAATACTATGAACAAAGGTGACCCAAAGTGGGAATGCAACCAAACTATGGGGTGGTGTCTAAAGACACCATTGTGGTACGATCTCGTGGATTTTTAGCGAGCCTAAGAAAGTAAATTCTCGATGGTGATTTCAATTCTAGAGAGTCTAAAAGCATGAAGAAGACTCCACTGGGGGCTATTTTTCATTGATAGTCTCCTGTTCCAGAAAAAGGATAAAAGTGTACATAGGAGAGCTCGCCCATCCTTTAGGGGATGAGAGACTTCTTTACCATTGGTAGTCCAATCTGGTTGGAAAAGGTTAAACCTGTACTGATTGGACGATCATTCAAATACTTTTATGAGCATGAGCGAAACCAAGTTTGCTCGGTGATCTTTTCTTTATGAGAAGGCTGGAAAAGAGCTTAAAGAAAACCCATGATAAGCTTTTTCGTAGAGTTTGGTCCCAATGCCTAAGAAAGCATAAAAGGATGTAGAGGGAAACGTTCTTAGCTTAAGTGTGCCAAGGTGTTCCTTTTCATATGGAATTCTACATAGTCTGCAAAAGGAGATAAATGAGATGACGTAGACGCCCTTTTCTATACTTTAATGACCGGGAAAGCAAGCAGAGGAGCTCGAAAATATTTTCATTCTTTTAGGAGTAAGAAAAGAGCTTAACAGACACTCCATTATGGTCACCCACATAGGGGGCACTGGTGGTGCCCCATGGCGATATAGTAATGGGTGGTCAAAGGTCTAGTTGTGCATCATGGACGGAGCAGGTGGCTCTTGAACATACCATTATATGCACTGAATGGTTTGCGGCAAAGGCATGCTAATCAAGGTGAAGTGGTGGTGGAAGGACTAGACTACATATGATGTAGGTGTAGGTCCAGAGGTAGTTATATTGCCAAATGCATTCCAACATGATATGACCTCTGAGAAATGGTTCGGGAACCCATGTAAGCTACGGTGGTCGGATTAGATAGTTATATGACAAATGGCACATAAACTGAGGTAACTTCCAGGAAATGGCTGCAAAAATTACTTATTAAACATGAGACAATGGTCTTGTCAATAGATGGAGGATGAAAGCTGAAACTATTGGTGTGAACGACAACCAAAACAGAGTTTGTATGGCTTTGTTATGCTCGAAAGAAGAAACTAGACCTATTGAGGCCTATAAATGGTTGGGGACCACTTTGTGAAGTGTCATTGTCACTATTCATTGTTGAGTTGGAGAGGAGGGCCCCAAAATTATTTTTCTGATTTCTTCTATTTCAACTGGTGGATTCGAGATCCGTGACTTGTAGGTAAAATTTCTTGCGAAGCCCATCTTTTTTAGTGGTTTTCATTTTTGGTTTGCTCACCCAGGGAACCTCTGTGAGCCTGCTAGGGCTTCCACAAGCTAGGTCGCTCTTTTCGTGGGAAAAGGAGTGATTGGGTCACTTATTCTTCCTGTAAAGGTGTGAGTGGGTTTCTCCTATCGAGAAAAAAAGAGCGATCTAGGGTCGCTCCTGTTTGGCCAAACAGTGTGACCCAGTCACTTCTATGAGGCATGTTTGAGCGACCTGGTTGCCCTTTTTGGTTTGATAGGTGCAATCTGGTCCTAGGGTGGCTTTTTTACTGAAAAATATGGCTAACAGTTGTTTTGTGCTTGTACAAGATGGCCCCACCAGTGTAGCGAGAGTGGGACTGCAAGGATATATGGAGAAGTGGACTCTGATATGCAGGTACTTAGGATATACTTTCCCGCTGCAAACTCCTCAAGTTCATGCAGGTGCCTTTGATAAAAGAGCTTGCAGCTATTACTTGAGTTATTAGTGAGTTTCTAGGAGGCACAAAGGGAGTGCTTTATTATACATGGGAAGCATATTGCGATTATGCTATGGGATGTATACTTTCTGACTAGGCTCCCAATGTTAGGAGTGGTTGGAGATATGACGCCAAAAATATTATATGGGGAGATGCTTGATGAGCTCTACGAGAGGCATTGCTATGCCTCTACACATTTACAAGATTCACATATTTTGATGTGTGATATTGAGAGTCTTCTGACTCATGTATTTGCAACAATGGTGTTGGGTATCTTGGGTTCATCTGGGGACCACAAGATATATGGGGGTCAACTCCAGATGGTGGAGAGAGCTATGGGAGGCACATACGTTTCCTGGGCCCATATGCATTTTTTTGTTGTTCGACATGCTCTGAACATTGCCAAGTTGGTTAGTGGGTTGTTTTGCTTTGCCTCTTTTGTGTGCGCCTTCTTCTTTGAGAGGGTTTTGACTCTTAGGCCGCATGTAGTAGTGTGTGATGGTGGGCCTAGGGAGCCATGTATGCGCCGATGGTGTGAGATGATGATACATGATGGAGGCAGTATAGTGGGCCACTTTTTCACCTAGGAGATAATATATCAGTGGAAGCAAATCACAATCATTGTGGAGGATTATCCATATGCATATATGGACTACACTGGGGATGTGGGGATGCCCCTTCCTCTAGGCCAGGCTTGGGGGCCAGATGGTATGTACACATGATATTTATATGTTTTTTCATTCATATATAGTTTTCTTAGCTTGTTGGTAGCTATTTGATATACTGGGGCTGATGATATCCTTGTGTACATGTGCATATATTTGGCCGCATCCACTAACAGGTTATTAACGTCGCATGGGTGTAGTGGTGGGGTTGGAGTTACCTATGCGTAGGAAGGAGCCCAAGGTTATTGAGGATCTGCAGGGGCTCGTCGAGCGCCTCCTAGAGGGAGTGACAAAAAATGGGTGGCAACACCTAGACCAGTATCTCATTGCTTCTTGCCACCATGCTCCCCATGATTGGGTCCCTTTGAGGAGGCGGATTACTGTTGCAGATGAGTATGTTCAGATAGCGACACTAGGTGATGTTTCGATGGATGATGATGCCGTTGAGGAGGAGGAGGATAGCTCCGAGGAAGGGACAAATTCAGAGGATTAGGATGATGAGTTTGGCTCTAATTAGCAGCTTAGGGAGCTGCCCCTAGTGCGTTGGTGCACTTAGGATTTTTGTATCATGATATATAATCAGCTAAGAAAGCATATGTAGCTTCTCATTTTGTACTGGACATATTTGGACATGATATTTATATATATACATGTATTTTTGACGCATGTGGATGCACTTTTATGATTTTTATATGAGTCTTTTTATGACGATGTGAATGAAATTCTTAGATGACATATTTCTACATGTGTATGCATATTTATGTATGATGATGCATGATGCAATTTTTTGTATGATTCCTATAAGCTATGATGAATATGCCAATTTAGAATCTCATTAGCCATTTGATCTGCTACACTATTGAGGTTCATGGGAAAATGCGTGAATTTGATGGATTCAAATGTTCTAACCATCTGTTTAGTGTGCAAGAATTTTCTAAAGAGGTAGGGATCACATACTCGGTAATAGTTGTTCAACTAAGAGACAAGCAGCTGGGAGTCTAAGAAGACATCAAGATGGAGGATACCCAACTGGAGGGCAGCAACCAAGAGGCTAGTGACACCATCATATTCATCCTGGTTGTTGTTTGCAATGCCCGCACATATTCTACCAATATGGATCAACTCATGCGATGGGGAGTAGATGACCCATGCAACCGAGGCAAGATTTGGAGACCATCTACTAGTTCCATCAGCAAATCCAACATATCGACACAAGGTAGGATCCATTTGGGGAAGTTAAGGAAACAATACATAAGACTCGCTTCAAAAAATGTGTTAAAAAAAGGATAAGACTATGCTACTAATGACTCATTGGTGATGTTTAAGCATAAAATATCTTGAGGTAGATCCCGTTATGGGGGTTCTCCAACAGTTGTCCATCAGAATCAGCAAGAATGTATGCCCCTTTTATGAGTCAATGGTGGATGAAATATGGGACATACTACATTGACTTGAACTTGCCTTTGCCTAACTTATCATTGGCTTGGTCATAAACCAGAACCATATCACCTTCGTCAAAGGTGCGTGGGTGGACATGGGAGTCATAATAAGATTTTGACTCTGTTTTCGCTTCTTTGATGGCTTGGAGGGAAGCTCGACGGTCCTCTATGGTTTGTTCAAGTTGGAGGAGTTGTTCTTCCAAAGGTGAAGTATCGGGAAGGAGTTCCACAACGAGGCAAAGTGATGGGATCTGGTACTCTATAGGGAGTACTGATTCAATGCCATGTACTAAATTGAATGGGGTAAAAATAGTGGAGGTTTTTGCGGATGTGCAGTAAGCCCATAGGGAAAAGAACAACATGTGGTGCCAACTGGTTTTATGGTTTCCTACCATCCTTTGGAGCATTGTTTTGATGATTTTGTTGACTACTTCAACTTGGCCATTACCCTGGGGATAGTAGGAAGATGAGTACCGGTGTTCAAATTTCAACATGGTTGAAATCTCAGTCCAAACAGTGTCTTCAAAATGTTTACCATGGTATAAGAATAACTATTTGGGAACACCAAATCATGAGATGACGTGGTTAAAGAAGAATTGTGCCGCCCTTTCACTTTTGCAATCGAATGTGGGCATGTCCTCGACCCACTTAGTGAAGTAATCAATAGCCACGATGATATATTTATGACCATTGGCTAAGGTAGGGTTGATTGTCATGAAGTAAATTTCCCATTTTCATAAGGGATCGACTGTGACTATGGGGTGTAATGGTGTAGGGGGGGTTCTTTCCTTTGGGGCAAAGAGATGACAGCTGCGACAGTGTTTGACTACCTCTATGCAATCAACAAAGATGGAAGGCCAAAAGTAGCTGGCATGTAGAATCCTTTGTGCAGTTTCCAGACCTAAAAGGGGGCCATCGTAGGATCCAATATGACAGTAGTTAAGGACTGTCTCAGCCTTGTTATGGGTGAGGCAATGACATAGGATGGTGTCAATGCCCCAGAGATATAAAATATCTCCAATAAGGAGATGACGAGCAACTTGATGTTGGATGCATCGCCTGTCTTCGTGGTTTAAGTGAGCTCAAATTTCTGAGTGCGTAAATACAGAGGGATGCCCCCATACCATGGGTCTTCCATGGATAAGACGAATAGGAATTCATCGGGAAGGTTGTCCTTAGGTGGTGGTGACATGGTTAATGGGGGGAGATCTTTCATGAGTGTGACCAATACTAGTGCCTTTGTGCTTTTCAGGAAACAAACTCCAAGTCAAACTCTTGGAGAACAACTACCCACTTGGCCACCCGGCCTTGTAGGAGGCGGTGACTTAAGAGGTATAGAATTTGGTTAGAATCAGCCACTACTTGGGTATGGTTTTCAATAATGTAGTGGCACAATTTTTGAGCCGAGAAAACAACGACAAGGGCCAATCTTTCTTCGGGTGAATATCGTAGTGGGGGACCTGTCAGCTTCTTGCTAACATAATAAATTATGTGTTCTTGATGAGCATCGTCTTCCTGGACCAAGACTCCGGTAATGGCATTTTCTAAAGATGACACATAAAGAATGAAGTCTTGGGTGAATTTTGATGCTGAGAGTAATGGTGCAGAAGCCAAAGCTTGTTTGAGTGCCTCAAATGATTCCTGGGCTTGTCGATCCCAAACAAAGGGAATGTTGGTACGAAGAAGGCATAGGAATCCATGGGATTTCATCACATACTTTGTTATAAAGTGGTGAATAAAATTGACCTTGCCTTGGAGGCTCTATAGTTGGCACAGACGTTTTGGTGTAGGGAGATCAAGGATGGCCTTAAATTTGAGAGGGTCAACTGTTATCACTTCAAGTGGGATACGATGAACCCAAGTAGATGGCCTGCTGGGACACAAAAAATGCACTTTAGGGGGTCCAAGTGAATTTTGTACTTACGACATCGCAAAAAGACTTTCTGCAAGTCATCTATATGTTGCACTCACTTCCATGATCGAGCAGTAAGTTTATCTAGGTAGACCAATATGATGTGGATGAGGTCATGGAAAAAATATGTCATGGCGTGTTGGAAGGTGGATCCAACATTTTTTAGACCAAAGGGCATCAATTGATATGTGAATGTACCCCAAGGGGTTGTAAATGCAGTCTTGTAACGATATTCTTTCCGGATCTAGATTTGGTTGTATCCAGAAAAGTCATCCATGGAAGAAAATACCTCATGTCCGGGACATGCATCGATGATCTAATTAATGAAGGGCATTGAGAAGTTGTCTTTGGGACATGCCAAATTCAAATCATGGAAGTCAGTATAGATGTGAATGGTACCTTATTTTTTATTCACGGGAACAAATTTTTAAACCCATGTTGTGTAAGCAATGGGGTAAATGAAGCCGACTGTGCGTAACTTCTCGATTTCTACTTTAACCATGGTGGGTTTGGAAGGGTGGATTGGCCATTGCTTTTGGCACACTGGTACTACTTCAAGCCATGTTTCAATATGGTGCTCAGCAATGGATGGATCCAACCCGAGCATTTCAGTGTAGGACTAGGCAGAGATGTCGTGGAACTCTTGGAAGAGTGCTTTGTAGGAAGAGATTTCTTTAGAGGAGGAGGATGCCCCCAGCATGATCTCCTCACTCATCTCAAGTTTGGTTGAGATGTTGATTTTAATTTTTGGTGAGATATTGGACATGTTCCATTCTTCAAACGCATCGGGTGTCGGAATGGGATCTTTGAACTAGTTAACTTTCCCATGAATGAAATCCTTGGTCTCGACTGAAAACTGATCTGACAGTGACACAGGTCCTTCGGGGATGAAGAACAAGCGATGGTGCATGTCATCCCATGGGTATTTAGGAGCGGTTAAAGATTCAAGTATTTCCTCATCATTGCAGAATCAATGATGGGATAGGTTGTAGGAGCTGTTGGTGATTGCAAGGATAAGTGGGTCTGTGGAAATGGACACCATGTAGATGGACATGGTATCTGAAGAAGGAGGTGGGAGGTGGATTTCTTCTATGAGAGTGATCTCATTTTCAAGGGCATGTTGTCGAAGGTTAGCTAGGGTTGTTTGAAGCTCAGAAAAGTCCTAACAGTGGTGAGAATAGTGTCCATACAATCCACAAAGGGCACAAGCATTGTTCGTTCTCAACGACTTGTTTTTCTTTGTTGGTCCACTTGGGATTTCAACCATGAGGATGTTTTCTATTGTATCAATGGCATCTAAATGTGCGTAGATCATGGGAATTTCAGGATAGTTTTGAGTTGCATGGCCTTGTTCATTGCACATGGAACATGGAGGGATCTACCAAGGTTCAGTTGTTGCTTTCACGTTTTTGTCACAAACCCTTTTTAGGTGGGGCATAGTAGGTGTAGGTGCAGTGGTTAGCATTTGCGGGAAATGTGGGGGACATGATTCGACTACAATGGTTTGAATAGGTGTTAACATGACTTGGGGCATCGGAGGTTGGGTCGGTGGATCGAGGTACCGCACGGGAATCCCCAATGTGAAGTTGGGTGTGTTTAAGGTAGCCATTACTGGCTTACTCATGACGCTATGCAGGGGAAATAGGAAGGGAATTGTGTGGATTGAGGAGGATCCCAAGTATTCCCTGGTGATTTCATTTAGGGATGTGGTTGTGGTTGTGGCTGCGCATGATGTTGCAGCTATGGATGGGGTTGTGGTGCAGTAGTACTGGATGACAGCATGCACAAATCCACAGTATCACTTGGCGGAGGTGGTGGTGATACTAAGGGGAAGGAAGTTGTCATAGTGGTGTTAGCGAACAATCCTGGGCCTACATTCAGCATGATGGGGGTGGCTCTATTGTTGACTATAGTGTCGATAGTAGGGATAATGTTAGCTAGGGATGTTGGAACCTACAGATCGTGGTAAGTCAACTGGTCGATAGTCACAATTTTCTAGTCGGGAGGGAACGTAATTTGGTAGAAGACGATAGATTCCACGGCTCGCATCGCATACATATAGCTATTGTTGGGCTTAGGGCAGACCCGAATTCTATACTTTTGTCTTCGCACCAAAAAAATACCCATAGTGTTGGCCCTTTCGGCAACAACCTATGAACAGGTTGCAGTCTCACCCGAAATAGCTATGGGGTGCCGCAGAATCAGGTTTCTGCAAGCAGAAGAGGGATATTACTGTACCTTTAGCCTTTAACAAATAATGATCATACAATACAGATATTCGACAATCACTTATATAGCTTCACAGTTAGATAAAAAAACAATGTCTTGCTTAACCCTTAACTGGGAATCCATGACTAAGTTAGTATTTAGTAGTGATCTTAATTATCAGTTATTCTACTTATCAATGCATAAAAGAACATAACAGAAATGACACAAAATAACCACAACACAAGATATAACATGGTTCAACCCTAGTTTAGGAGCTACATCCAGAGAACTGTGTTTTATTCAACTCTTTACAAAAACCACAGTTCTGATCTGTGCACTTAGATGCAGATCCCTTCAATTCCTCAGACTGCGCACTTAGCTGCAGATCTCTGTGCACACAGCTGTAGATCCTCTTAATCACCCCAAAACCCTCTGTGCACATAGCTGCAGATCCTCTTAATCACCCCAAAACCCTCTGGGCACACAGCTGCAGAGGTCGTCCATGCACACAGCTGGGACTTAACCTTTCTTACAAAACTAGCCTTAGCTTCGCATCAAATCATCTTACATCAAAAGCCTAACCTGACTCTTTTACAAAAGTGCTTATTTATACAAGTGCACTTATTACAAAACCATGGGCTTAAACCATGGACACCTCGAACCCTAAAACATGGACTTAAACCATGGGTTAATTACAAAAAGAGGGCTTTGACTCATCCTTGACACCCCTAAGACTATTTTGAGTCACAACTCTGCTTACAAGCTTTCACAAAAACCATGGAGTTACCATAATTAAGGTTCGTTAAGGTGCACGCCCCAACAGGACCCTAAGACTCACCAGTGTCCCGTCTTGGGACACTCAGTTGCTTGTCTGGTGGTAGAATGTTATCTTCAGCTGCTTGCTCCTTCTCTATGATCTCCTTACGCACTCTGTCAGGCTCTGTATCTGTCTGTATCTCTGTAAGCATCAGCTTTGATTTTCCTGCCCTGCTGCTCCCTTATATGCCTGTCATCATCGTCATCCTTTCTGCTACTTCTACCATGGCCGTAGCTTGCTTAATCCTTCATCCTTCCATTCTTAGCAGACTGTCGATGTTCCTTATGCTGCTGTCTTCTTTCGCAAGTTTTATGATGGTCATGGGAATTGTTGAGCCTTATAAATCTATCAGCGACTCCATCCCTCGAAATTCCTCCCGTTCATGTCCTATCGAACATTTGACCATCCATAACTTTCGGTCCTTAGCAAATGGTGCTCTGGTGATTGCATGCCAATGTACTTTTGTATAAGATAAACAACATGCCTCCATTCCGCTGAGCCAGGAGGATATATCTCGAGATCCTCTGGAGTCTTTCCTGAGGGCTTGTGCCTTTCTTTGTTCCGCTTAGAGAAAACTTCTGCCTTAAATTTCTTTCTGGTTGATCATATCTACATTGGCTGCTTCGGCACTGGAGACATCTCCTCACAGGGTGGATTTCTCATAAGGTTCTGCAGACCTCTCTCCCTGAACTCTCGTAACAATACCTAGACTTCATGATCATTCGACATGGTGCTAACTGTAAAATCAAAGAAATGCACAATGCAGGAGTCATAGGCCTGTGTGGCTTCTTATAGAATCTCATGGAAAAATCTGTCATGATGGTGCATGAATGACACCAAATCCCCTGGAGCGGTAGTAAATCCTGTCCACATGGTGCTATATTCTCCCAAGATCTCATCATTACAGGCTGTTAAGGTAGTTCACGTGCCGATGCTGCCAAGTCTAGTTTGTCCCATCAGTCACTTTTTAGGCTGCGACACACCTTTCTTCTTCAACATAACCACTAAATTTAGCTTCGCCTCAATGACTACCTTCGACACAATATTGGCCTTCGACCCATGCTGACCCAAGTGGCAACCAAACTTCCACCTTCGAACTTTGACAGTCTTCAACACTTCGTAGTTTTGAGAACAACTTCATTATAGTCTAGTACTGAATTCCAACTATTCCTGGTACTTAGACTGTCCTTCTTACTGTTACTTCTGATTAGGGGGATCCTGGCTTGTCCCTGTACTTCTTTAACCTACTTCCATTCACCATGGAAGGTGAAATATCCCCATTCAATTTAGCTAGCTGGACTGTGCCACCATCAGTAACTCTCTGCACTATGTATGGTCCTTTCCAATGTGTCTTTAAATTACCCAGGAATTTCATGAATTTACTGTCATTTAAGAGCACAATATCACCATTCTGGAACTGCTTCTTCTTAATGTGTCTATCATGCCATGCTTTTTCTCTGGCTTTCTGTACTTGCTGCTAGAACCCTGCGATGAATCTGTCTTCTTCAAGTTCTAGTATATTTGCCAACCTTTCTTTTAGCATAGCTGGATCATCCATCTCTATGAAAGCAGATATTCTTAGGCTCGGAACAATGTACTCCATGGGCATGACTGCTTCTTGTCCATAGACCAACCTAAAAGGTGTATGGCCTGTCAACTTCTTGCAGGTGGTTCTATAAGCCCATAGTACTGCGGGAATTCTAAGATCCCAATCATTTCTGTTAACATTGCAGACCTTCGTCAAAGCATGTTCATTGATCTTGTTAAAGGCTTCAAAAGTTCCATTTGCTTGAGGATGATAGGCAGTACTCTTCTGATGATATACTTGAAATTCTTCAGTTAGTACTTCAATAGTCTTATTTAGGAAATGTGATCCTTGATCACTCATAAGAATTCTAGGACACCCAAATATTGACAAGATGTTATCAAAGATGAACTTCACAGCTATAGAAGAGCTACAGTTCTTGACTGGTTGAGCTTCGGCCCAACGAGTAAGGTAGTCAGTTGCTGTAATAATGTATCTTGCTTCAGATTTCTTCACAGGGGGATTGATAGGTCCAACAAAATCAATAGCCCACTTGTCAAAGGCTTGTAAAGTTACCTATGGAACTAGAGGCATCTCATCCCTCCTATATAGTTTTCCCATCCTCTGATAGATGTCACAACTATGGAAATACTCTCTTTCATCCTTATGAATTCTGGGCCACCACAATTCGGCTATCAGAATCTTCTGTGGTGTAGCTTTTCCTGCGTAATGACCTCCTACTGCTCCAGAGTGTGCCTTAGCTAAAATTAATGGCTTTTCATGCTCTAGGACACATCTATGCAGTATTTCATCTGGTCCCATATTATATAGCTATCCTGCTATTAAGGTAAAGTCGGCTGCTCTAACCACCAGCTGCTTCTTCTGCTGCGTTGTCATTTCGGCGGGTGCAAAACCTGTAGACAAGTACTGAAGAATATCCTGGAAATAATCATCAACCATCTGAATGGCAAACAACTGGGCATCAGGAAGACCTTCATCCAAACTAATGGGCTCTTCTCCTGACTCGAGCGTCGACAAGTGGTCAGGACCTAGATTAAGTCTTCCAGGTTTGACTATGATCTCAAAGTCATATTCCTGAAACATAATCAACCATATGCATATCCTTCCACCTAGCACAGGCTTGTTAACCAAATACTTCAAAGCAGAATGGTTAATGAACATCTTAAAATGAGATCCTAACAGATAGTGTCGAAACTTCTACAATGCATAAACCATAGCTAAACATTCTCGTTCTGTCGTAGTATCATTCTTTTCTGTTGTGGACAATTTTGTACTTGCGAAAGCAATAGGGTGATCAATATTACCTTCACCTGACTGAGCCAATACTATACCCAAAGCAATGGAGGATGCATCGGCATGCACATGAAACTCCTTATTCCAGTTAGGGAATACTAAAATAGAGGTAGTTATCATCTTTTCCTTCAAAATATCCAATCTTTCTTGACACTCAGGTGTCCATTCAAACTTAATATCTTTCTTCAACTGCTTTTCCATAGGGGCTGTGATCTGAGCATATCCTTTAATAAATTCCCTATAGTATCCAGTATGGCCAAGTGTAGTGCGAAGTTGCTTAACATACTTCGGAGGTGGCAAGTTCACAATAATGGCTATCTTCACAGGATCCATCATTAGTCCTTGCTTACATACAATGTGACCTAGCAGAATTCCAAAAGGTGCACAAAAGATACACTTTTTCAAGTTCAAGGAAATCTGATGCTGTCTACACTTGTCTAGCATAAGTCTTAAACTGGCTATATGGTCTTTTAGTAACCCAAAGATAGTCCAATCATCAAAATAAAATTCTAATAATTTATGTATACATTCCTTAAATGTAGATATGACTATTCTAGAAAACATAGCAGGTGCATTCTTCAATCCAAAGGGCATAACTTTTTATTGAAAGGATCCCATTTCTGTAGCGAACGTTGTCTTATGTCGATCTTCTGGAGCAATTCTAATCTGATGGTAACCTGAAAATCCATCAGTAAAAGAGTACACTTCTTGACCTCCAACATTGTCTAAAACTTCATCTGTAAAGGGAGTAGGGAAAGGATCATGTAAACAGGCATCATTCAGCTTCCTTAGATCAACACAAATTCTGATTTCTCCCTTAGTCTTCTTTTCTTGCACCACCATAGGACTGACCCATTCAGATTCTTCAACAGGCTCAATGATTCCTGCAGCAAGCATCTTGTCTAGCTCCATTCTAACTTTTTATTTATACTTAGGCTTCAGCCTATAAGGGCGCTGTTTCATAGGCTTCGCATCAGGTTTCAAAGGGATCTTTATCACTCCTATATCACCAAGGATACCTTTCATCTCTGAGAACTTCGTCAAAAATAGGTCCTGATACTCATGGATAAGTTGGGTCACTTTGCTCACCATTTCTTCATCCCAATAATCTCCAATGATAGCATACTTAGGCTGTCCTTCTGATCCAATGTTTACTGTCTACGTCTTCAAGGGCTAAGTCACTTCAGAAGCCTCAACTTCTGGTCCATGTACTTCGCAGTGTCCTTCTGACTCAGGGATGTTAATGTTGAACGGATCATCATCCTTGTCAATTGCGAGGTTATAACATTCTACTACATTAGCTTCTTATTACTTCCAATCAGGTTGGTATTCTGCTATTTCTTGATCATCAAACACTTTAGTATGGATCAAACTAACAGCTACGTCCAAAGCAAGACAAACCTCATTAATAGAAAATGTTAGCACAAAACTATCAACAAGACTATCCCAACTTACAGTACCATGGAGAAGCTCGACCTCCGCATACCAGTTCTTTGCTATAGGTTCCAGGGTGTGCACAAACCTATGTACCCATTCTTCATGAGGTACATGCTTCCATGCTTCGTAGCATTGCTCCAAATGTCCCTAAGGACTAGTCTTAACATTAAACCTGCTTCTCACCTCCTGAGGTTGATCCCTGAATCTTAGGCAAATGAACTTCTGGCATGCTTCCCAACTATGAATGTACTTTTTATGACCATTCCACCATCTGGCTGCTGTGTCTCTGAATACTGAATCGAGACTCTCCATTTTCTGTGAATCTGGTACCTACTTTGAGAATTGTATAATAAAATTTGTTGGGTCTGTCAAGCCATCAAAGGTAGGCAAGTCTCTTGTCCGTGAACCAAGCCATCTGAGAGACTTGGTAATTCTTGCACATCGGTGTCCATGTAGTTCATAAAGTCTATTCTACCAATTCTCTAGACCGTCATCTAAATCTGTCATGCAAGAGCTGTCACACTGTCAATCCATGATACCTTCGGCAGTAGGATCAACACAATCTTCTTCCTTAGCTGTGATGTTGTAGATATGGTCCAAAACATCTTGATATTCATCTTTGAGTGGTTCTATGTACCTTTCTCCTTGAGAAGGGTCCAGTGGTACTATGACTCTCAAACCTTTCCCTTTGAAAGTCATCTGTCTCTTCTTAAGGTTAATGACTGCAGCATTGTCTATTGCCCACTCAATTTCTAGCAAAGATGGGTAGGGGTTGCTATCGACAATTATCTCAATGACTTCGAAGTCTGCTAAAGTACTGACCCCATCAATATCTATTGGGACACTAGGGAATCTTCCTAGGGGCACAATCTTCTGCTGATTGGCTAATCTCAACTGTATAGGAGACCATTCCAGGGTAGGTTTTCTCATTTGTTCCCATGTTTGTTTAGTTAAGACATTTACTTCGGATCCTAGGTCCAGAATGACATCAGTCATGTCATATTCTCCTATCTGAGCATGTAATCTCATTTCTCTTCCAGTTCTTCTGACTCTATTAACAGTTTTTTCCTTACCAGAGCTTCGCTGAGGTTCACAAGAAGCAATAACTTTCTGTAACTCATTTAAAGCGTTCTGATTTCTTAAGAGCTTCATGCAACTCTGTAAAAATAAAGACAGTGTACTTACTTTATCCATCGAAACTTCTTGAGACTGTGACTGCTACTGAGGCTGCTGCGCAGGTGCTACTGGTGTGCTCAGATCAGCAAAGTATTTTTTGGCTTCCAGAAATGTCTCTTTTTCTCTTCCCACATCGAAGGTTGGAATTTTCTCTAGGGCCTTATGAACCCAAGCCTCATCAGGCTATTTCTCCTTATTCTGTATTTGCGTTGTAGCGCCACTCCTTCTAACAACATTAATGGCTGGGATAGGTCTTTTCTCTACAGCAATCATCTGAATATTCTGAGTAGAAGCACTATTTGTTTCTTGTATCTTGGATATCAGCTACGGGAATTGCTCAATCACATGGTCAACTGCTCTACAATATCGACATGTCATAGTTGGGTTCCAACAGTCTCTAGCTAGATGTCCTGCCTCATTATAGTTATAGCACACCACCTGGCCTCGACCTCTTCTAGGCATACCACCATGACCATGACCAAAAGTACCCCGACCTAAGGTACTACCATGGTACCCATATCCATCATTTCCTTGTCCATTGTTTTGTACCTTATAAGCATCATAGGTTCATTCTCTCATGAGGTCAAAACTGCGACACTCATCCTCATTGTGTCCAACTGAATTATAGAACTTGCAATAAGGGTTCTTAGGTACTTGCACATATCTCTACAGCAGATAGTAGTATTCAGGTCAATGCTAGCCAGTTGTCCTACAGATCTCACAATATAGAACAATAGGATTGAATGGGTTTGGCGCACCAGAATTCAGGTAATTTCTTACCGTAGGACACTGTTCGTTGTCATGTCCTTCTGTTCGACATCATGTACACCAAACCTCTTCTTGAACAGCTTTTCCTTTCTTCATGTCGCATAGCTCCAAGGCCATTGCTGCTAATTGCGCTTGTATTTGAGCTATACTAGAACTATCTTCGACAGGAGCTGTTTCAAGCTTCATAGAAATTTCCAAAGCCTCTTGCTGATCAGCAACCTTCTGTTGCATGAGTGGAGTCCTGATATGCGGTAACAAAGCTGCAATGAACCATTCCTTATGCTGCACTGGTCCAATAGTGAAACTGACTAGATCTAGCAAAAATTTGAACCTCTGATCAAAGTCCCACACTGATTCTGCTTGCCTTTGCTGAATTTCCTTTAGTTCAGTGATACACTGCGACTATGATTTAGGCTTCTTAAATTCCTTTATCATTGCCGCTTTTATATCAGCCAAGACATGGTTCTGAGTACTAGAAAAATTCATGAACCAAGTCAAAGCATGGTCTCTAAAAGAAGTAACCAGCTGCGCTCTTCTTGTATCTTGATCCGTAATGTTCTTGGTAGTCCACATGGCTTCACATAAGAACTAAAACTATTCTAGATCCTCTGATCTAGTTCCTTTAAAGACTGGGAGCTTAATGTCATCATTCATATGGGCCATCGTGGATCTAGGGGGGGAGGGAGGGGGACTGGTAGTATGCGGGGGGGAACTTACTAGGGTAGACTGACTTGTGACAGGAACACTCGGGCTAGGGTTACTTTTAGACTGCGACAGGTTCCCAGGGATAACAGGTCTTCGCTGCGGGGTTACCAGAGGGTTTCCAATAGAAGGGGTTTCATCCGGCATCGGGTCTGCTGAATTGACAGGGGTATACTCGGTATTCTGACCTAGGGTATAAGATCCAAAATTCCTCTTGTATCTTTTACCACTCTATAGCAAACCACTTTGCTCGTCGAAGTCACTTTCACTTCCAAACATGAGTTAGTACTACTAAATCTAACAGTATGATTCAATGAGCAATATACCTTTTTCAGCCAATAGCATTTTAATTTTCAAATTAAATGAATTCAAGTACTTACCCCTTGGTCCTTTGAAAAACTGTCATTCGGCTTCACTGAAAGAAGTACTTGTTTTGATGGCAAACTCTGTCACAAATGCTTCAAGGGTTTGCATTGTCCAGAAATCAACAGCTCAGGATATCTCGTTGTTCACCCTTTTCAATATATTAATTCTTGCTGGGGTCCAATCAGGACACTAACCTTCTTTGAAGTTCATCTTTCTCTCTATCAACCTAGATAACCACTGGTGCAATTCTATGTGGATACTACTAAAGAAAATTTCATAAACATCAGAAAAAAGATACCTTTGTAAAAAATCGTCTAAACTGCGACGCGGATATTTGTTCTCTTGTTTAGCAAATTTCAAATAAGTCTCTTCAATCCAATCACCGATTTATTTCACTGAGGGTCTCCAAAACATAGCCCTCTAGGTACGACGTAAACCCCTCTTGAGCAGATACTGAGTTCAACCGGCAACATAACCATTTTTTTGGGATTAGGGCAGACCCGGGTTCTATACTTTTGTCTTCGCACCAACAAAATACCCACAGTGTTGGCCCTTTCGGCAACAACTTGCGAATAGGTTGCAGTCTCACCAGAAACAGCTATGGGGTGCCGCAGAATCAGGTTTCTACAAGCAAAAGAGGGATATTACTGTACCTTTAGCCTTTAACAAATAATGATCATACAATACAGATCTTTGACAATCACGTATATAGCTTCGCAGTTAGATAAACAAACAGTGTCTTGCTTAACCCTTAACTGGGAATTCATGACGAAGTTAGTATTTATAAGTGATCTTAATTATTAGTTATTCTACTTATCAATGCATAAAAGAACATAACAGAAACGACACAAAATAACCACAACATAAGATATAATGTGGTTCACCCCCAGTTTAGGAGCTACGTCCACACAACTGTGTTTTATTCAACTCTTTACGAAAACCATAGTTCTGATCTGTGCACTCAGCTGCAAATCCCTTCAATTTCTCAGACTGCGCACACAACTACAGATCCTCTTAATCAACCCAAAACCCTCTGCACACACAGCTGCAAATCATCTTAATCACCCCAAAACCCTCTGCGCACACAGCTATAGAGGTCGTCCATGCACACAGCTGGGACTTAACCTTTCTTACAAAACTATCTTTAGCTTTGCATCAAATCATCTTACATCAAAAGCCTAACCTGACTCTTTTACAAAAGTGCTTATTTATACAAGTGCACTTATTACAAAACCATGGGCTTAAACCATGGGCACCTTGAACCCTAAACCCTGGACTTAAACCATGGGTTAATTACAAAAAGAGGGCTTTGACTCAACCCCGACACCCCTAATACTATTTTGAGTTGCAACTCCGCTTAAAAGCTTCTACAAAAACCATGGAGTTACCATAATTAAGGGCCGTTGAGGTGCGCGCCAAAACATCTACGTCCTAGAAGAAGGTTGTAGTCTAACTGAGCATTGACGACTTCTATGTCAATTTGGATAGTCTTCCTAGCTAAAGAGATGGGGATGTGCGAGAGGATTCCTTGGGAACTGGTGGAATGGCCATCATAGGCATGCAGCGTACTGGTGGACGACTGCAAGATAGGGGACCTAAGTTTTTTCGAAACCAAGGTTGACATAAAGAAAGTGGATTCCCCCTCATCAATGATGCACAGGTGCACAACCAAATTCTGAATTGACACCTAGATTTGGAAGGAGATGGTAGATGGCATTCTTGGTTCTCCTTGATCCAAATCAAATGTGATAAATCTAGAGTTGGAGGGGTATACGCCACTAAGGGTGGATAGCAAGGCTTTCCACTGCGTTGGGCACGTTTTGAGTACCTCGAGAGCAGACATGGCCATAGGTGATTGGGACAAGTCATAAATGATACTATAGTTAACTGCCACCCTTGTGGTAGTCTTGTTGGCAAGGCACCTAAAGGGGGGCATGGGCCTGTGGGAGGTGGGGGAAGGTGGAGAGGAACATTGGTAGTGTTGGATGTGGATGTTGTTGTTTTGTCAGTGGTTTCAGTAGTGGATCCGTATTGGTTCTGGATGGTCTGTAGGTTGATATCCTCCATTGTAACTGCTGCAGTTGATGTACTCCTGTCTGCATGGGATGTGGAGCAGGGTGGGCTGCAGGAGCAGGTTGGGGAAAGGGTGCGGTTGCTACCAATCCTTGGACTCTTAACGTGTTATAGAGCACCATGGGAGGAGATCTCGGTGGTGCTGGGTTCTATTGTGTTTGGGCAGCCGCATTGTTTCTTTGTTGGGCTTCGTCATGGAGGAGTTTTTTGGCATGTCCCATAAGAGGAAATTCATGGGTGTAGTTCCCGTAGACATTGCACAATTCCTACGATTTGTTGGTCCAAAATGGGGCATTCCATCGAGGTGGATTGGGATTTTGGGGATTTTGCACTGGCGGGTTGGCACCATTGAGATGGGGGGTTAGGTTGTTGGTTGCCTCTTTGGGGTTGGTTGTTTCTGGCTTGTCCTTGTTGGTTGTTGGGGGCCAATTGGTTGGGATGATTCTAGTGAGAAAACACGAGTCCCAAAGGTGCTGGTAGAGTTGGGGTGGGGGCTTGAGTGGCTTGCATA
>LPNX011038975.1:324041-352479 GCA_001517045.1 Pseudotsuga menziesii
AAAATTTGGTCATCTGTCCCGAATATTGTTGCACTGTCCAAGTAGGTGCATGGGCCTGCTGCTATGGTGCAAGTTGTGTATAGGAGGTTGTAGCTCCAGATTGAGACATCATTCTTGAATAGTCAAGAGCTTGGTTTGGGTAGGCAACAATAGGGGTGCTTCTTTGGTGCGGTGGCATCATGGGTGGTATCGCATGATGTTGTGTTTGGTGGGAAATATAGCCTATGATTCCATGATTCCATCTACGGCATGGGATGGCCCCGATGCATCATGTTGGGAGGTTCCTGCACGGGGAGCATCTGGCATGATGGTGTAGAGGTATCTAGACTGTGCGTAAATGAATTCAAACTGTTGGCCTTCAAGATGGTCTCTTCCTCTGTTTGGGGACATTCGAAGGGGACATCCTTGGCTATGGGTGGCAGAAATGTTTTTAAGAACCAGTCCAGGAATATCCTGTCTTCAAACTTGATCTTGCACAAGCTATGACGTCACCACCACTCATGGATGTGGTCGGTTATGTGGGTTGCAGTGTTTTGGAAACAAGATAGCAAGATTTCCACACGTTCATCATATCTGATGGGGAGTTGGAAATACTGCAGGAACATAAAGGCCAAAGAGTTAAAGTCTGGGTACTTGGATTGTGGTAGCCCAATGTACCACTTGGCTTAGCACCTGTGAGGGTGTGTTGGAAAATCCTAAGTCTGATCTAATCATCTATGATGTTGTTTAATGAGCACCATAGGTGAAACATCATTATATGGTTTTGGGGGCAATCCCCTGCCTTCCCTTCAAACTTATGGTTGTTTGAGGGGAGTTTGGTTGGCATGGGAGGCCAAAAGGATTGATGGTAGATAGGGTCATTAGTTAACCTAGCCAAGTCAGGCAAGTTGAGGCATGCCATGAAAGGGAGGTTTGACCCAAGGTTAATATGGGAAGGATCGACAATGATAGTGGGGTTCACGAGAAAATGATTTCCCTACATGACTGGGGGTACTTGTGGCACAATTATGGATGGGACACTACCCCTAGGTATGGAAAGTGGGAAAGTGTGAGTGGAAGGGCCATTGTCAGGCCCTGCCCCCAGGTATGACAGGTGGGACAGTGTGAGTGGACTGGCCACTTCCCCTAGGTATGACAGGTGGGATAGTTTGACTAGTAGGTACAAGTGAAGGCAGCTGAGTTAGGAAAGTCTGCATGGCAGTACTAGGACCACCTGTAAGGGTGTTGGTAGTGACTTGAGGCATGGACATGGGTCCACTATCGATGACCATTCCAAAAAGTGGATCCAGGTTTGCACCAGCAATGGGGCTAGATGGTGTAGTATGTAAGTTTGGCTTAGATTGATATGAATGTGAGTCTGAGTTAGAGGTTGTGTGGTCATCTGATAGTGTAGAGGATCATCAAGAATGGTCTCGATGGTGTTGGTTCAAGGACCCCAAATGTTGGGGATCACCTCTTAGGAGTGAATAAGAGAGTGGGGGATCAATTGTGTCTAGTTGGTAGATCAAATGGTGTAATCTGGTAATGACATTCTAGACCCCGGTTTCAGTGGCTTCCTGTTGGATTTCGGGTGGTCACTCGGCCACCAAGACTGCTAGGAGACAACACTTGGATTTTTCCTCATAGGAGATCTAGTCAATCGATGGGGTTCTTTGCCCATTTCGCTTGGAAATTCCTCTCAGTGGCCAGCTACTTTGGGGTTCCCATGGTACTCCTCACAATGAGTTTCAGGGCTGAGCCCAAGTACTTCCCACGGTTAAGGCAGTCAGGGACTTATGTCCTCAAATACTGCAAATCTTTTCAATTAATGTAAATTGATAGATTTTAATGGGTTTGCTCGACGTCATGAACCGATTTTTGTTGGATTAAGTGGTGTGGTTGTGTGCATGTTTAGTGTGTGAAATATTATTCATTTTTAAAATATTTTCTGTTATTATTTTGATGACTGCAATTATGGTTTATGGATGCTTCACAGACATTTTTGGTTTGTTGCAGAGATTACATAATGGGCAACTTGTTAGGAAAAAACCAGTGAACTTTTGAAATAGAAAAATTTAAACATGCAAGTAATGAACCTGAACTATTGCAAACATGCAAGGTGACTACCTTACACCTGTATTCCTCTTCGACTAGGAAAGAATGTTGGGCTCTCAACAGAGTGGGACTAATCCCACCCATAGATCCTCAGGTCACTCTTCAAGTGCAAGGTCAGTCATTAGGGAGGAAACGAATACCATGAAACCCCCAACGGTCTCCACCCCCTCTACCTTCCAAAGTCACCCGTTTTTAGTGGCATTAAGCAATAACAAGTATAAGTGCCTATTATTGTATGAGATAAGTGCCTATTTCCAATTATTTAAGTGAAAAAAACTGAAAATTAAGTTACAGTATTTGAGCTAAGTCCTAAAACATATTCATATGCATTAACATCTAACCAAATGTATCATCAGCTTATGAAAATTGGATACAGAAGGAAACAGGATGTTGGATAGTGGTGACAAAGCCACACTGACATTCATAATAGTGGAAATAGACAATTGAGAGATAGATCGCTCATATCGGGGTTAATGTGGTGAGGGGGTCGCACCTGTCTGCCAAGAATAGGCAAGGGGGTTGCTCAATTTAGCCTGGAACAGGCGACTCGAACTATGGAGGCAGGTCGCTCCTGTCAAGGGAAATGTGGTGAGGGGGTCACTCTTATAAGGAAAATATGAGTGACAAGGTGTTCTTTTAGGCCCTAAAGCAGCGACCTAGCCCGGAACCAAAATTTTTTAAAAATCAAAACTTTACCTTGTTACATTTTGTGGGAGATTTGGCTAACCAGAATCAAGATGATTTTTTATGGAAAAGAGTGGACTTCAGCTGTGGTGTCTCATCAATTAAGGCTCTCATATGGAGAATGTTGGAAGCCTCCAAATCAGAAGAAAGATAGAAGCCAATGGAACTAGATATTGATTACTCACAACCCTGGGTTTTCATTGACGATGCATGCCAAGGTACCCCAGGTATGTGTAGTGCAAGAAACCATACTTACAAAAAAAAAGATTATTATTTCCTTTTAAAATATGGGGCAGGTTAGGGAACAAACAACAAATCATAACTCTATGCCTTGTGGATACTAATGAAAGTACTTGTTGTTAAAGGTGTGAGTAGGTTACAGGTTCTAGGGGACTCAAAGCTTTTGATGGATTGTGAAAATGATAGGAGTCAATTGACAAATATAGCCCTAGATCTCATACTCACAAAAACTTTGGAGGTAAAAATGCAATTTAAGGAAGTCTCCTTTGCACATATTTATAGGGGAATTCAATTCCAAAGTAGAAAATCTTTCAAAACAAGCCCTTCTAATGCAAGAAGAAACTTTGGCTAAACAATAACTCAGAGGAAATGTCCTTGTTAATGAATCTATCAGCTCACTGTTTGAATGGTTTTGATTTTTTGGTTAGTCTGCTTCTCATAAAAAAAAAATTTCAGCACTGTTTTTAATTGTTGGGTCAAAAAAGTGACAAAGTCTAGAGTATGTACAAGTCTTTCTCTCTTTTGAGAGAAACAAGACAGTTAAAAGAAGAGCTACAAGTATGTTTAAAGAATACTATAATATGTCCTAGAAGTCTAGGGTGAAGACATTCATAAACTTTCTAAGTGTCAAAAGGCATGATTGTGTGTTTTTTTAATTTCAATCTTAAAAATAACAATTACAAAGTTTTTTTATTCCTTGATAATAAAAAATATCAGCAATAAATCCATTAAAAATAAACAAAGGCAAAGATTTTGTAATGCTCGTCATTTATATGTCACACAGATTATGTGGATGTCATGTTTCCAAGATAACACATAATAGAAAACACTAAACCTACTTAGCTTATTTCCTCATTTTATCTTTGGTGTATTGTTGACAGGGAAAATAGTACAAAGCAGACATTAACTTCTAGTGCCCCCTCAAGCCTGCAAAGGATCCTTAACTTTAAGAAATTAAATAATATGTTGAAATTCTATGCTAAAGTTTAACAATGCCAAATTCAGACTCCACCCAAAAATCTTGATAGATTGATAATTCAGAGAGAAGCTCATGGATTCTATTGGACCTAGAAACAAAATGAATTCGCGTAGCGACAAAAAGGTTTTTTCCCAGGAAAAGACTTTGCCAACATTGTGTAGCATTTTTCTAATGATTTCCTAAGTCATGGATGCAATTGAATCCCTTATAGATGTAAGGCTAAATGGAAGCTAAAACCCTCATTTCAGACCATCTCTTGACATAGTGCAATCAATTCGTAACTAATAAGTGAAAAATAGAACACTATAGTTAACTTGTCTGAAACAACAATACGCTAACAAATTGTCTATTAATGGAGTGTGGCATAAGAGCAGGCCAGATTTGGAAACTTGATAAAATCGTAAACACAATGTAGGGAAAGAATGTGTGTTTACCTTGAGAAGAAGTAGGATTAGCAGTGGCATAGGGAACCTTCCATTGAAAGGAGCCTAAGAAACTATTGACGTTGGTCCTAGGGAACTCACTCTTATTAAAATCCTCAACGCTCTTCTTACTCCAAAAAATGACCTTACTCCTTCCTTTCTGTAAGTGCTTGGGCAAGAGCAGGTACCTGTCTTTCTAGTAGCCCTTGACATTCTTCCTCCTACCAACCTTCCAAAACCATTTCTCTCCAGGCTTTGGCCACCCCTCCGACGTGTATGACCACCCTTCTCCTTTTTGGCTCGCCTCCACAGCCTCATATGCTTCCACTACCGCAAGCTATAAATAGGGATTCAAGTTGTTGTCCCTCGGAATTAGCTTTGAAGAAGAAGAAGAATGGCGCTTGGGCATTCACGAGGTTCAGCAAAGCTACAAATCAGTCATCTTCGATACCACCATCACTACTTCCCCTTCAAAATCGGGATTCAAAACCACTCACACTTAGGAGAATGATGGAATGAGACCGCCTCTGGGTGAGCAGAAAGATTTGGTCTCTCAGAATTTGTTGTTTTTCTCTTCAATTTTTTAGGGGGTGTGGGGGGGCTGGGTATGATGTCTCGCGATCAAATCCCCAAAAACAAAAAAATAGAAGTATAGAGTAACCAACCCACGTCATGTGACAACACAAAGTTCTGTCGATGTGCGGAAAAATTCAAGGGTTTTACCGGCGACAGCGACAGCTGCTGAATGGTAAAAATATTTTGCGGCTCTTCAATTGTTTAAAGCCCTTCCCAAAAAAAGAAGAAATTGTTTTGCAGCTCTTCAATTGTTTTATTTTTATATTTTATTTATTTTATTTTATATTTTTATATTTTTTTGGTATATTTTTGTTTTGTTTTATTATTATATATTTTATTTTATTTTTTATTTTTTATATATATTTTTTGTTTTTGTTTTATTTTATTTTTATTTTTTATATATTTAATTTTAATTTTATTAAGGATGCTTCATTATATTTCTATTTGTTGTTTATGGTATTTCGATTATATAATGTGATCATTGACATAAGATATTGATCATAGCGACGATATTGATCATGATGATGAAGATGAGGAAGATGATAATGATAATGATGAAGATGGTGATGACAATGATGATCATGATGAAGATGATGATCATGATGATGATGATGATCATGATGATGGTGCCAATATGGAAGATGATGATTAAGACGATGATGATGAAGTTGATGATGATGATGAAGACGATGACGATGACGACAACGATGATGATGATGATGATGGCGACGATGATGAAGATGATGATGATGATGGTGATGTCGATGTCGATGATGGTGATGATGATCATGATGATGATGATGATGATGATGATCATGAGGATGATGATGATGATGATGATGATGGTGATGATGATGATGATGATGATGATGACGATGATGATCATGATGATAATGATGATGATGGTGATGATGATGATGACGATGATGATCGTGATCATGATGAATATTATCAGGATGATGATGATGATTGTGATGATGATGATGATGATGACAACGATGACAGCAATGATGATGACGATGATGATGATGATGATGATGATGACGACAATGATGACAGTGATGATGATGATGATGATGAAGATGATGAAGAATATGATGATGATGATGATCATCATCGTCATAGTCATCATCATCATCATCATCATCATCATCATCATTATCATCATAACTATGCTAGAAGTTCCATATTAGACCTAGTACTAATTAGTGGTATCATGAAGGTGATGATGATTGTGATAATGGCAATGATATTCATCATGTTGATCATGATGATGAAGGTGAAGAAGATTGATGATGATCATGATGAAGCTGGTGATAACGATGATGATTATGATGATGATTACGATATTGATCATGATGAAGATGGTGACGATGATGAAGATTGTGATGACGATGATGATCATGATGAAGATTGTTAACACCTCTAATTTGAAGAGTATTGAAAGAAACATGGTGGAGAAAAACGAAGGTTACATGAACTTTGGTTAAGAGTAACAATGTGAATATATGATAAAATGGCGCATAAAAGATAAAATTACCTCATAGTCCAATGGTATAGAACAAAAGAGGTGAAAATCAATGGTTCAGAACATATCCGCTCTGTGGAGATGTACGTGAGATAAGGATAGGAGGAGGTAATTAACAAAGCATGAGTATCGACGGTTGTGGGACCAAGTCGGTAAAATCTACGGTTGATAAGAAGTCTGCACCATAAAGATGCATGTTGTTAAAAACAAAAAGGCCCAGTGGAATGTGTACGTGCAAGTTAATCTAACGGCTTAAACATAAAATGAGTATTCATTAACGGTTGTCATCAGATCTAGAGGATAAAGTTGTGTGGTAGTTGAAGTGGAAAGGTGGTAGCAGAATAAAAACCACGATACACGTGGTGGCTCATAGTACATTCCACGGAGAAAAATGGTTTAAGGAAAACTGCTAAAGGGAGCCTCCGGAATAGACCTTTATATAAGGTGAGGTTGACTTATTTTTAAAAAATCATTTTTTATTTTGCATGCCGAGATGAGTGAAGGGGACAGCCTGCCATCATTTTGTAGTCAACCTCACATACATACAGTTACAGTCATAGGTAAACTTCGAATACTTGAGCTCTATTTAGAGAATTATCATCATTTTTTGTTATGGAGAAAGAGAAGGGGTTAGAAGGTATTAACCGGGTCCTAGATGAAAGAGAGGAATTCATGGTTGATAGAGCCAGAGGTGTGTATGACCCATTTCTGTCGGTTGGAAATGTATCAGTTACTACAGAAAGATTGTGGCAGTATAGTTTATAGGGAAATGACATTTTGAATGTCTACAATTCCTTTCTATATTATTTTTCCATTGGACAGACTTTACCCTTTCCTGAATTCGCTTAATCGTGTGCAAGTAATTACTCACCTTCTGAGAGAGTCATTATGAGTCATTCCACATCCAAGATATTATGTAGGATTGATGCAAAAGCTATTCGTGGATTCCTTAATTTTCCTGATAATTTCCCCGACAGTAGTGAGTTTGTGAATGAGTCTATTTTAGCTGAAGTATACAAAGGTTGTAAAACTGAAATTCGATGTGAATTTTTCTCTACTATTCTTAATGAAGGTCAGTCATTAGAGGGTCTTATTTTTCCATACCGTATTTACATTTTCAAAGAGGAGGTCCAATTGGTTGTATCTTTGGTCTGTCAAATTTTAGGTCTAGATAATGACATTCATGTCAATGACGTTGTCTTGGGTTTTTTATTGAAAATCAGTTCAGTCAGTCTTGAGTCTAAATCCCATCCAGTCCATTCCTTCAGTTTGGATGAATATTTAGCAGAGGCCATTCATATCCAGTTAGTTGAGTTCCCAAAGGTTAGATTTTTCAAATTCCAATCATATCTGTTGAACATGTTGTTATGTTCAAATGTAACAGAATTACAATTCTTGACTACTATGTTCTCTTCGGATCTACCGAAGCAAATCAACATGTTCAAGTTCGTGAATTCCATTATGTAAGAGATGTACAAGTTTTTGTTTGATGAGGTATTGCCCAGAATGTTTGAAGAAATGAAGGTTATGATGCTATCATCACCAGAACACAGGATTGGGGATTGGTTTTTATATAAAGACTTTACTATTTTAAGAGTGTATGGCTTCACCGGAGAGCCATACAGGCTGCCTTCTTTTCTTACCCCTAGAATATTTGCACTTGAATTCATGAGACAAATATTATATACAGAAGAGGATCATTTTGGAGCTTTCAAGAAGTCCTCTAATATCAAATTTCCCCTTAAAGTTGGTCCATTCATGTTTAAAACCAAAGGTGCCTTGGTGATTGTCGAAAAATTATTGGAAAACATGGATTTTCAAAAAGAATAGAAGTTCAATTATGATCCATATCATATAATTTCTCAAAGGAAACAAGCAAATAAGAACAAACCATTTGATCATCAAGTTGTTGAGGGATTGGGGGAAATAGCCTATTTGTCTCATTTTGTGGAAAATCCAGGAAGCAATGAAGGTACAAGTAGTGGGTTGATTACAGCGTCTCAAGTGCTAAAAAATTCTAATGTTTTAATTAAAAGAAGTTTTTCTGAGGTTGATAATATGGAGATAAATGAAAACAGTTTGCGTAAAAAGACCAAAACATTTTCTCAAGATGATCAAATTTCAAGTGAAATAGTTTCGGAGGAGTTGAAGAAAGTAGTTTTGATTCCTAAGAAGTCAGTGCAAATGAACCAGTTTTCTTTTGAAAGTGAAAATAATGTAGAGTCCAGTTCAGTTTTTAAATCTAAAGCAGATTTCATGACAAGTTATGTTGAAAAATAGATGCAGTCCTTAGAAGAGACTAAGAATCTACTCCCACGAGTAAGAAGTCTAGGAAACCCAAAGGCTTCACTGATTTCCACTCGATATGTAGAGAGGAACACCTTAAAATTAGCTATGGTGTGACAAAAAAGCGGCTGAGATGGAGGTAAGATTGGATAAAATCAATCTACTTGACAAGATATAGCTTCACAAATAGACAGGGGATATAATTTATTTAGATTTGTTACATGCCATGATGAAGATTAACAAGTTGCAAGTTTTAGTGGATAAGTTGGAGGTCCAGTTGAAACACCAATAATTTGAGAACAAGGTGAATTCAATTCAAATAAAGAAGCTGCAGGCAGATGTCATAAGCTCAGGGGATGAACCAGGAAACACACAAGCCATCAGGAGACTTTTGGAAGAAAAATATAATGCCCTTCAGGCATTAAAAAAGAAGTTGAAAATTCCAAGTTTTGAACATGTTCAGTCATCAGAGTTGTTGACATTGTAAGAGGAGAAAGATAAAATTCATCAAGGAATGATGGAGTACAAAGGAAAAATAGTGAACTTGTAAGAGGAAAAGAATAAATGGGAAGCAGAGTGAACTGAGTTAATGACACAAATTTCACAGTTAAAGAAAGATCAGAATGACGAGAAATAAATTATGGAAGAATTAATGAGCCAGACCCCTACTGATGCAGATTTGTCCATTGTAAATATTGAAAAGCCTTTAAGTGATTTTTTTGCTGATGATTTGCTAGTACCCATGTCACAAGTAAGCTTGAAATATGTAGAGATAAAGGAATTAAAAGAAGAAAATGAGAGGATCAAATCTAAATTGACTAAAATGGTTGAAAACAAGAATAAAATATTACATGACAAAGGTCAGTTGCAAAAGAAGTTTAATGAATTAAAAGAAAGGAATACAGGAAAGGGGCCTCCTCAAGGAGCCAAGCATATAATCTGGGATACATTGTCTATGGAGGTTACTAAGTTCAGACATTATTTGAATTGCGTTGATGACCAAAGTGCATTGGTTAATTTAGCCAATCAGAGATTAAAATTAGTAAATGAGACCATGGATGGAAAGCCCCTAAGTACAGCTCAGAATGCACTGAATTTCTTAAATTCATTAACTTATAAAAAATTGCAGGATATAGGAATTAAAGACAGAGTGGCTATTTTACTATGGTCAAAAAATTCATTCACAAACATCAGCTTATGAAGGTAGTACAAGATCAGGCGGATGAGATGACTTCGCATATTAATGATTTCAAGCATGCCTTTAAAGAATTATTTGAAGATGGCCTTCCCTCTTTATCGGATGAAGAAAAAAGACTTTTTTCTCAAGAAAATTATCATATCCTGCTAGTACAAATCCGTATGGACCATTCCAAGTTTGATGACTTGGTAAAAGGACTGACTAGGAAATTCATCGTGGACAAGTTGATAGAAGACTTCGAAATATTGCAGAAATTTCTGATCGTCAGAGGAGGGCTGCGCATTATGTCTTATGAGACTTATAGATTTGGAGGTGTCTATCAGAGAAATGACCGAGTATGACACCCCAAGCGCAGAACAATGGAGGACCGTGGAGAGATTTGGAAAGACAAAGTATATTCTTTATCCGTAAAAATAGGTGTTGCGTGCTGTGGAGCTGTTTATTCAGGCCTTGCTGTCACCAAGTTGATTTTAATTAAATGATCTGTTATCAGGATCAAAGCATGTAGTTTATTCCTAGTTGTTAGGGATACGGTTACAAAGACTTTGATTAAACAGATTATTCAGTTATTAAATATTCTTGGGAAGAAATCATTTATGTATATATTTGCATTTACTTGATGTATTGAGGGTTGGAACCCGTATGTTGGATCAATGTTTTTTTTGAGGACAGATAAATTTTTTTTGAAATAACAAAGTTGAATGCATGTGGGTTATCAGAGATTCCTGTGTCGTTTACATTACAGACTGTTCTTTTCTTTCCTATGTGATTGTTTTTCCCCAGTGTTTACATTCCATTTTGTTTTCCTCGCATCTGAAGCGTAGTGTTGAATAGTTGGAATTCATACTGGTTATGCTCTGACTATTGTTTCAGATATTTTATAAATGTTTCTGCTAAATTTAATATGGGATTCATCTTATGATGCTCTATTTTGATGGACTGTTCATACTTCTTCCTTTTCCACCTGAAAATCAATGAACAACTGTAATTAAGTAGTTATCTTGCCTTTGATGAAATATCATGCATACGACCTTGTGCTATCTTTATGTATTTTAACTCCATTGTGCAATGATTATGTGTATCATTTCAGCCATCTATATAATGTTTAAGTATTGATTCTTATATCTGGCCTTGTTAAATTTATATTTGAGAGATCCCTCTCTGGAAAGGAAAGCCAGTTTCTTTCTGAAGTGGTTTTTGCTGTTACCTTTGGGATTTACCTTTTGCAACCTGGGTACATTCTTAGTGTTAACAAATTGGCACCATTACCGGGGAACAAAAGCGCAAATCTTCCCTGGGAAGAACGACAGAGTTTTAAAGATCAAGAAAATATTTCTGTGGGCAAATAGGAATTTTTGTCAATAGAGAAGGTTGTATATTTGCCCTGGAGATTCCATTGTAAAAAAATTTCAAAATTTAAAAGTCATTATGGATTTGAGAAGACATACACAAGGTAATTTTGACACTAAAATTTTAAAGAGTTTGGAAGATCCAGAAAAGTTGTTTAAGAAAAAGGATAAAGAAAAAATAGATTTTTCTCTGTTTGGTGCATCATCTTCTCAGGATTCTCATAGTATTTTTGATAAAGAATGGGAAGTTAATGTTGGAAAGGGTTTGTTGAAATCTAAGTTTGAATCTGATCTTAAGAATACTAAATTTAACCCCCGTAGATTAGAATCTTATTTGCTGGATTCCCTTTGGAGAGATTTACAACAGTCTGCAAAAGTTGAAACACTTGTTGTTCAAAACACTCAAAATTCCTCAGTACCTCTAAATCCACCTAGACCAATGGCAGCCATATTTTCTCCCTTGCGTTTGCTTGCTTTATTGCATGACCTTCCCCAAAATTATTTCCAAATAATTTCCTTATTTGATGGAGAAGGAGACATAACCGCAAAACAACATGTGGCTAAATTTGAAGATTTTGTTGACTTGGAGGAAGTCGATTATGCGGATGTTAAAATGCGGTTATTTGCTCAAAGTTTATCAGGTGAAGCGAAGAAATGGTTTAAAGACTTTCCATATTGATCTATATTGAATTTTCAAGCTTTTCAGAATGCATTCCTAGAGAGATGGGATGACAAACAAAATCCTTTGCAACTCTTGTCCCAGTATAATAGTCTCAAAAAGGGGGGTTTTGAATATGTTCATGAATTTTGAAGTAGGTTTATGAGGGTTTATAATTCTATTCCAGAAGATATAAAACCTTTTACAGCTGCTGCCAAATGTCATTATGCTGGAGCCTTTGATAATGACTTTGCATTTTCATTGAGAGAAAGAAAATCAGCAACTCTTGTCGCAATGTTTACAGATGCTTTAGAGGTAGAGGTGAACATGATGGCAAGTGGAAAAATGAAACACAAAGACATTGATCAGAGGAAAAAAGAAGAAAATATGCCTTCTACTTCTTCTTCTACCACTGATATTAAGTTTGAAATGATGTTGAAGACAATGGAGAATTTGATGGACAGGTTGACTATGGATAATAGGGCGTTCAACAAAGAACAAGCTGATCCTCAAAACAAGAATCTGAATTTTAGAAGACCAAATCCTCCTATACCTCCACAAAATAGGCAGAGAGACATGAGAAACCCAAGAAATCAAGAAGAACAGCAAATTCGACCACCATTCCCTGAGAATTATGTTGCTGACGAAGAAGATCCTATCGAAAATGAAATCCATCTTTTTGGGGAACTAGATTCAGAGATATATCTTACTGAAGAAGAGCATAGCATGTTTGTACAGGAGGCTAGAAATGAAGAATTTGAGAGGGAGACATAACAATATCAGAGGGGTTATCTGCATGCTATGGATGATGTACAGAGGAAGATTAGATTGAGAAACAGAGAAGTTCTTATAAATAAAGGGAGGTTAAATCAAAATCAGCCTTCCACTAGTTCTTTAAATATAGAAAAGGGAAAAGAAATACAAAAAGAATCTGTTGTAAATAAGGAAGTTGAGAATGAGATACAAAAAAACAAAGGAATGAAGCAAGTAACACCAATTGATGTAGAAAAATTCAATTCTAGTTTCAATTTGCAGAATGAGCTTTCCAAGTTGAAAATCTCTATTCCTTTTAATGAGTTGTTGAGAAACAATGAATATAGAAATACCATAACAAAGATGGTCAGAGGTCAAGGAGAATTGCAATCTGACATTTTGGAATTGAATGACGATAATCCTACTATTTCATTTGGGTCAAAAGTCAAAAATATAGAGAATGAATAAGTTCCTCCTTTTTATTTGAGTTTGAATGTGCATGATATGGTGGTTCATAATGCTATGTTAGATTTAGGTGCATCACACATTTTAATGCCAAAAGGAGTAGTTGAAAGTTTGGGACTGGAAGTGACAAGACCATATAAAGATTTGTATTCATTTGATTCCAGGAGAGTAAAATGTCTTGGTTTGATTAATGATATTGTAGTAACTCTGAATAAATTACCATCTAAAACAATAGTAATGGATGTGGTGATAGTAGATATTCCACCAAAGTTTGGAGTATTGTTATTGAGATCTTGGACTTCAAAGTTGAAGGGTAGTTTACAAATGGATATGTCATATGCTACTATTCCTGTTCAAGATGGGAGTAAGAGGTTATATAGTGAGAAAGAACTCCCTATGTAGTGAGCAGTCAATATAAGCCTGAAGTTCATCATATATATGCTGTTGATACTGATTTGGGGTCTTCCATTTTATTTAATGATACTATCCCGTGTGATTTGGAATCTACATTACAGATGAAGCCTAAAGAAAATAAAAAGGAAGAGGTGATGGAACAAAATTCTTTGGAAGCAAAGCAAAAAAGAGAAGGTTTGTGGACTATGTATTTTGATGGATCTATGGCAAAAATAGGCGCTGGAGCTGGTGTGTATATAATTTCTCCTATCAGGGATTTTAAAGCTTTATCATATAAATTAACATTTGAATGCACAAATAATGTAGCTGAATATGAAGCTTTATTACTTGGAGCATGCTTTGAAATATTTGGGAGCGTAGAGGATAAGAGTTCTGGGGGATTCAGAGCTGGTAATAAACTAGGTGAATGATAGTTATCAAACCAAGCATCCCTGAATGACGGCCTATAGGAACAAAGTATGGGATATGATTGGTAAATTTTTTACAGAGCATACGATTCAGGTGGTTTCCAGATGTGAAAATACCATAGCAGATTCTTTGGCAGTAGCTGCTGGAAAATTCAAAACCCCTATTGTTGGTAAGAAAGAATATCAAGTGGACATTATGAGCAGACCATCTATTCCTGATAATTCTAAATATTGGCAGGTGTTTGAAGATGACATGCAGATAAGAAGGTTTTTAGAATTGTCGAGAGAATTTGTAAATACTCATATTGATGCCGAAAATGACAATGGTGAAAATTTCCAGGATGATGAAGAGCCTAAAAAAGAAAAGGATGGTGCTGAAAAATTAAAGGGAACCTTAGGAGGAAAATATATTATTCAATTGAAAAATAATTTTATACCAAGAGGTTTGATTCCTTTGGAAATTTTTTTTTATTAGAATGATGTTGCTAAGAATCCTAAAGTGAAGCCTGTTGAAAATGATGTTGAAGATAGGAATATTGGTCCCGAAGAAAATCCAAAGATTATAAAATTGTCCAGAAATTTGCCTGTAAAAGAAAAAGAAGAGTATGTGAATTTAATGAACTATACAGATGTATTTGCTTGGAGCTATGAAGATCTTAAAGAATACGATACATTCTATAATACAACATACTATTCCTATAAAACCTGGGGAAAATCCTTTCAGGCAAAAGCTTAGAAGAAGAAATCCTAAATTGCTGCCAATTATTGAGAAGGAAATAAAAAAATTATTTGATGCCAAGATCATCGTGACTCTACGATTTTCAAAATCGGTTCCAAATTTAGTTCCTGTTAGGAAAAAGAATGGAGAAATAATACTGTGCATAGATTTCCGAAATTTGAAGAAAGTTTCTATGAAGGACAATTATCCCTTGCCAAAGATGGATCATATACTGCAAAAGGTAGTTGGAGCTGAAAGAATTTTGATGATGGACTATTTTTCTGGTTACAATCAAATTAAAGTACTACCTAAATACGAGGAGAAAATTGCCTTTACTACACCATGGGGCACCTTTCTGTATGCAACAATGCCCTTTGGCTTAATGAATGCAGGAGCTACTTTCCAGCGGGCTATGGACATTGCTTTTACAAGGGAAATTTGAAAGTTTGTGGTAATTTACATGGATGACATCACAGTTTATTCAAGATCTGACAGGGAACATATTCATCATTTAGAGAAAATTTTCATGAAGTGTAGGAAGTTTGGTATATCATTGAACCCGAAGAAGTCAAATTTTGTGCTGGAAGAAGGAAAATAATTGGGTCATATAATATCTAAAGACGGAATAAAAATTGATCCTGAAAGGGTTAGTGCAATTTTAAAGGTAGAAGAACCCAGGAGTAAAAAGGAAATACAATCATTTTTGGGACAGGTAAATTTTTTAAGAAGGTTTGTGCCTAGTTTTGCTGAAATCTTAATGAATATTACAAATATGTTGAAAAAAGGTCATGAGATAAAATGGAATGCAGATGCTAGGAGGTCATTTTGGGAAATCAAACAAACAATATCAAAGGGTCTAGTGTTGGTAAGTCCATATTTCACCAAATATTTCCTAGTATTTTCCTATGCTTCAGAACGTACTATTGCAGCAGTTTTGTTGCAGAAGAATGATGAAAACATGGAGCAACCCATAGCATTTTTCAGCAAGATGTTGAGGGATGGAGAATTAAAATATGATATCATGGAGAAACAAGCATATGCTTTGGTCAAAGCATTGAAATATTTCAGAGTGTATATTCTACACTCACATGTAATTGCGCGTGTTCCAATTGCTATAGTGAAAGGGATTTTGACACAACCTGATCCAGCAGGTAGAAGGGCAAAATGGATAGCTACATTACTGGAGGATGACATAGAGATAAAGCCTACCAAGCTGGTTAAAGGACAAGGATTAGTGAAAATGATGACAAATTCAAATTGTGAGTCTTTACAGATCAATTTCTTATCCAATTAGTCTAATCAGTTGGATACAGAGGTGGAAGTGATGATTTATTTTGTTGCATCTCCATGGTACTTTGATATTGTTTATGTCCTTCGAAATTTACAAGCACCTACAGGATTGAGTAAGTCAAGATCAATATCAATAAAATTGAAAGCTTCCAAGCTCTATATTATCAATCGATATCTTTATTGGAAGGATCCTGGAAGTGTATTACTCAATTGTCTTTTGGAAAATGAAGCTCAACATACAGTCAAAGAATTCCATAAAGGATATTGTGGAGGGCATCATTCTTGGAAGGTGACTGCAATAAAATTATAAGAGTGGGTTACTATTGGCCAACATTATTTTCAGATGTGTATAAAGAAACCAGCACGTGTCATATTTTTTATGGTAAAAGAAAGGTACTTCCTATTCCTTTAAATCCAATAACAATAGAAGCTCCTTTTCAGCAGTGGGGTCTAGATTTCATTAGAAAAATAAATCCCAATTCTTCAGGACAACATAAATGGATCTTAATAGCTATGGATTAATTCACAAAACAAATTGAAGCAATTCCTACCAAGAGAGCAACTGAGACCGTAATCATGGATTTTCTTGAGGAGAACATACTGGCTAGATTTGGATGTCCCAGAAGAATAGTAACAGATAATGCAGTAGCTTTTAAGTCCAAGAAAATGATTAATTTTTGTCACAAATATCATATCAGTATGAATCATTCAACTGCTTATTATCTGGAAGGAAATGGGCTAGCCGAGTCTTCAAATAAAATCCTGGTAAGGATCATCAAGAAGCTGTTGGAAGATAATAAAAGATCATGGCATACCAA
This sequence comes from Pseudotsuga menziesii, assembly GCA_001517045.1. Lineage (NCBI taxonomy): Eukaryota > Viridiplantae > Streptophyta > Pinopsida > Pinales > Pinaceae > Pseudotsuga > Pseudotsuga menziesii. The sequence continues at coordinate 340,921 of LPNX011038975.1, forward strand.
GCTCAAATATTCTTTATGGGCTGACAGGATTAGTACTAAAAGAGCAATTGGAATGTCTCCTTTCCAATTAGTGTATGGAACTGAAGTTGTATTTCCAGCATCATTAGGTGTTCCAGTTATGAGGTATTTCCAATAGAAACAATAAGAACCAAACCCCATGCAAAGGAGGATAAACCAGATTATTGAGCTAGAAGAGCAAAGGAGTAAGGCCTATGACAAAGTGCAATCACATTAGGAAAAAATAAAAAATAATTTCGACAGAAGGGTGAAGGAAGAACAGTTTCAGATCGATGACCTGGTTTTAAAATGGGATGCTCCCAAAAAAGATAAACATGGAAAATTTGATCACATGTGGGTAGGTCCTTATGTTATTGCTGGACATAGAGGGCAAAATGCGTTTCTTTTGGAATATCTGAATGGGGTTTCTTTGGATAGTAACCCTGTCAATGGGAGATTTTTGAAGCATTACTTGTCCTAAGAAGGAAGGTAAAACTTGTATCATAGTTTGTAAATATTTATTTTCTTTAAAAAATCAGTACAGATGGTGAACCGAAATGTTTTTGAAGTTTGCAGTGAAAGCCCTAAGATTCAGGAGGTAAGCCATTTCTTTCTAGCTAAATATATCAACAAAAAAGTAAAATTGGAAGTTATCATGTAAAGATTAAAGACAGGCACTTGGTCTACGAGTTCTTTGATATCTCACAGGGAGGATATCATCCCCAGATGGAGCCAGTTGTTAACACCTCTAATTTGAAGAGTATTGAAAGAAACATGGTGGAGAAAAATGAAGGTTACATGAACTTTGGTTAAGAGTAACAATGTGAATATATGATAAAATGGCACAAAAAAGATAAAATTATCTCATAATCCGATTGTATAGAACAAAAGAGGTGAAAATCAATGGTTTAGAATAGATCCCCTCTGTGGAGATGTACGGGAGATAAGGATAAGCAGAGGTAATTAACAAAGCACGAGGATCGACAGTTATGGGACCAAGTCCATAAAATATATGGTTTATAAGAAGTCCACACCATAAAGATGCGTGTTGTTAAAAACAAAAAGGCCCAGTGGAATGTGTATGTGCAAGTTAATCTAATGGCTTAAACATAAAGCGAGTATTCATTAATGGTTGTCATCAACTTCGGAGGATAAAGTTGCATGGTAGTTGAAGTGTAAAGGTGGTAGAGGAATAAAAACCACGATACATGTGGCGGCTCACAGTACATTCCACGCAGAGAAAAATGGTTTAAGGAAAACTGCTAAAGGGAGCCTCCGGAATAGACCTTTATATAAGGTGAGGTTGACTTATTTTTAAAAAATCATTTTTTAGTTTGCATCTCGGGACAAGTGAAGGGGACAGCCCACCATCCTTTTGTAGTCAACCTCACATACATACAGTTACAGTCACAGGTAAGCTTCGAATACTTGAGCTCTGTTTAGATAATTATCGTCGTTTTTTTGTTATGGAAAAAGAGAATGGGTTAGAAGGTCTTAACTGGGTCCTAGATGAAAAAGAGGAATTCATGGTTGATAGAGACAGAGGTGTGTATGACCCAATTTTGTCGGTTGGAAATGTATCAGTTACTAAAGAAAGATTGTGGCAGTATAGTTTACAGGGAAACGACATTTTGAATGTCTACAAGTCCTTTCTGTATTATTTCACCATTGAACAGACTTTACCCTTTCCTGAATTCATTGAATGGTGTGCAATTAATTACTCACCTTCTGAGAGAGCCATTTTGAGTCGTTCCACATCCAAGATATTATGTAGGATTGATGCAAAAGCTATTCGTGTATTCTTTAATTTGCCTGATAATTTCCCTGACAGTGGTGAGTCTGTGAATGAGTCTATCTTAGCTGAAGTATACAAAGGTTGTAAAACTAAAATTCAATGTGAATTTTTGTCTAGTATTCTTAATGAAGGTCAGTCATTAGAGGGTCTCTTTTTTCCATACCGTATTCACATTTTCAAAGAGGAGGTCCAATTGGTTGTATCTTTGGTCTACCAAATTTTAGGTCTAGATAATGACATTCATGTCAATGACGGTGTCTTGGGTTTTTTATTGAAAATGAGTTCAGTCAGTCTTGAGTCTAAATCCCATCCAGTCCATTACTTCAGTTTGGATGAATATTTAGCAGAGGCCATTCATATCCAGATAGTTGAGTTCCCAAAGGTCAGATTTTTCAAATACCAATCATATCTGTTGAACATGTTGTTATGTTCAAATGTAATTGAATTACAATTCTTGACTACTATGTTCTCTTTGGATCTGTCAAAGCAAATCAACATGTTTGAGTTCGTGAATTCCATTATGTGAGAGATGTACAAGTTTCTGTTTGATGAGGTATTGCCCAGAATGTTTGAAGAAATGAAGGTTATAATGCAATCGTCACCAAAAGATAGGATTAGGGATTGGTTTAGTCATCAGAGTTGTTGACATTGCAAGAGGAGAAAGATAAAATTCATCAATAAATGATGGAGTACAAAGGAAAAATAGTAAAGCTACAAGAGGAAAAGAATAAATGGGAAGCAGAGCTAACTGAGTTAATTGTTGGGGCATGCACCTTAACGGTCCTTAATTTTGGTAACTCCGCAGTTTTTGTGGAAGCTTGTAAGTAGAGTTGCTACTCAAAATAGTCTTAGGGGTGTCGGGGTTGAGTCAAAGCCTTCTTTTTGTAATAAACCCATGGTTTAAGTCCAGGGTTTAGGGTTCAGGGTGCCCATGGTTTAAGCCCATGGTTTTGTAATAAGTGCACTATAAATAAGCACTCTTGTAAAGAAGTCAGTTTAGGCTTTTGATGTAAGATGAAGTAATGCGAAGCTAAGGCTTGTTTTGTAAGGAAGGTTAAGTCCCAGATGTGTGCATGGATGACCTCTACAGCTATGTGCGCAGAGGGTTTTTGGGTGATTAAGAAGATCTGTAGCTGTGTGCACAGAGATCTGTAGCTTAGTGCACATCTTTGAGGAATTGAAGGGATCTGCAGCTGAGTGCGTAGATAAGAACTCTGGGTTTTGTAAAGAGTTGAATAAAACACAGTTCTATGGACGTAGCCCCTAAACTGGGGGTGAACCACATTATATCTTGTGTCGTGGTTCTTTTGTGTTTTTGTTATGTTCTTTTATGCATTGATAAATATATAACTGATAAGTAAGATCACTGCTAAAATACTAACTTTGCTGTGAATTCCCAGTAAAGGGTTAAGCAAGTCACTGTTTGATTATCTAATCACGAAGCTAAATAAGTGAATGTAAAAGCTCTGTATTTTATGATTATCAATTGTTAGAAGCTAAAGGTACAGTAATATCCCTCTTCTGCTTGCAGAAACCTTATTCTGCGGCACCCCATAGCTGTTTCGGATGAGACTGCAACCTGTTCACAGGTTGTTGCCGAAAGGGCCAACACTGTGGGTGTTTTGTTGGTGCGAAGAGAAAAGTATAGAACCGGGGTCTGCCCTAAACCCAACATTAATGACACAAATTTCACAGTTAAAGAAAGATCAGAATGACAACAAAGAAATTATGGAAGAATTATTGAGCCAGACCCCTACTGATGCAGATTTGTCCATTGTAAATATTGAAAAGCCTTTAAGTGATTTTTTTGCTGATGATTTGCTTGTACCCATGTCACAAGTAAGCTTGAAAGATGTAGAGATAAAGGAATTAAAAGAATAAAATGAGAGGATCAAATCTAAACTGACTAAAATGGTTGAAAACAAGAATAAAATATTACATGACAAAGGTCAGTTGCAAAATAAGTTTAATGAATTAAAAGAAAGGAATACAGGAAAGGGGCCTCTGCAAGGAGCCAAACATATAATATAGGATACATTGTCTGTGGAGGTTACTAAGTTCATACATTATTTGAATTTCATTGATGACCAAAGTGAATTGGTTAATTTAGCCAATTAGAGATTAAAATTAGTAAATGAGACCATGGAGAGAAAGCCCCTAAGTACAGCTCAGAATGCACTGAATTTCTTAATTTTATTAACTTATAAAAAATTGCAGGATATAGGAATTAAAGACAGAGTGGATATTGTACTATGGTCGAAAAAATTCATCCACAAACATCAGCTTATGAAGGTAGTACAAGATAAGGCAGATGAGATGAGTTCGCATATTAATGATTTCAGGCATGCCTTTAAAGAATTGTTTGAATATGGCCTTCCCTCTTTCTTGGATGAAGAAGGAAGACTTTTTTCTCAAGAACGTTATCATAGGCTGCTAGTACAAAGTCGTATGGACCATTCCAAGTTTGATGACTTGGTAAAAGGACTGACTGGGAAAGTCATCATGGACAAGTTGATAGAAGACTTTGAAATATTGCAGAAACTTTTGATCGTCAGAGGAGGGCTGCCCACTATGTCTTATGAGACTTATATGGATCTGGAGGTGTCTATCAGAGAAATGACCAAGTGTGACACCCCAAGCATAGAACAATGGAGGACCATGCAGAGATTTGGAAAGACAAAGTATATTCTTCATCCGTAAAAACAGGTGTTGTGCACTGTGGAGTTGTTTATTCGGGCCTTGTTGTCACCAAGTCGATTTTAATTAAATGATCTGTTATCATGATCAAAGCATGCAGTTTATTCCTAGTTGTTAGGGATACAGTTACAAAGACTTTTATTAAATAGATTATTCAGTTATTAAATCTTCTTGGGAAGAAATCATTTATGTATATATTTGCATTTACTTGATGTATTGAGGGTTGGAACCCGTATGTTGGATCAATGTTTTTTTTAAGGACAAATAATATTTTTTTTTAAATAATAAAGTTGAATGCATGTGGGTTATCAGAGATTCCTATGTTGTTTACATTACAGTCTATGCTTTTCTTTCCTATGTGATTGTTTTTCCCCAGTGTTTACATTCCATTTTGTTTTCCTCATATCTGAAGCGTAGTGTTGAATAGTTGGAATTCATACTGGTTATGCTCTGACTATTGTTTTAGATATTTTATAAATGTTTCTGCTAAAGTTAATATGGAATTCATTTTATGATGTTCTATATTGATGGACTGTTCATACTTCTTCCTTTTCCACCTGAAAATCAATGAATGACTGTAATTAAGTAGTTATCTTGCCTTTGATGAAATCTCATGCATGGGACCTTGTGCTATATTTATGTATTTTGACTCCATTGCCCAATGATTATGCGTATCGTTTCAACCATCTATATAACGTTTAAGTATTGATTCTTATATCTTGCCTTGTTAAATTTATATTTGAGAGATCCCTTTCTGGAAAGGAAAGCCAGTTTCTTTCTGAAGTGGTTTTTGTTGTTACCTTTGGGATTTACCTTTTGCAACCTGGGTACATTCTGAGTGTTAAGAAAGATGATGATCATGATGACGATGATTATCATGATGACAACGACGATATTGAAGATGATGATGAAGAAGATGATGATGAAGTTGATGATGATGATGATTATGATGAAGATGATGATGATGATGATGATGGCGATGATATTGATCATGATGATGGCGACAATATTAATCATGATGATGATGATGATGAAGATGAGGAAGATGATGATGATGATGATGATGATGATGATGAATATGATGATCATGATGACGATGATGATCATGATGAAATCAACGATATTGAAGATGATGACGAAGACGATGATGATGGCAATGATATTCATCTAGATGACGAAGATGATGAAGGTGGTGGTGGTGAAGATGATGATCATGATCAAGATGATGATGATGGTGGTGGCGGTGAAGATGATGAAGGTGGTGGTGGTGGTGAATATTATGATTATGATGAAGATGATAATGATGACGGCTATTGTGATGATGGTGATGACGATGATGATGATGACGAAGATGACGAGGATGGGGATGATGATGATGACGATGATGATGATGATGATGAAGAAGATGATGATGAAGATGATGATGATCAGGATGATAATGATGATGAAGATGATGATGATGATGATGATGAAGAAGATTGTGATGACAATGATAATGATGATGATGACGACAATGATGATGACAATGACGATGAAGATGATGATGATGATGATGAAGAAGATTGTGGTGACAATGATAATGATGATGAAGATGCATATGTTGAAGAAGAAGAAGATGATGATGATGATCGTCATCGTCATCATCGTCATCATCATTGTCGTCGTCATCATCATAACTATGCTAGAAGTTCCATATTAGACCTAGTACTAATTAGTGGTATCATGATGACGATGATGATCATGGTGACAATATTCATCATGATAATAATGATGATGAAGCTGAAGAAGATTGATGATTATCATGATGAATTTGGTGATGACAATGATGATCATGATGAATATGATGATCATGATGACAATGATGATGATTATGATATTGATCATGATGAAGATGGTGACGATGATGAAGAGTGTGATGACGATGATGATCTTGATGATGGCGACGATATTGAACATGATCATCATCATGATGATGAATATGAGGAAGATGATGATGAAGATGGTCATGAAGATGATGATCATGATGAATATTATGATCATGATCATGACGACATTGACAGTATTGAAGATGATGATGAAGACGATGATGATGAAGTTGATGATGACAATGATGATGATTATGATGAAGATGATGATGGTGGTGATAATGATGGAGAAGATATTAATCATGATGATGATGATGAAGATGAGGAAGACAATGATGATGATGATGATGAAGATGGTGATGACAATGATCATGATGATGATGGCGATGATGATCATGATGACAATGATGATATTGAATAAGATGATGAAGATGATGATGATGAAGTTGATGATGATGATGATGGCGAAGATATTCATGATGATGACGAAGATGATGAAGGTGGTGGTGGTGAAGATGATGATGATGACAACTATTGTGATGACAGTGATGACAATGATGATGACGACGACGACGACGACGACAATGAAGATGATGATGAAGATGATGATGAAGATGATGATGAAGATGATGATGACAAGGATGAGGATGATGAAGAAGATGATGATGATTTTGTTGGTGGTGGTGAAGATGGTGATGATGATGAAGATGATGACAACAATGGAGATTGTGATGATGGTTATGATGATTATGATGATAATGATGGTTTAAACATAACTAAATAGTCATGATGATGATGATGGTGATGATGACGACGACAATGATGATGGTGATGATGATGTCAATGATGATGACGAAGATGATGATGAAGATGATGAGGATGAGGATGAGGATGATGAAGATGATAATGATGCTGCTGGTGGTGGTGAAGATGGTGATCATGATGAAGATGATGATGACGACGGAGCTTGTGATGATGGTGATGATGACGATGATGATAATGATGGTTTAAACATAAATAAATAGTCGTGATGATGATGATGGTAATAATGATGAAGATGATGATGATGGTGATGGTGATGATGATGATGATGATGTCGATGATGATGATGATGAGGATGATGATTATGAAGATGGTGATGAAATCTAGGTAGTGTGTGTACAATCTAGGCATGCAATTTGCATGATTTCATCCATAATACTATAACAATGTTTTCCTACACCTCAATTTAGTTTCATTGACAAATTACTAAAAACATAAAGGGAAGAAAAAAAAGGGGAACAAAAATGAAAAGAAAGGAAAAATATAAAGTAGACATGACAAATTCATGTAATAGGATGTGCATTCATAGGAATAGAGATTCATATCCATCCATGGGAGTGTAGTCTCTAATAGAATTAAAAGAACATACTAAGAAATCCTCATAACCTATAATCATGACATGACTAGATTTGAGTTCCCCACAAAGTATTCCCATATGACAACATCCTCCCATGTAAATCCCATTGCTTTAGAGGACTCCCATTCTTGTCTTCTGAGGTTGGAAAGCTAGGGGGATATTGGATCCCAATATGTAATACAATGACTTGAAAATTTTGATACAGTGGAAATAGCTTATATATTTACTTGATACCAATGTACCAGGATTTTATTCCTTTCCTAAAATATTAAATCCTTCATTATATTATAACTACACTAAGAAAAAGGTGGTGTAAACATTACATATATGGCCATGACTTTGAGATTTCTTTTCACATATAATTATTTATCATTGTTCATTAAACATGTACACAACAATCCCTCTATAGAATCTAATTTCATAGCAATTATTAAACAACCCTTAGTGACTTTGTATTCCCGCAAGTACATACCTACACTTCAAAACCTATTTAAGGAGTCCCAAAATAAACCTTGAGATAGCCAAAAAAGAAGACAATTTCGTAATTTTTTTCTTCCCAAACTCCATATAATGATAAAATCAACCATGAGAGAAAAATACACATCAGTTGGAAATATCCTAGTGTTTGTCTACAAAGATTGGTACGTACACTGCAATTTTGTATGCTTGTTTAGATTGAATATCTTTACTGTCTAATATAGAATGTGAATAACTTCTGAACTATCAACAAAAAATCTAAAATTATGGTCATCTTTAGTGTAATAGGAATTACACTTTTACATTTGAAATGCACTTTTCCAATTTGGTGAAACACATGAAAATGACATAATGCAAAATATTATTTTCTATAGGACTAATAAAGTACTAAATAAAACAGGTTTGTGTAATAGTCAATGATTGTCATTACTACAACACCCTTGAGGAGTCCCCATACAAAAGCACAATATAGGTCCCATGGGACTTAATGACATGTGTACCTATGTCTATAAACATATAATATATATATTATTTAACAAGTGAAACTAAGGGTGAAAAGAATACATGCAGATAATCAGCCAAGTGTTGCCATACAAATAATGCAAATAAACCTTCATGATCCTTTCATCACTAAGCCATATCATTTTTATCCCCTAGTATATCCACTCACCACCAACCCTTATTAACCTATAATATATGATTAAATTTATGTAAACCCTAACCGTTATGACCATGAATTCATAACCCCTAATGCCTATAACATAATTCTAATCCTTAATCCTTAACATATATATGTAATCCTTAATCCTTAACAATGATTGCAACCCTTAACATTGATACTTCATCACTATAGCGACGTTTTTGGTTCTATCTCCTTAATGTGATTAATTGTCACCATCAACTAGGTAGTTGGTTGATTTTCCATCAAAATATCATGCTCTTCTTGCACGTATGCCCCAAATTTCTCTTGATTAATGAAACATTGGTTTTGATCATCAATAGTCAAGTTATGTTGTAGAGGAACACACTCATTTTATGTGGTGTCCAACTTATTGTTGTATTCTCCAAATAGATTGGACCTACATGTGGGTTGTTCAAACCAACACACCACATGAAATATTACATTAGTCATTATCCCCTATTAGTATAAACTGCAATATAATTTTCATGGTTGATTATTCTTCTCCTTGCCTCACATGAAATCAACCACTCATGAATCCTACTTTTGATTTCTCTTCATAGTTCTTCTAGTTAGCTTCATCTTCATTTGATGCTCTTACTCAATGATAAACAGAAAGGTATTTTACTCCATCATTTTAATCGAGTATGGATTGTCTCCCATTTTGAGTATGTCTTTATTAGAAATGCTATTACGTTTCCACGTCATTACTCATATTAATAGGAGAGACATAGAGAAAAAGGTCCAGTTCATAGGTCAAATTCACCCCTTGGATCATATTTACTCTTACTAACTCACTCTAAAAATCCTAGGGGAACACAATCTTGTTCTCAATCCATACAACACCTCTCCAAAAATACTACAAGCAACCATATAGGAAAAAAATCAAAAGAGAATGGTCTACTATACAAATTATATTGTTTGAAATTAGGGACCAATTGGTTTCAATGAAACCACTAGAAATGGTATTTTGTTATTGTGCATAGTGTATTTTCTTGTTCACACAATTCCTTTAATATTGTTCAATCAATATGGTATCAAACTACAAATGATATAAATACATCCAACATTGTAGCCAACATGATATAGTATCACAATTCAACGCAATTTGGAAAACATTATATGAGATAGAAAGAACATTATATGATATTCTTTCGTCGCAATAGCCTTAACATTGGCACTTCATCTCTATAGCAATGTTCTTGACCTTTCATTGCTATAGAGATGTTCTTGAACTATCGTCGCAATAGAAATGAATTGTCATCGAAATAATGACGAAAGTTCAAGAACGTCACTATAGCAATGAACGTCGGGGCCATTTTCATTTTTTTCCAAAAATTTAAACTATTTTTCCATGAAAACAATGATTTTAAATTTTTCGTGGCAAACTTTCGTGGGAAAATTGAGCCATATGTAGTAGTGAGGTGAGGGAGAGATTGAACACCCAATTGTGTTCGCATGCCAGAAATTGTCATATGCAGAACAAAACTACACCACTATGGATCGCGGAGGATTGGAGATGATGTATGTGCTACAAAAATTATGTCATTATCTATTGGGGAGATACTTTAAGATGTTCACTGATCATTCCGCATTGAAATACCTGGTGACCAAGCCTGTGTTGGGTGAGGAGATCTATCGATGGTTGCTACTCTTCCAAGAATTTGATTTCAAGGTCATCATGAAGCTGGGTCGCTTGAATGTTGGGCCTACTCATTTGTCACAGATTGAGATAGGATAAGAAAAAACCACCATCGAGGATGGATTACCTGATGCACAACTATTTAATATTGGCATGGTAGATGATCATTATGAGAAAATTATTTATTTTTTATCAATAGCGAAAGCACCGGACGATTTCACCACGGGTCAAAATAAGCAATTAGTTGTTCGATACGCAGACTTTCAGACAATTTCACAACTCTATAAGATGGGCCCAAACGAGATTCTACATCGATATGTACTACCACATGAGCAGGAAATGATATTTACTGAAGCACATGACCGAGTTGCAGGAGGAAACTATGGAGGTCATGCAACTTCCTGGAAGATACTCCGTGTTGGCCTCTGGTGGGAAAAATTGCACAATGATGTTGCAGATTATGCAAAAATCTACGATGCGTGTCAAAGGATGGGGAAGCCATCACGACATGATGAGATTCCCTAAGTACCTCAAGTAACGCTACAGCCATTTGATAAGTGGGTAGTGGATTTTGTGGGACCCATGAATCCAATAGGAAAAATGACAGGTGTGTGATACATTATCACAACGACAGACTATCTCACTAGATGGGCGGATGCAAACCTCAGAACTGATGCAACTGTAGAAAGGTTCCTATTCAACAATGTCGTCACTTAGTTTGGTTGTCCAAATATATTGATGAGTGATCAAGGGAGTCACTTCATCAATCACACCATTAGCACCATGACGAAAGAATTCAATATTCAACATAAGAAGAGCACACCTTATTGTTAACACCCAAAAATGGTTAACTACCTCATCTACCTTACTACATGGCTCATTTGTCCATTTGCCTACCATATTTCTCTGAAAATCCCACAAAAAGCCTCCAAAAGGCCTAAAATGCCTCTAAAAGGCCACAAAACCATCTAAAAAGCCTCCAAAAGGCCTAAAATGCCTCCAAAAGGC
>LPNX011039022.1:2500-24414 GCA_001517045.1 Pseudotsuga menziesii
ATTAAGAATAATATTTTTTATTTTTAAGCATGAATGTTATTATTAAATTAATTGTTTATAAGAATAATATATTTCATTATTAATATAGGACAAAAGTACAATAAATATTGTGTTTTTCTTGTATTTTTTAACAAATTTATATATATTATGTCATTGGTTTCCTTGGTTCACGAGTTTTTGAACTCAGAGTAATAATTTTTATTTTGGCATGAATGTTTCATAGTTTTGAATTAAGAGGAATATTTTTTGTCTTTTAGCATGAATGTTTCAACCATAAGCCTCCATCCCATTATGAGTAATATTTTTTTTATTTGGAGCTTTTTTAATGAGGAATAATATATTTTGATTAGGATGGTATATTGTTAAAAGTAAAAAAATAGTATAGTTTATTCAGTTTATTGGAATTTTAAATATTTAAAATGTTTTTAATGTTAAAAAATTACTATTTTTGTTTTTATGTTTATTTAAGTTTATATTTTAAGATAATTTTAGAATTTTCTATAAAACAATATTTAAACAATATTGTATTTCGTTAGTATTCTTTCCAAATCAACATTGTTTTGCCAATTAAAAATATTTCAAATAAAGAATATATATCTCTATATATATTGTTTATTGTATTGTTAAATAAAAATTGGAAATGAATCATATATCTCTATTTATATGGTCTAGCCTTCCTTCATTCCCCTCTCTCTCTATATATACATGGTCTAGCCTCTGTGACCCTCTTTCTCTTTATCCTGCCCTACTTATATGGTCTAGCCTTCCCTCCCCCTATTGGAAATAAATAAATTCTCTCTCTCTCTAGATTCAAAGAGGTCTTATGGGTGATATTGTAACACCCCGGTATTGACCCTATTTGCATTAAATATATATGATACATATATTGTAATTAATCATGGTGCGGAGCTAAAGGAAAAGGCCCCACCATGGATTTGGTTATGTTATGTTTCGGATAGAAATTGTCACCGATGGTATATTGGGACATGCGGCATAAATATTAAGTTGTGGCATCATGTAATTATGCATCTTTAATTAAATAACCCAACCAGCTATGTTCACTACAACCAAATTGAGAAGGGGCATGATTCCTAAGGATAAGGAGGGGGAATGCTGAATCTTGAGCCATGGGGGAAAGGCCATGTGTCACCACTCTTTTTGCTCACCCTCCCTTGTCTCATCAAACGACCATCTTAATTGTTCTACTGGTGGTTAGAGTTGTTAATGCTGGCAGTGGAGTCTGGTAGGACTACCATGCCTTGCCCACACACACACTCCACTAGACTGACCCTTTACGCTGACAGAAAGACCACTACGCCCACGATCCCACTCTTCCATGATGACACTCCCTCCCTCGCAGCCGATTCAGTTTCCTCACATGGGTTTAGCTAAAAGGATCCACGATCCATTGTGTGGGGGTTGGCCCTTTCCTCTCTCACACCAATTTGTCGACTGGTGGTTATGTTCTTCTTTCTATTTACACAGAGACTCAAATTTCCCCTAGACATTATTGGACTGTGTTTCCTCCACGCATTGCTGACTGTGTTTTTCCTTTACAATGTGGTATTTGCCGTAGATTGTTGGGGTTTTTCCCTGTGGTTCATTAGCTGTTGTTTCCCCACTCTTATTGGCCGAGTTGCCTTGCGATTTGGGGCTACTGTAGGTTGTTGTGGGATCATTTTGGAAACGATAGGGCCAAGAATGATCCAGGGAGTTGCATATCCCCTGTCAAAGCTTTAATAGCTGGTTGTTGCATGCACACAGTGGTTTTGTCCTTGGAATGCATTGGAGTGGTGAATGAGGGCATGAGGTGCTTGATAAACCTGGTGGGTTAGGAACCACAAAGATAGAGCTAGTGGGATGGTTTTCTTCTCCACAATCCCTGAATAGCACTGGAAGGGGGATCAGGGTCTAAGAGACTGCATTGCAAAGAAAGGACTGATTTCCTTGTGATGGGTGTGTGTGGGTGTTCTAGAAGCCAGGCTGGTTCTGGTGTCGGTGTCCGCAACTCTTCAATGAACTCACCAACTTAGCATATATCCTTTTCCCAGCTCCTAGATGGCCTGATAAACCCAACTTGATTGGCTTGGATGATCTGTTGTTCGCCTGATAAACCCAACTGTGTTGGCTTGGATAAACTGTGTACCCTTGCGGTATTGTTATCCTTGGCTATGTGTAAGCATATTAGTTCCTTATTCATTAAGGAATCATGCCTGGCTCAGGGGTGGCGGCGTTGTTGAGAGATTAAGGAGCACATGGGCCTATGGTTGAGTGGAACGTTGCAGCGACGGAGCTGGTTGCGAGATAAGTCCTTATTAAGATAAGTACTCTTACCTAACTTGTGTTTGCAACTATATTTGCCATTGATGAATGATGATGTACATGTTGAATGCTGAATCATATATGAATTCATGTTGTTTGCTTTCGCTATGTATATGAATGATTAATGCATCGTAATATGTTTTATGTTTTTAAGTATCATGCTTCAGCATTATATGTATGTATGTTCCTGTTCATGGGGCTAGATGCTCGAATGATTGATGTATCGTAGTGTCCTCTTCGCCGATCAAAGGGTCGGGGATGTTACAGTATGGTATCAAAGCTCTGGTTGCAGCATGGGCCTGAATGGGCCATGAAGATGCGGTGAAAGAGCTTATGTTGCAGCATTTGGGCCTCAGAAGACCATGAGAAACAGTCAACAGAGGCAGGATTTCCTACTACTAGAAGAGACCACGAGAAATGGGTGATGACAAGAAAATTCACAAAATTTTTCTAAGTGCGAGAATTGTTGGCTCATCAAAAAACTTAGTGACAAGTTCTTCCAATGCAATGGAGCACTTAGTGGGAAGGCCACCCGACGGATGGTAATCAGAAGGAAAGTGAGGAAAGGTTGCATTCATCGGTCGTCGGCTCATCGGAGGACTAAGGTAGAAGGTCCTTCGACACAACAAGTAAGTGTTGGAGATGTTTACCATCATACACACTCTTTTTGGTCAAATTGGCCTAGTTAAACCACTATCCTAAGTATAATTGACATTAATTGACATCAGTGGAGCATTAATTGCCATCATCCAGTCACACCCACACCTACCTACAGTCAAGGAGGCTAACTTAGCCTTCTCCTACAGTCAAGGAGGCTAATTGGAGCACTTCGGGGGTGATCTGAGTGATATTAATGCACCTAATTGCTAACTGGTGGTTACAATCAGTTCAACCAGTCATTTAAGGCACCTTCTCTCATTAAATATATTATTTAATGACTATTTAATATTATTTAATGATCTGGAGTGAACAGGGGCACCTCCACCAACTTTTGATGATCAGTTTAGCTTCAGTTAAGCTCATCAGGGTTCATTGAATTCATGGAGCACTAGCACTTGATGGTTGTCTTGCTATGACATGTGTTTGGTCTCCTTCAGTTGAGCTTCAGTCATTTATTGCACTTCGATTTCAATTAGGGTTTGGTGAGTCAATTAGGGTTTTGGTCAAGTGGTTAACTGAGCATGATTGAATGGCTGACAGTCAGTTAAGCCAGAATCACTCATGATTTCAAATTGCCTCCTTAGGTATTCAAAATTCTCATTGATTCAAGCTATTGCTTGACATTGGAATTGTAACTATTCATTGTTTATTAAATATACAAAGAGGAAACCAATTTCGGTTTCAATTAACACCATTTCATGAGTTATTTTTTTATTATTCTTTGATGAGATTGATGCTTTGTTCCTAGATCAATGTGCAAGAATAATATGGTATCAGAGCATACAGCGGGATGAAGATCTATCTCTCAAAAACAAGCTTTTTGACAGATTTCCCCATGAAAAGTGAGCAATAACTCAAAATTCTAGCACTGCACCAAAATCCAAGGCTTACCACTCAATATCCCAAGTAAAGAACTTGTTGATCAAGCTTACTTGATTGACTATGCTGGGTGTAATGAAAGCCTAGAATGTGTAGGTTGTTCAACCTTATTTTTCCCTTTCTGTTTTGATTTTTAGGTTTCTACAAGTGAAGCATTCGCTACAGCACATCCATATGGCCTCCTCAGCAGATCTCTTGACTCCATACAATTTCCACTCATGGAAAAATAAAATGGAGATTCAGTTGCACTCCAAAGGACTTTTTAGAGTCGCCATGAACACTGAAGTTGAGCCTAGATCCGCCATAGAAAAATCAAGATTCTTGAGCAAGAAGGATGAAGCCTTTGGTTTCTTGTGCCTCTCTATTTCTGAAGACCTTCTCTTCCATCTTACGGATTTGAAGACACCGAAAGAAATACGGGACAAATTAGAATCTCTATACGGAAAGCATGATGACTTGAGAGTTTACCAACTTGAAAATTAACTCATCTCTCTCCAACCTTCCAATTTCGAGACTCTGAATGATTTCTTTACAAAGTTCAAGCATATTGTTTTACTCTTGAAGCAATGCAATGTGGAGAAGGAGGATGATCAGCTCATCCTTGCCATCCTCTCCAAACTCGGGGCTGATTATTCAATTTTTGTTTCTACATTCTGTGCGGGGAAGCTCACAACCCTAGGATGGAAGATGCCTACACTCAATGCCTTCATTGAGTCCCTAACTAATGAACATGACAAGCTTGTCTAGATGGTGATCATCCGATCTTCTCGTGATCAGGCCCTCCATGTCTCAGGGCCCAAAGATTTGAAGGGTAAAGGAAAGTAGCAGAAAAATCAGAAAACTAAATTTGATGCTCCCAAGCCTAGAGTTGAAAACCAGGAGCATGAATCTTCCGGTTCAAGGAAGAAAAAAGGAAAAGGGCACAATGGGAAACAAAAATTCAAGTGTTCTTACTGCGGGAAGGGTTTTCACCCTAAACATGCCTGTATGAAGAAAAAGCTTGATGAAGCAACCTCTCTCCTTGAGAGGAATCAAATCAATCTTCCAAATATCTTTCGGAGGAGAGATCACCAAGATCGGGAACCACATCATGAGAAAGGTCATGCCCTCATGGCAAGCACTTCGAAGTCCAAAGCACTACTGATTGACAGTGGAGCTTCGAACCACATGATGGCTGAAAAATACTCCTTTTCATTCTTGGAGACCGAAAAATCCATCCCCATCCACATGGGAGATGACTCCACCATCATTTCCGAAGGACAAAGTACTGTATATCTAGAAAATGGTTTTTTCTCTAATGTTTTGTATGTACTGTCTCTAGCAGCAAATCTCCATGGTGTCTATCAGATGACACATACATGAATGCCTAAGAGAGTCTCTTTCAACCCAAATGATGTTGAGATAACAGAAATTTCATCCGAGAAACTCATTGCTAAAGGCCTTGCAAACCATCATGCAAAAGCCTATGAGTTCTCTCACTTTGTTGCGGATGCAAAGCCCACCGCTATGCTAACACATGGAAATGAGGTTAGTACAATGTGGCATGAGAGGTTTGGCCATCTTAATTTCAAATATTTGCAGCAATTACAGAAAGACTCCATGGTTGAATGCCTCCCGGTCATCAAGGAAACCATGGGAATTCGCAAGGGCTGTGTGATTGGAAAACACCCTGAGCACAAGTTCGATTGGGGGAAGGCAAGCCGAGCAACAAGCATATTGGGGATGATACATTCTGATATCAATAGTCTGATGCCTGTCATATCTATGAATGGATCAAGGTACCTCCTTACTTTTATTGATGATTTTTCAAGGTATACATGGGTTTTCTTTCTCAAAAAGAAATCAGAAGTATGTGAAAAATTTTCTGAATTGAAGGCCTTGATCGAAAATGCCTCTGGGCTTAAGATCAAGATCTTGAGATCTGATAATGGAGGAGAGTATGTCAGTAATGAGTTTCTGTACATATTCTCCCAAAGTGGTATTCAGTTCCAGCATTCAATTCCCTACACTCCCCAGTAGAATGGAGTAGCAGAAAGGAAGAACTGGTCTCTCAAGGAGATGACCACCTATATGTTGGAGTCAAAGAAGCTTGCTGCAAATATGTGGGCTGAAACCATGCATGCTACAGCATACATTCAGAACAGGTTGCCACACTCATCCGTGAAAGGAAAGACTCCTTTTGAAGCATAATTTGGACACAAGCCGGATGTGTTGAACCTAAGAGTGTTTGGGTCCATTGCATGGGCCCAGATTCCGCTTGATAAAAGAAGGGCTTTGCAAATGCAAAGCATAGAATGTCTGCTTATTGGGGATCCTGATGAATATAAAGGATTTAAGATGCTGGATATCAATACCAAACAGATCATCATCGAGAGAAGTGTCAAGTTCGATGAGCATCTTCAGGAGATGGAACTAGTGAAGGAGAAAACTGCTGAATTTCCTTCCTATTCTACTTAATATTTGGATGATGAAATTGGGGGTGATGACCCTGATTTAGATCCTCTGATTTCTGATATCAGTGTGAAGCAATCATCATATGCTGAATCAAAACCTGAAGTGAAAAATCATCTTCCTACATGGGCCCAACATACACTCTCCTCCGTAAGAGAAAACATTGGAAATCTGGATGATCCAAGGAGAACCCGATCTGATTTCCAAAGAGCAGGTATTGTGCTCTCTTGTTCTGATAATTTGTTGTCTAAAAATTGATATTTGATGATTAGTTCAGATCCAAAATCCTACTACCATGCTCAGAATGATCCGATATGGCAAGTTGCCATGGATGAAGAGATGCATTCTCTTCAGAAAAACACTACTTGGGAGCTAGTTTCTCTTCCTCCGGGAAGGAAATTGGTTCAATGCAAGTGGGTGTTTCAGACAAAGGTTGCTGTTGATGGAAGCACCTGAAAATATAAGGCAAGGATGGTAGCAAAAGGTTTCTCTCAGGTTCAAGGAGTGGACTACCATGATACCTTTGCACTAATTGCAAAAATGGACTCCATCTGCCTTGTTTTGGCTATTTCAGCATCCAAGCACTAGGAGGTGCATCATATGGATGTTAAGTTAGCGTTTTTGCATGGCTATCTTCATGAGGAGATATACATGAAGTAGCCTGAGGGCTACATCACTGATCCATCTTTGGTTTGCAAGCTAAAGAAGTCACTATACGGGTTAAAATAGGCCCCAAGAGAGTGGTATTCCAAGATGGATAACCCAGTGAACAGAGTTGTGCTTGGACCAGAGTTTCTTAAGGAAATGGAGAAAGAGGTTGTAAATATTAGGAAGAATCTGAAAGTAGCACAGGATAGGTAGAAAAGCTATGCAGATAAGGATAGGATGAGCAGAGAGTTCAGTGTTGGGGATCATGTTTACCTCAGAGTGAAAGAAAATAAGAGTTCTTTGAAGCTTGGAAGTTGTGACAAGCTGTCAGCTAGATATTGTGGGCCGTTTGAAGTGCTTGAAAGAATAGGGCCTCTTGCATATAGACTTACATTTCCTACTAGTACTAGAGCTCATAATGTTTTTCATGTTTTTTTTCTTAAGAAATATGTACCTGATCCTAACCATGTGATAAATTGGGATGTGATTCAGGTGGAACCTGAGGGAGAGTTCCAAATCGAGCTAATGTGCATCCTCAATAGGAAGGTCACAATGCTCTGGAATGGATCCATAAGGAAGGTAAAGGTGCAATGGGAGCACTACGGACCTGAAGAGGCTATGTGGTAGCTGGAGGATGCCATCCGATTGGCACATCCATTTTTGTTCAATTTTGCGAAACACTGAGGCAGTACCAGTGTAGCATTTTCTTCAAATTTTGTAAAGCACTGAGGACAGTGCTATTGAAGGGGGGGGGGGGAATGTAACACCCTAGTTTTGACCCCATTTGCATTAAATATACATGATACATATATTGTAAATAATCATGGTGTAGAGCTAAAGGAAAAGGCCCCACCATGGATTTGGTTATGTTATGTTTTGGATAGAAATTGTCACTGATGGTATATCGGGACATGCAACATACATATTAAGTTGTGGCATCATGTAATTATGCATCTTTAATTAAATAACCCAACCGGCTATGTTCACTGCAACCAAATTGAGAAGGGACATGATTCCTAAGGATAAGGAGGGGGAATGCTGAATCTTGAGCCATGGGGGAAAGGCCATGTGTCACCACTCCTTTTGCTCAGCCTCCCTTGTCTCATCAAATGGCCATCTTAATTATTCTGCTAGTGGTTGGAGCTGTTAATGCTGGCAGTGGAGTGTGGCAGGAATGCCATTCCTTTCCCACATGGACACTCCACCAGGATGACCCTTTACGCTGACAGAAAGACCACTACGCCGACAATCCCACTCTTCCATGACGACACTCCCTCCCTCGCGGATGATTCAATTTCCTCATGTGGGCTGAGCTAAAAGGATCCATGGTCCATTATGTGGGGGTTGGCCCTTTTCTCTCTCACACCGATTTGCCGACTGGTGGTTATGTTCTTCTTTCTATTCACACAGAGAATTGAATTTCCCCTAGACATTATTGGACTGTGTTTCCTCCACGCATTGTCGACTATGTTTTTCCTTTACAATGTGGTATTTGTCATAGATTACTAGGGTTTTTTCCTGTGGTTCGTTAGCTCTTGTTTCCCCACTCTTATTGGCTGAGTTGCCTTGCGATTTGGGGCTAATGTAGGTTGTTGTGAGATCATTTTGGCCGCGATAGGGCCAAGAACAATCCATGGAGTTGCATATCCCCTCTCAAAGCTTTAATATCTAGTTGTTGCATGCATGCAGTGGTTTTGTCCTCGGACTGCATTGGAGTAGTGAATGAGGGTCTGATGTGCTTGATAAACCTGGTGGGTTAGGAACCACAAAGACAGAGCTAGTGGGCTGGTTTTCTTCTCCACAATCCCTGAATAGCACTAGAAGGGGGATCAGGGTCTGAGGGACTACGTTGCAGAGAAAGGACTGATTTCCTTGTGTTGGGTGTGTGTGGGTGTTCTAGAAGCCAGGCTGGTTCTAGTGTTGGTGTCCGTAGCTCTTTAATGAGCTCACCAGCTTAGCATATAGCATTTCCCAACTCTTAGATGGCTTGATAAACCCAACTTGATTGGCTTGGCTGATCTGTTCTTCGCTTGATAAACCCAACTGTGTTGGCTTGGATAAACTATGTACCCTTGCGGTATTGTTATCCTTGGCTATCTGTAAGCTTGTTAGTTCCTTATTCCTTGGGGAATCATGCCCGACTCAGGGGTGGCAGCGTTGCTGAGAGATTAAGGAGCACGCGGGCCTATGGTTAGGTGGAACGTTGCATCGACGTAGTTGTTTTCGGGACAAGTCCTTATTAAGATAGGTATTCTTGCCTAACTTGTGTCTGCAACTATATTTTCCATTGATGAATGATGATGTACATGTTGAATGCTGAATTGTATATGAATGCATGTGGTTTGCTTCCGCTATGTATATGAATTATTAATGCATCGTAATATGTTTTATGTTTTTAAGTATCATGCTTCAACATTATATGTATGTATGTTCTTGTTCATGGGGCTAGATGCCCGGATGATTGATGTATCGTAGCATCCTCTTCGCCGGTCGGAGGGTTGGGGATGTTACAGATATACTCCTTGGGAGGTATGTTATCATGTTAATATGCTCTTAGTTTATCATGAACTTGTTTCTACTTTCCTCTTCATGTAAGGAACATTAAAGTGAAAATACTAGTTCGTTGTTATAACAAGTCATATCCATCGCGTTAGAAACAAAATATGGGAATAAACCAACCATATAGAAGCATTGAATTGGTATAAGCATATGAATATACATATGTGGTAATGTAGAAAAATAAATAAATAAGTCTAGGGCTATGAAAAGGTGCAAAGAGAGGACAATCTAAAGTATAAATTTCCAAAATGGTGGAAGAAATTCAATATTTTCAAGAACCATGTTACTATTCTTGTTGAATTTTACTGTTGTGTATGAAAACTTGTGAATTTGGTGTTAGTGTGACAGGAAACAAATTCAAAGAGAGAAAATGATGGTGATATTGAGATGAAAATCTTCCCTCCCATGTTAGAAATGGGGATAAGGGGTGAAAATATACTATAATAATGTTTATCTATGTTGAGTGGTGTGTTACTCATTGGTCACTTCCTATGGTATGGAAGGATGGAGAGCCTAAGGGATCTAGTGTTGTCATTTTTTATTGAAACATGCAGGTTTCCTTGTATTGAGAGAACATCGTGTTTGAACAAACTGTACATGAAACATGTTGTGAAATTCTTGTAGACTATATTTCCTTGAGTATATATAGAAAGAATCTAAGAGACATCCCAGAAATACTAAGGAATATGAGTTGAAGTCACCGTTGGTTCCCATTGATCTACATGTTGCAAAGATAATGAAAACCTCCATAAAGTGTGCCTTGTGTTCCTCGTCAAAGTTAGGATGAGGATTTTCAATATCAATATGGGTTGAGGATTTGGTTTAAATGGTTGTAGAGCTTGGTGGGAGGATCAACTCTAAAAAACGTTCCACTATTGGGGTTGAATGTTTATTCTATAGTCGGCAAAGGTGCTTGTATGGTGTTGGATTACATTGATATTCCATGGTTAATGATACTAGTAGGGATAGAGTGACATTTGAAGGTCGATTGTGAGGATGAAGAGGGATTTCATGAAACAATTATGCATTTGATGTCAAGGAATAAGAAATGGAGATGATTTGTAAAGGAAATGATGAATACAATTTTAGGGGTGGAAATTATCCCATGGGATAACTTTTGAGGTTTTTTTTCAAAAAATTATTTTCCCTTTTACTTTTTTTTCCCAAATATGATTTTCCCACATTCCATAGGATTAAAATTTCCAAAATTTTCCAAAAACTATATCTCCTTTAAAAATTTGAATATATATTCAAAAATACCACCAAACATTTTATGATTGAAAAATTGATATTTAGTAATACTTGCTTAGGTTTCTACAATTTATTAAAAGAAAATAAGAATTGTCATTTATTAACCATTTATTTCAAAAATGAAAGATTACAAAGAATCCAAATAAAGTCGTGGCTATACACTATATATTTATACTTTATATTATAAAACATATATTAAAAATTATATAGTGAGAGCTTAGTATTAATTGAAAACAAGATAATAATATATATTTACCTTATAGTACTTTTAATATGCAATTAAAAATTAAAATTGTGGAAAGTTGTCAATACTTTTAATTAAGAATAATACTTTTAAATGTCCATGTGTATGGATATTTTAAATTTTGAGTACTTATGTTCACATTGACAAAGTGGGTCACCCACATTTTGTGTACCCACTTATTACATAAAATATACATAACGTTACTTAACCATGGAATATTAATGCGTGAACACAATTTTTACATACAAAATCATAACCAAAAGTTGTAAAAAAAGACGAATAAATTAATCTCCTTAAATATCGTAGTCAAACATTGCTTCCACAATTCAAGAGGCTAAACAACACAACACAAAGTGGTGTAATCTTAAATTACAATAGGAGAATAAGAGCTTGGGAATATGTTCTCAGGAAAAGAAGAAATAAGCTTCTAGCATAAGGAATTTTAATAAATAGTTTTTTTTAGTTAAGATGAAGGAACCTTTCATTTCCTGGAAAAAAAATTATAATCATTAAAAATCATATAGGAGTGGAAAACAAATCATTATGTTGTGCCAAAAAATATTAATAATTGACACATAAGTATCTTTTATGAAGGGTAAGAAAACAATAAAACCAAGTAGCATACTTTATGATGATAAATCTAAAGAAAGAAGACATACAAAACTGCTCTATGCAACTGGAATGATTTAAATAGAAACTGAAATGATTTAGATAGCGATGGAAAATTGTTGGAACAAGATTTCATTGTAGGCCTCTCCATGTTCAAGGACAACCTTATCGATAAGGGATTTATGGGTCCAGAGCTATGCATTTTGCACTGTAAGAGAGATACTTTGGATCTAGTCTAACATGGGTCCTCTATGCAACTCTCAAACTCCCTATAGATTTCTTCATCAAGGATGAAAGGGTGTTCAAACTGGGCTTCTACGCTCACCTCATTGATGGTGTTCTAGACATTCTTAGGGATCTAACATCTATAATTTTGCATCGTACATACAAATATTCTTGTGTGAGTAGCAATTAGAGTTGGGGCCTTGGAGGAACCCCGATTTTTACACCTTCTACAATGATCCATAAAATTTTGTTCATATCTCCCTATACTAGGGTCAAATCCTGTCCTTTGTACTGAATAGAATGTCACGATCCTAGATCTTTAGGGGCTGGTTATATGGTTGTGGGTCATAATCGAGTGATTGCGAGAGAGAGGGTCTCTCATATACTAACACCCAAAAGGAGGATGTGTGTTATGATCTCCCATGATTACCATTAGCATGGCGAGTATTTTCAACATAATGGCATTTTGTACCTTCATAGGAGTCACTACCAAATCAAATTAGGATCAAGATTGTACATCTATTGGCCTATCTAATTTAATAAACATGGGCATGCGATCCACAATGCAAACCATCTCATCCACTATGTGAGAGATAATGTAGAGTACGAAGACCATCAATTTCGACGATGGAGAAGGTGGGATCATGGGGATCAGTTTGATACCTCATGTTGCCTCGAGCCACATAAACATTGCAAGGGATGACAAGGTTATGAACCTTACATAGGTGTGTATGTCCTTAGTTTCTATTAGCTATAATAATTGGAAAAGAGAGAATGGGGGTATGCCTTCCCAATATATGCTAACCATAGTTCTAGAGAGACCCACACCCACATTCAGTAAAAACTTAGCCACTTTGTTGGAATTTCTTTAGACATGCTGAGCGATTAGTGTTAGATTTTTATCATACAAGCTAGCATTATGATCTTAGGATCTTTAATTGAGAGAATAACATGCACAACAATAAACACAAGAGACAAGAGACACAAAGAATTTTCCTCAGGGAAACCATAAAGGAGAAAACCCCGCAACTTCCTTAGAGATAGAATCAGCACCAAAAGTAAAACCCAAAAACATAAAGATGATCTCCTGACAGCAACAGTCTCTCTCTTGTCCCGGCAACTTCTCCTCTCACTCATGCGCCCCAATGAGTGAGTGTGTGTGTAATAAATAGAGAGGCTCACTCTCTATTTATATTCTTTCGTTCA
Organism: Pseudotsuga menziesii; assembly: GCA_001517045.1. NCBI lineage: Eukaryota > Viridiplantae > Streptophyta > Pinopsida > Pinales > Pinaceae > Pseudotsuga > Pseudotsuga menziesii. Next base: position 15,555 of record LPNX011039022.1, read on the forward strand.
CTTGAAACCCACTCCAACATGTCAGACTCACTTAACAATTACTTACTAGAGCCGACATCTCTAGGAGTGTCTAATAACCCTAGTGCCCCATAACTTATGGGGAATTTTCCTCCTGCGACCAACAAGGAGGTTTATCCTTAACACAATGGTGGGGACTATTGCCCCGACTTACAATGACTCACCTAGGGTCTACTTCTCTAGGATAGTCTAATAACCCTAGGGCCCCACAACTGTGGGGACTTTAACGCTTGACCATTAGGAGGGTTACCCACAATGACTTGACATGACTTATTTATATTATAGAAGCTTCTCGGAATAAACATCGGGGTATGAAATGACTCAATTACATTACAGACACATCCCAGAATAAACATCGGGGTACAATACATAAGATATATAGATGAATACATTCCAGAGTTACAATTACATCAACACTCCCTCTTAACTAGGAAGGCATTCTCTCGACACAATTTATCAATACAAGTATTCTTCTCTGTATCATCTGGATCATCATCGATTCCTTGCCATCTTCACCTTCAAGTCATATCCATATTCAATTCATCTTCATCTTCAAGTCATCTTCATCATCAGACCTAGATCATCACTGGATCTGGATCATCATCACTGGATTTGGATCATCACTGGATCTGGATCATCACTGGATTTGGATCATCATCACTGGATCTGGATCATCACTGGATCTGGATCATCTCTGGTTCTGGAACATCTTTGCTAGATCATCATCACGGGTGCTATCTCTTGATTCTTCTCGTCACAGGAATTTCTATAGAGCCAACCCTTTTTCATGCTGGTTGTAGGCCTAGCCACCATGTAGGTCTTCTTCAGCACTTATATCTGACCTAATCATCGGAATGGCCCTCCCAACACTTACATCTGACCTACTCGTAAGAAAGGCATGCCCAACACTCACATCTGATCATGTAGGAGCCTACAATCACATCAGAAAGGCCCAACACTCACATTCACCAGCATGATAGGTTATAACTACTATCATATGTGAAAAGGATTAGCACTTAAATTTTACCTACTCATCAGAAATGCATGCACTCACATCTGATCTTGTAGGAACCAATCCTACAATCATATCAGAATGGCTCCCAGTCCTAGACTGAGCTACCTGGTAACTGACCAGGTGCCTCCATTATCCTAGAGAATGGCAGTTGCCCTTTCATCTGAACTACTCATCAGAATGGCCCAGCACTTACATCTGACCTACTCGTCAGAAGGACATGCGCTCACATTTGAACTTGTAGGAACCAATCCTACAATCTCATCAGAATACCCCCCAGTCCCGGACTGAGCTACCTGGTAACTGACTAGGTGCCTCCATTCTCCTAGAGAATGGAAGTTGCCCTTACATCTGACCTACTCATCAGAATGGCCAGCACTCACATCTGACATGGAAGAACCTAATCCTTTAACCACGACAGAATGGCTCAGCCCTTACATCTAACCTACTCGTCAGAATTTCTCCTCAGTCCCAGACTGAGTATTCCTGGTAACTGACCAGGTGCCTCCATTCCAAGAATGGAATTCAACACTTATATCTAATCATGTAGGAACCAATCCTATAGTCACATCAGAATGGCTCAGCCCTTACATTTGACCTACTCCTCAGAATGGCTTCCGGACTCGTCACTTCCCCTTGGAAGGGACCTCATTCTGGAGAACACCAAGCTTCTCCTTGAAGTACTTAAACTTCACTCTGGCTAATGGCTTCATCAACACATCAGCTATCTGATCGTCCGTCACAACATACTAGAGCTTCACTGCTCCCCTTTGCACCATATCCCTGATATAGTGATACTTGATCTCGATATGCTTCTACTTGTCATGCAACACTGGATTCTGGTTGTCACAATGTATATAAGTAGCATCCAACTGGAGATCAAATAAATCAGACATTAGCTTCCTCAGTCATACTTCCTCACAACTAGCTGAACAAGCTGTGACATACTCTGCTTTAGCTCTACTCAGTGCCACACAAGATTGCTTCCTGCTAAACCAAGATATCACACCTGATCCCATACTGAAGTAGCACCTCGAAGTGCTCTTCCTATCAATGGCACTGCCTTCCCAATACAAATCCACATAACCTTCCAGGTTAATCTTCTAATTCACCTCATACTTGAGCCCATAATCAACTGTACCCCTCAGGTACCTTAGAATATGCTTTGCAGCAATCAAGTTAACATATCTCAATGTGTTGACAGCAAAGAAAACATCTGATCTCGTATTTGTCATGTACATCAACTGACAATACATTGTGGTATCAACCGTCTCTGATGAAGCATCAGTCAATAGCTTCATGTTCGATGCCATAGGTGTGGTCATGGCCTTGCATTCCATCATCCCGAACCTCTTCAGGATCTCTACTACATACTTCCCTTGTCCAAGGAAGATTCCATCCGCATTCTACCACACCTCCATGTCTAGAAAAATAGTGCATCGACACATAAAAGGAGCGTCACTGGTCTTCCGCCTTCAACCTTGAAGCAAAGGTTGAAATCCACTTTACTCTCAGTAAAGCCTAGAGTCATTAGTTATCTATCCATCCTATCGTATCATGTCGAACCTCAAGATCTTCTACATTCACTACCTCTGAAGCATCATACTCCCTCTGTCTTCTGTACTCTATGCATCGAAACATTATGTACTGGAGTGACACGTAGCTTCCTTTGCTACTAATATTCTATGTATCCATCTAGGGCCACTGGATACCAAGATCCTCTATCTTCAACTTTTTCAAAAGTTCATATCACACCCATTTGTGAGCTTGTCATCCTCTATCAACCTTGTAGAAAAGGTTAATATCTTCATCAAGATCATCATGTATGGGTTAACCCATGGGTGTCTTCTGAGCTCGTACAAGGCCTTCTTTCATTTATACACATGCTTCTATCTATCATGTGTCTTAACTTCTGGTGGCTACAAATGTATCTTTGTAGTTTATGCCTCGTGCTACGAATCTTTCCTTATATCCCATGATGTTTCCATCTACTGCATGATGGAACTATGAACTTCTCTTCAGGTCTCGATACTGCATCCTAGACATCATTCTTCTTGAACTGGTCTTCCCTTTCTTCTTGTTTACTTCTTCACAGCTAGAAGGTTCTGCATCAATGATGTCGCTGCATTTGTCATATTATTCTTAATCTTGAACTGTCGTCACTTGTTCTTCGGAACAAGTGTCATTCTTCTTTTCATGTAGGTGATTATGTGTGTGATCTTTCCTACAAGTCAAATGCATTTGTATGGTTAGAAACATTTCATAAGGAATATTCATACTGAAAAATTCTTATGCATAAATATATGATCATGCAACTATTTTTAGCCAATACAACATTCATCCATATCTGACAAAAACTTTCTAGATGCCTTCCATCTCTACCAGGACAACATTGAGATTGTGCACTAATCCAATATGTCAGCAAAGAGGTTTCATTCTAGATAAGTAGCAATGGAGAGTTGTATAGCACCATGAGCTACTTACCCATCACATGCATATTAGCAGTATATTGTCATTACTGCAAACATTCTATCATGCATAATACACTAACTGAATATAAACAAATGCAAAACAATATCATGAAATGATAATTGAATACTTATCTTTATTTGTTTCATATGTAGACTCCTTCTTGAGCCTTCAGATTCATCGTCTTCTTCATTAATAATAGCATCGTTTCTTATCCAAATGCTAAGATGGATAAGACGTTCTTCAAGAGTTGAGATCTTCATATTCCTCATTGGTTGAGGGATTTTATTTGGATGGTGAGAGCTTGATCTTCAGTTTCTCCCATCTTCTCTTCTTTTATTATGAGTCGAGCTTCTTCTTCTTGTGTGTGCTCTTCCCAGAGTCTGCTGAAAGTAATCACTTCCTTTTGGCACACATTCTTCGCATGAATGAATACCATGATCCTGGGAGGCCATTCAAGGTGGATATCACCACTTCTGCATTCTCGAATTCTTCTATTACTACAAGTTGTTCTTTGATTTGAGAGACCCTTGTAAATTATGAATGTATGGTCTTTGCATTCTGGATCTTCACATTCTTCAACTGGTTTCTTAAGGTCATATTCCAATTTATGTTCTTCCCTTCAAAGAGCTTGGTCAAGGAATCAAACATTTCTTTCGGTATCTTTAGGAAGACACTTGTGGTACAAGTTGATCCTTGATTGAATCAAGAATGATCTTCTTGGCCTTGACCAAGTTCTTCTTGTGTAAGGCTTCTAGCCTCATCTCCCTCTGGAACTGGAACCTCTCTACTTGTGTAGGTGTCCAATTCATTTTCTTTAGGGATATCAGATGCTTCCATGCTTGGAATTTGTCAACTTCACCAAGCTTATCATCAATCTGATGTGATAGATCACTTTGAAATGAGAACATCAAATGGAAATAGCAAAAGTTTAGATCTTACCGATTTGAGGTGTCTGTCCTGGTTTCGGAGCTAGCTGATCTAGGGTTTGTCAGAGAAACCCTAATTTCAAAAAATTGGAATATTTCAGATCTGATTGGATAGAAATATAGATCTCTTCAAGTTGAGCTATCCAGTGTACTCCTTTTTTTAAAACAGTGGAAGGAAGCTCCCGGAACAGGAAGCCCTAGTTTTCCAATTTCTTCTGCAGAAATTCCTGCTACTGTTTCTACCGTATATCTGAAATTAATGCTCCTATGTGTCTAAAACTTCACAAGGAGGTAACCTCACATGTTCCTGTTCACACAGAGGTAACCTCACATGTGTCTGAAACTAATAACTAACTTTGTTGACAAATCTTGACAAATCTTTAGCTGCTTCAGCTAGTAAAGCAATTCCTTCCAAGGCTTGAGATTTCCTTCTTGCATTCAATTGATCTGTCTCCATGTCTATAGTATTCCTTGTAAGCTCTTCATTATGCTATTACAGGTCTTGGATGGTTTGCTTTAACACTGTGAATTGACCTTCTGTTTGCCTTTTCCTTTTCAATGCTTCTCTTGAAACTGTGATCAACTCCTGATAATGGCTGTTAACTTCGTCCAAATCTTCTTTAAGTTTCCTATTTGATGTAACTAGCCCATCATTAGTTTTTTGCATATACTCAATCTAGTACTTGTATTGCTTAACACTTCTTTGTAGATTTTCTTTTTCTAAATCAATACACTTATCTCCTGCTATTGTTTGCATCCCATCTGGTGTCCATGGGATTTTTAGTTTCTTATAAATTTCCTCATCCTCTTCCATAAGTTATATGGATGTCATAGGAAACCTTGGATGTTCTTCACTTTTAACTTTGCATATAATTTTTTCTTCAACCATCTCCTTCTTCTCTAAACAAGAACTCTTTTCCTCACTTTGTTGCTGCTCTTGAAACATTTGATTTCGAATCTCCAGAAATATATCAGAAATCTTGCTATTAGTCATGATAGATTTTCCTTTTGATTCAATTGGCTTTTTATCTTTATTACCATCTTCACCATCATCCAATTTGTCTTCAGAATATGAGTGCTCTATCAGTGTAACCTTTTCTTTAGTCAATTTGGGATTCAACAACTTTTTCATGTTTAGTCTAAGTTTGTTCTTAGGTCTTGTTTTAGGTCTCCAAACTGGAGCCATCTCTCCCAACATCTTGAGAGTCTTTCCTTGATGAATGATTGTAGCAAACTCTACTGCCTTAATTTTATATCTTTTTGACACTGCTTCCTTATCACAATGAGCGTGAAGCTGTTGCGCAGCATAAGCCCTAGATGTATCAATAACAGGAATTTTATCATCATCAAATAAATATTTTTCATCTTCCTCTGATAATACTGTAATAGGACTTTTCTTTTGCTCCTAAATCTCTTCTTTAACATCTTGAATTGATTTTGCAGGTACCACATCCACAACAAGCTCAACTTCTTTAATTTCTGACTGTACAGTCTTTCTTTCGTTCTCATTAACTTGCTATTCAAATCCAAAGTTTCTATTTTCCTGGTTTGGAAGTTTGCCTGGTTTAACATTTTCTTCATCCTTGACTATTACCTTTTTTCTAAGCTTTTTAATCAAAGCTTGACCTTTATCAACTTGTCTTCTTTGAGACTGTTCCTCTTGAATAGTTTTGAAACCTGACCAAAAAATGAAATGCTCCCAAGTCTTCTCCCTATTCTGCAATATAGTGCTTATGATAAGCTTGATGAGTCCATGATGAAAAACAAAATGCTTTGTATGATCTCGGTGCTCTCTAACCCTACGGGACATCTTTTGTAGACTTTTCAGAAAGAAAAATGGCAAGTTCATTTTAGACTCATCATTAAGATGCTGGAGAAACCTAAAGTGATATTTGAAGACAAAAGCATATCTACCCTTACAAGTAACATAGCTCTGCAAGACTTTAATGGGCTCAATCCATTCAGGTTTAAAATTATGGATTGGAACACCTTTTCCCCAATCTGCAATCACACCAAGAAGCAAGTATTTTTGAGCATTAAAGGTGAATGGAACCTTTTTAAACCATAAATCTCCCTCGTCCAAGATCCTTGTTGCCTTAGCTATTAATTCCTTAGTTAATTTGAACTTTAAGGTGTTAAAAGACACCATGTCTTTGTCTAGGCATTGAGCAAATTTGTAAGACACCTCGGCATGGTAGCCTTCAATCCTTTTGAAGAACATTAACCATCATGCATTTGAAAACAAGTGTGCACATTCTAGAAAATTCTTCACCCAACTTAGATCTGTGGGCTCGACCCTGTTTGTTTTTCCACTCTTTTTCATATTTACTATGGTTAAATAACTTATGTCAATATACCACAGTCTAAATGTCTTCAAATCTCAATGAATTAACCTGGAATATAGTACAAGGACCTCCAATAAGCTCTACTCTAAATTCCAACAAAACAATGATTTCCAACAGTTTGTTGAACAAGAGATTGATATTCAATAGGATTAGCATTCAAATGACTATTAAGACTGTTGAAATCATTATGAGAATATTCCAAACTATCTCTGTTGATCTCATCACTTGAATAATCTTCAACCTGACCTAAAACAACAACTTGATTATCATAATGATCATGGAATTCTTCCTTGACAACAGTATCTGAAGATGTTACCTCTTCATCTTCAACAAATTCTGAAACTACAACTTTTTCATGATATGTTTTCAATCCTTGACTATACTTATCATTATGATTTTTTGAATAAGAAATTGTATTATAAAAATCAGCCTGCTCACAACAATCTTTAAAAATGAATTCAGTTGAGAACACATACTTACAATGTTTCCAAAAACATGTGTGGAATTCTTTCAGTGAGGAAATGCTAGCAGCGGGAAGAGAAAAATACCATTCTCGTGCATCTTTCTCAGGTGAATACATGAACATCTTCATGAGAAGATCTTCATGTTGTATATTTAACTAGACCATATATTGATGAAACCTGATGAGGTGATCTCAAGGATTATCCTCCTTACTTTCTCTACACCGTGGAAGACAGTCTCCCCAAACGTCCATAATAGGTACTGGATTTGGAAAACCTGAAACATAAAAAAAATTGAAAGGTGCAAACCTTCGAGCCATAATGGCTTCCATGGACTTTGGCCTCTACATCTTGAACTAGTTGTTAACACCCAAAAAGTGGTCACTACCTCATCTACCCCACTACATGGCTCATTTGTCCATTTTTCTACCACATTTCCCTTAAAAACCCCTTTTTTCCTCCAAAAATATCCAAAATTCCTCTAAAATAGCAAAAATCCCACTAAAAAGCCTCCAAAAGGCCTAAAATGCCTCCAAAAGGCTATAAAACCATCAAAAAAGCCTAAAAAGGGAAGAAAAAATATAAAGTAATGAGGAAAAGGAGGAAATTACCCTATACAGCTGCCCTAAACCATATGGTTTCCAAAACCATGGGCCAGCACTCCACTATCGAAAAACTATAAATAGGTGATGGAGACCCCTTATTTCACATCCACAATCATAAGCACCCTTACTCTGCCAGACTAGCTCTTGAAACCCTAGCTCACCTTTGAGCTACTTTCACCTTGAGAGCCCGTTTTGGCCCATTTCCACCATCGGAGAAAGAGAAGGAGAAAATTGGAGCTCGGAGAAACCCTCTTGGATCACCGCAATGGGCTTCACCAACCTTCACATTGGAGGTAATATTAATACCAAAACCATTATTTACATTTTGTTTTTCTGTTTTATGCACATGTTAGAGTTTCTTTTTTAGCTTTTTAATTTACACGTATTGAACTGCTACTAAGGAGTCCCTTCTCCTTAGTAGGTGCTCATTCGCACAAGCTAGGGGTAAAACCCTAGCCACACTAGTGAAGTCTCCAATCGATTTGTCAAGATAAATTTTGTTTTTCCTCCTCAAAAAGAGGAAGGGGTGACAGTAGGTCAAATTAATTAGGGCTACATAAAGATGGGGATGATTAAGACCTTTTCATTTTCCTAGTTGTTTCTCAAAATCTGTTCTGTGTCTGAAACCCCCAGCTGTAAAGGTGAACTAGGTCTGCTTCTTGTTCCAACTCCCTTAGTAGCCAATGTGAAATACTAGTGAAAAGTAGTCTTTAAGATTTGTTGGTTTAAGTTCACCTCTCAAAACCAGTGAAATGATAAGTATCCCAAGGAAACTATCTTTTCAACTTCATTCCCCATAAATGGTGAAAAAGATATTAGTGCCAGAAATTGTTCTCAGACTACAAAAGAACAAGCCATCACAATCTCAATAATCACAATAAAATAAAATAGGGTTTTCTAGGGTTTTTAAGGTTTTTTGGCTGAGCAGTTTGAAGACAAGAGGGAAAACATTCATAAAACCAAAGTAAACACTAAATCATGAGCATTTGAATGACTGAGATGCATAACATATAAACCATAA
>LPNX011039022.1:24479-36966 GCA_001517045.1 Pseudotsuga menziesii
AACAATACTGAGTTTCAACCACAGTTAGCAATCATTTCAAGCATAAAAACATTAAACATGAAATAAATATACCAACTGAGTAATTAACACAAATTAGAAATAAAACCAGTCAATAATCTGAAGGGCATATAGTGTATATATTTCATAGTTCAGTTGTCAAAAAACACATAAGAGTCTTTACTTAGCTCACAAACAAAGCCTGATAGCCTCCCTTTGTCAGTAAAAAATAGAACCCCCTGTCCTCTTTGAGACTTACATTTATCTTACTTTTCAAAATCAGTTGAATAACTGAACTATAACTGTTTTTAAGACTACCTATCGAATAGTTCAATTTAAAACCTCTTTACAAAAAATAAAATAACTTTTCAAACTTAACTAATAACTAACTTTCTTGACTAATCTTCACAAATCTTTAGCTGCTTCAGCTAGTAAAGCAATTCCTTCCAAGGCTTGAGCTTTCCTTCTTGCCTTCAATTGATCTGTCTCCATGTCTGCAATCTTCCATGTAAGCTCTTCATTACACTGTTGCAGGTCCTGAATGGTTTGCTTTAACAGTGTGAATTGACCTTCTATTTTCCTTTTTTTTTCAATGCTTCTCTTGAAACTGTGATCAACTCCTGATAATGGCTGTTAACTTCCTCCAAATCTTCTCTAAGTTTCCTGTTTGCTGTAACTAGCGCATCATTAGTTTCCTGCATATACTCAATCTAGTACTTGTATTGCTTAACACTTCTTTGTAGATTTTCTTTTTCCGAATCAATACACTTGTATCTTGCTATTGTTGCATCCCATCTGGTGTCCATGGGATTTTTAGTTTCTTATAAATTTCCTCATCCTCTTCCATAAGTTCTGTGGATGTCATAGGAAACCCTAGATGTTCTTCACTTTCATCTTTGCATGAAACGTTTTCTTCAACCATCTCCTTCTTCTCTAAACAAGAACTATTTTCCTCACTTTGTTGCTACTCTTGAAACATTTGATTTCGAATCTCCAGAAATATATCAGAAATCTTGGTATCAGTCTTGACATATTTTCCTTTTGATTCAATTTGCTTTTTATCTTTATTGCCATCTTCACCATCATCCAATTTTTCTTCAGAAGATGAGTCCTCTATCAGTGTAAACTTTTCTTTAGTCAATTTGGGATTCAACAAATTTTTCATGTTTAGTCTAAGTTTGTTCTTAGGTCTTATTTTAGGTCTCCAAACTGGAGCCATCTCTCCCAACATCTTGAGAGTCTTTCCTTGATGAATGATTGTAGAAAACTCTACTACCTTCATTTTCTTCCTTTTTGACACTGCTTCCTTATCACAATGAGTGTGAATCTCTTGCTCAGTATAAACCCTAGATGCATCAGTAACAGGAATTTTATCATCATCAAATAAATATTTTTCATCTTCCTCTGATAATACTGTAATAAGAATTTTCTTTTGCTCCTCAATCTCTTCTTTAACATCTTGAATTTATTTTGCAGGTACCACATCCACAATAGGCTCAGCCTCTTTAATTTATAACTGTAAAGTATTGCTTTCATTCTCATTAACTTGCTGTTCAAATTTAGAGTTTCTATTTTCCTGGTTTGGAACTTCTTCTGGTTTAACATTTTATTCATCCTTTTTTCTAAGATTTTTAATCAAATCTTGACCTTTATTAACTTGTCTTCTTTGAGACTATTCCTCTTGATCAGTTTTGAAACCTGACAAAAAAATGAAATGCTCCCAAGTCTTCTCCCTACTTTGCAATACAATGCTTATGATAAGTTTGATGAGTCCATGATGAAAAACAGACTACTTTGTATGATCTTGGTGCTCTCTAACCCTATAGGACATCTTTTGTAGACTTTTCAAAAAGAAGAATGGTAAGTTCATTTTAGACTCATCACTAAGATGCTGGAGAAACCTAAAGTGATATTTGAAGACAAAAGCATATCTACCCTCACAGGTAACATAGCTCTAGAAGACTTTAATGGGCTCAATCCATTCAGGTTTAAAATTATGGATTGGAACACCTTTTCCCCAATCTACAATCACACTAGGAAGCAAGTATTTTTTAACATTAAAGGTGAATGGAACCTTTTTAAACCATAACTCTCCCTCGTCCAAGATCCATGTTGCCTCAACTATTAATTCCTTAGTTAATTTGAACTTTAAGGTGTCAAAAGACACTATGTATTTGTTTAGGTACTGAGCAAATTTGTAAGACACCTCTGCATGGTAGCCTTCAATCCTTTTGAAGAACATTATCCATCCTGCATTTGAAAACAACTGTGCACATTCTGAAAAATTCTTCACCGCGCTTAGATCTGTGGGCTTGGCCCTGTTTGTTTTTCCACTCTTTTTCATATTTACTATGGTTAAACAACTTATGTCAATATACCACCGTCTAAATGTCTTCCAATCTCAACAGACTAACCTAGAATACAGTACAAGGACCTCCAACAAGCTCTACTCTAAATTCCACTATTTGAATGATGAATACTTTAAATCTATTGGTTAATAATTCATCATTCAACATGTATTAGGTCAAAGACTAGTATTCTTCCTTCAAATTTGTTATTAGTCATTTAACAGAAAAATCCCCAAATTTAAAAACCCCTGGCAATGGCATGTGGACTACCTGTTAAGATGATCAATTCAAGTGGTGGAATATGGTTATTTTAATGGTCAGGTGTCGAATTGCATGCTCCACCTATCTTTAACCGCTTAGACCACTCCAGCTAGCTGCTGCTGAAAGCCCTAATTTCTTGTTCAGTTTCAAAATCCTGATTTCTCAACACTATCTTCTCTGATTCTTCGTGTCCCTCAGATAAAAAACATACTCCCAAATAGCTTTGTCTCATTATACTCCATTGTCATCATTATACCTTCTCTGCATGAAATCGCCACGATCTTGCCCTTATGATTATAATCCACCTGCTTTAGTGATTAAATTGTAGAAGACACGTATCAAATGCATCATACAATGTGATTAACACCTCAGGTGTGTGAATCCCGAAGAAATTGGACCGAAAAATGATGTTTTTAGCTCGCGCGATTTTCTTGTAGCGCTCTAGTGCATCTGTTTTTGCCTTGCACTACAAGAAAGTCCAATTTAATGATTTCACAATATTAAGCCAATAATAAGAGTTTGTACTTGGTTTAGGGGTCTAAATTTAACTTATAATGCTATTTATAAAACCTTTTAATCCATATATGCCTTATAAAACCTTTCATTTATAAAATCAAAGGAAAACTTGTAAAACTAAGCTAAGCAATAAAAAATCATGAGAATTAAAAGTTTAAAATTAAAATTGACCCTATCAACAAAATTTTCTAAAAGCAAAAAGCAAAAGCAAGGTTCAAAATATGAATAAAAGCATGAAAACAATGCAAGACAAAAACATGACCTAACAAAAACCAAGGTCAAAACTTTAAAACAATAAGAAAATCATATTTTTAAGACAAGCAAATGGTTCAAAAATAGAAAACAAAAACAAGCTATAACACTTCTAAAAATAAGGGACCTAACTTGTAAAAAGGAATGTAAGTCTGTAGAATGATTCACCATAGTGTCTTATAATTCATTTCCACTATTGTAATGCATTCTCTACAACCATAACTTGAAAACCCACGTTAATTCAATATACATAGGAGCAAATAATTCAAATAATAATTTTGACAACATAATCTACACAACAAGATTGTAACATGATAAATAATTTCCTAATAAAAAGATAACCATTACGGGTTACTATTAGTATCTGAAAGGATTAAGCGATTGAAAGCTCGACGTCGACTTTCCTCCCAACCATTGGCTTTATTTGGCATATGTGTTCCGCCTAGAGCCACCCCGACATGGGCAACGAATCCAATAAGGTAAGGTCATAATAAAATAGATACCTCCAATGCATTGTGCAAAACTACATCATGCATATGGAACCAATGCAGAGTATACACTATACTAGCCTTAGAAACATAAATTGTATCTAAATCGCCTAGATCCCAAATCTATACAAGGATTCAACGATATTTACTAGCAGTGTTCTACCAAATCCGAATTATATGATATTCCAATTACAACATTTTCTTCTATTAAGGAATCAAAAGCAGGAATTTGGTCTATATATTCAAACTCTACAATTTTAGGGAAATGCATAACAATTTCGATAATTCTAATGCATGCATTGGATAGATACTCTATAAAATTTCTACATTGATCTATTCATTGGAAACACACACATTGTATCTATAAATATTCAGACCCTACCATTTTGGATAATGCATAGCGAACTCGATATCTTACCGCTCATACAATGTATCTAAACTCTTTTTAACGTATAAATGATTTTATACATGGGAACAAGGACATCGCTTTGTTGGAAGAGGTCACGATATGATTCTAGATCCATTCAATGCAAGCAATGACTAGAACATAACAAAATCAAATACATTTGGGAAAATTGATGCTCATGATCCATTTCTTACGGATTTGTTCACACGTAGTCGTTGGAACGTTTGCACAATTTGGATCAAACACATCAATAAACCAAATAACTACCATGTTATATGAGGGAATACAACATGCAAGGAGGTTTAGAGTTGCCTAACCTATTTGAACTAACCCCTACCTAAAGGCATTAATAAAGAAGTGACTATAAGTTAATAAGAAAAGTGTCTTGTTATTAGGGATCATGATATATGATGTCTAAAAGTAAAAATGTTAACAAAGATATATATGAATATATATTTTATACATATTATGTATAAAGGAGTAAGTAAAAGTAATAACACTAGTAACTATGAATAATAATGAAATGATCTATATTCTGTTATTATTACTAATGTTAATTAAATATTAAATAACTACAAGAGTCAAAGTAGGAACTAGTCAAAACTTTATAAGATAAATTTAAATAAATATTAAAATTACCTAAATAAAGTAAAAAGGGTTATTTTAAGAAAACAAATGATTCTTGATTTAACTGCCCCTTTTCCTAAAAATTATGTCTATAAATACCCAAGACAAAGAGAGGATTGAGGATATTTTGATTATTCAATAATTCTACGTGATTACTCTTAAGAGAGTTCTTGGAGAAAATTTTCCTAGGAAGAAAGAGGAAACTCATACAAAACCTTCTATCCAAGATAGGGAAGCCTTACCTTAGGAGCTATAAGCTACTTGCATGTTGGAACCGGCTCGGAGGGATCTGGATTGAAACTAGGAATGGTTCCGGGTCATGGTTGGGTGGAACGTGGCAGTTCCCAATTTATTCAGTTATCTGAACAGAGGTCAGAAATGTCTATGCACTTGTTAATATTGGGTGTTTGAGTATGAAGGATTTCCATCCATTAAAATAGCTTCAACTTGCAGGTATGAGGTTTCTTGATTTTTCAGCCATTAATATTAGAACTACTTGTATATTAATTATTAATTTACTAAAGGACTTAATCCTAGACGTCAAATTGAGGGTGAGACGACCAAGGATTGGTTGGGGTTTGGATAAGGGGGATTGATTGACGGAAGCATGGAAGAAGGCAAGGGGGAGGCAAACAAGCCTCCCTCATAGCTAACCCACAAGGGATGAAGATTGGGGACATCTCGATAGATCTAGATCACACGTAGACCTAGACAGAAATACTAACAATGCGGAAGCCAAGGAAGTGCATGCCAAAAGCCGCCCTCATTGTATCCATGAAGGTGAGATCTTCGAAGATAAGAGAAAGAATCCAGTATATGTAAGACCATGCGCTAATTGGGAAGTTCGTGGGAATGCAACCCTCAGAAAAATCCATGGTCTCATGGATCAATTCTACCTGGAAAACCAAGGGGCACTATAACCTTAAACTGGGATCCAAGGGTTTCCGCACTATCTCCTTTATTAACTTTGAGGAAGCAATACATTTATGGATGGGGGGTCATATTTATTTTTCCTAAGACCCTAGAAGGAAAATTTCTACATAGAAAAGGAAGATATGAAAGTAGTGCTAGTATGGATCACACTCTCTGCTGCATGAATATTGGGATCCATAAATTCTTGAATATTTAGGGAACTATCTCAGGAAATTCATCAAAATATAAGAACAAATGAGAGAATCTAAAGGTATAAAACCTACACAAGGATTTGTGTTGACATGGATCTAACCAAATATTTGAAAGAATCAATCTGAATGTCATGGGAGGATGAGGATTTGGTGCAAACCCTATATTATGAACAAATCCCATTTTGGTGTCGAAGGTGCCACGAATACGGTCATTTATTTAGGGATTGTCCCACGAATAGTACAAAGATAAATCTGGGGAAGGAAGAGGAAAATAAGGAGTAAGGTTTCTCCAGGGTCTCATCAAGAAAGAGATGAGGACAGAATCATGACAACCAGGAGGTGAATAAGAAGATATTAGTCTCAAATAAATTCAAGGTTTTGGATGATATCGTAGAGCAAACCTTGGAAAAACAATTGACCAAAAAAAATAGAGCCTTCCCCCCCTTGGAAACAATGTATCCAACCTCTCACATGGAGGAAGAGACTATAAAAGAAAATTTGCAAGAAATGTGGGAGCTGAAAATAGGTGAGGAAGAAGAGGACATGGATATAGGCTATATGGATCTGGAGGGGATTGAGAAATCCTATGCAGATAAAGGGAAATGTTACGTCCCACATGAATAAGTGATCATGTTAAAATAATCCATCCTCAAATATCGGGACTCCAACCAACTTGATATCAACTCAAGGTTCGAAAAGGAGACAAAACGAAATTTCGAAGAACCAACCAAGAAAACGGGCAAGAAGTCGAACAAACAAAGGGTTGCAGAAGCGGGCGGGTGTTTGGTAGAGTCAGGACAGTACAATACCATTAAAGATAATCTAGGTTTGTAAGTTTCCCAATGAATATCCTTTCATCAAACATTAGGGTCTTAAACATCCCATGAAAAGTAAGGATCTTAAGCAAGAAGATCAAGAAAAAAACTCGGCTATAGTCTTCTTACAAGAGACTAAGTTCTAGGATGCTCAAATCCAAGATTTGATTAACAAAAAATTGAAGGGAAACGAAGGGGTAGAAATAGAAGAAAGAGCCTTTGTAGGAGGTTTATGAATTCTCTGGTACCTCACTAGGGTCAGTATCGAGGGTTTCCAAGGTAACCAATGTTTTCTTTCCATAGACTTTAAGGTTGTTGTTATCCGCCTAAATGGCACTTCTCCGTCCGAGTGTCGACATTCCTCATGTTGGCACACAAAAGGACATCTATGGATTGAGGTTTGCCCAAGATACTATTGATGACCTGCTTATGATACATTCTTCCTCTATCCAGCTGGTTACCATTTTGACATGTTAGGTTGTATTCGCGACTCTCCTGTTATACAACTCGCGAGTCATTCGCGAGTCCCAGTTGATGCAAGTCGCGAATCTTTGTATTCGCGGGTTGCCCTTATGAAGAGTCGCGAATCATTCACGGGTTGCTCTACTACATACCCACGAATGTGTATCTTAACATTTAAACATAAAAACACACGCTAAGCTGAGATTAGTTAACTCATTTTACCTAATTTCCTTAACTGCTACAACTTCCCCAACCTTCGAAAACTGCCTTATTTTCTCCATATAAATACAGGCCTTGGGGAGGGTGTTGGGGGATAAACTTGGAGAGAAAAGTTATGCTGGTGGTTTGTATACAGAGTTTATTTGGAGCAATGAACTCAGAATCCTTTGGTTGCAGAGGAGTTCTTGTCTCAGACGCTGGGTTGTAACCTTAACTCTTTCCAGTATTGATAATAAAGAGATTACTTCTTCCATACATGTCTCATATATCATGGTTTGATAAATGTTTATGTTTATGCATCTTATATATGATTTATCTAACTTGTTTATATATATAAGAAGTATCTTGTATCTGGAAGATTGGATTTTGACAGGTGAAAGAGGGACAATCCTGAAGACTTTGGAAGTGAAGCAAAGCAAAAGAGGGCTAGCAAGGATCGACCTTCGTTAATTGAGTAAGTTCTTCTAACCCTCCTATTTCCTATTCTACACTTTAGAAGTCAATTGTCTGCAAGTTATTGAGTATGTTGGTAACCCCAGACCTAAGGTTATTAGGTGTATATTCATGTACAATAGAACTGGAGACTCTGCTGGGGAAGCCTAGGTTGCTTTAGGTTGATTCTGTTACTCCTGGCCCGTTTTTTGTTTAAAGTCTATTTGTCGTCTTGCATCTTGATTCTTGCTTGCCTCAGTATTTGAAAGTCCTGGGTTTTTTATTTGTTTTGGAGAAATTTTTATACCCATTTGCAAGTTGTTGTTCTAGACAGTCGCGAATACAGCTTTGTATTTGCGGATTGCTGGACTAGACAGTCGTGAATCATTCATGGCCTGCCCTTATAGACAGTCGTGAATACTCTTGGAAGTAGGGATTTTTAAGTTAAGTTCTGTTTGGTCTTTGCTTTGGGTAATCCCTGTTTCTGAGTGGATTTTCATTATAAATACTATTTGGCCTGTCTGGGTGCCTCTGTTGATCACAGTTTGTGCTTTTTCAGAAGCCCTTAAGCCTTTTTGATTGGATTGTTTACTGTCTGCATGCTGAAGTATTTTTGGCTGGTTTGGGTTGTAGGTTGAAGTGTCTTTGTCCAGACCTGTGTTTAGGGTTTTGGGCTCTGCTTTTTCAGTCTCTCTTCTGATAGTGGTTGATTCTCACTTGCCTTTGTAAGCCTGCAGTGATTCTTGTCATTGTTTGCAACCAAGCTAGGGTTCCTAGCCTTCCTTAGTTGGTTGTCTTTTGGTTCTGTTAGCCTATGTGTTTCAGTTCTTTGCTTTTATGCAGTGTATTTGATTCAAGTTCGCTCAAGTCTAGTGCATTTTAGGTGTATGCTATCTTTTAAGCCTTTCATAGCATTAGGATTGTTCTTTGCTCTTTTCCCCTACCTCCTCTGCTTGGTTTGATTTTTGGCTTATTTTTTTGGTCAGCCTCTGTTCTTGACCTTGGTTTGATTTCAGAAACTTATTGGTGTTGGTTTCTTTCTTATTTTGTTGGTTAAATTCACCTTGCCAAACTAGTTGACTTTTTTTTATACAAGCCTTCCTTCCAAGTAGGTTTTATACTGACTTTAGGGCATTCTAGAGTTTGTTTGGTGATTGTATAACAGAGACCCTTTTTCTTTGTTCTTGTTATCTGCATGTTTTTAACTTGTAGGTAGTTTTTCATTTGCCTTTATAAAATAAAATTAAAAAGAACTTGTTTTTTCCTGCTTGTCCCCCCCCACCTCTTTCTTTGGCTTGACCTTGTTGGACAAGGTACTGAGAAGCCTTTGTTTGTAGGTCTAGATTGATGCTTGGGACTTCTTGACCTTTGTTTATCAGTCTTATTTGCTCGGTATTTTCATTCCAAAGTTGTTGGCTTATTTACTGTCGTAAGTTTTCTTTTTCAAGAGAGTTTGATATCTAACTTTAGGGAAACCTAGGGTTTGCTTGTGGGGAGTAGAGTAGTTGTCTATTTTCTTTGCTTTCAGTACTTTCTTGCATTAGTTGATAGGCTGATTTTTCTTTTGCATTTATAAAAGAAAAATACAAAAACACATGTTTGCTTTATATGCATGTAGATTAGGTTTTTAGTCTAGATTGCATAGCATATCGTTGTTTTTGGAAAAATATAAAAAAAGATTTGATCTTTTGGCTTTCAAGTTTTCTATTTGAAAATATAAAGAGAATAGTTTTTTCTTTTGCATATCATATCTCTTTCCTTAGTCATTTTGTTTCAATTTGGAGTCAAAACACCACCAGTTTACCATTCCATTTCCTCTTGAGTAAGACACAGCCCTTTAAAATGAACGTATAATTTAAAATTTACTAGTAAGTTTTGTTTTTTAGGGGCCTTTCACCTACTATCTTAGGATAGACTTGTGGGCTAGGAAGTGTAAACTTCCCACAACTTATAAAACTCAGACGTAGTGGACCTTTCACTAGGTAAATCCTTGACTTCATCGACTGTATCTGGGAATCTCCTCTCAAATGGGAGTTAAGCACTAGGCCACGTGGAGGCTTGGACAGAGGAGATAACGCTCCGAATCCTTGTCAAAACTTAACTCAAGACTTTTACGCATCTAGGGATTCTATCCTAGACAGAGTTTCGGGCTCAACTACCCTGCCCATGCGTACGAGTTCAGCTGACGACTGTCCCCCCAGACTGTTGGTGTAGTTAAGGTATCCTTTAGTCTCTTGACATCTAGGGTTCATACACAGGTACACCGAAAGGTTATTTCTGGTTGACCTTGGACAGACTTGGAAGGTAACCCTGGTAGAAAGTGTGGGAGGGTGGTGGGTGATTCCTCCACTTGTTCCTAAGAACATCTATAGGGACGCCAAGTAACTGTCTGTCATCTTTCTTCTGGAAAGTACATCTTATACCTGTTTGTCTGTTGGGCTTTAGGAATTTTTAGTAAGTGCTGTGTGGTTTGTCTGTACTTAGTGGGCCTTTAGGTGTCTGCTTTGTAATTTTGGTTGACCATCAACCTCAGACTTTGTCTCTTGTTCTAAATCTATGGCTAACACACCTTTGAACACCAACCAAGAGATCCCCATGAAGGGAGCTCCTTGTCCTATTCCTCTCATAGGGAATGTTGGTGTTCCCTTGATGGCCACCTTGAATCTTCCGGGATTCACCCTAGGGCTACCGGTGTGGTTGTTTTCCAATCCCACTGTCCTGAATGCTCCTGATGCTTCTCAAGTGAGCTCTTTATATCAAGAGCATCAAAACCTTGCTTCCCCTTCACCTGTAGTTAGTTATCCTCCTCCTTCTACCTCATGCGGTGAAAGTACTGATACTAATAACCGACAGTCTAAAAAAAGTAAAAGAAGGAGGGATAGGAAGAAAGCACATAAGCAAGGGGGAACCCATTCAACCTATGCAAGTCAAGTTGAACCTCACCACCCAGTCTCAGTTGTTCAGGTTGGGGGAACCCATCCAACCTTTGCAGGTCATGTTGGATCTAGTCACTCAACCTCTAGTGTTCATGTTGAGTGCACCCGTTCAACCTCTGGTTTTCAAGTTGAACCTTCCTATCCAACCTCTGTTGTTCATATTGGAGCTATCCATCTAGCCTCTGGTGACCACGCTGCTGGGATCCTTCCAACCTTTCCAGGTCATGTTGGATCCAGTCACTCAACCTCTGGTGTTCACGTTGAGTGCACCCATTCAACCTCTGTTGTTCAAGTTGAACCTTCTTATCCAACCTCTGTTGTTCATGTTGGAGCTATCCATCTAGCCTCTGGTGATCAAGCTGGTGGGATCCTTCCAACCTTTTCAGGTCATGTCGGATCCGGTCACTCAGCCTCTGGTGTTCACATTGAGTGCACTCGTTTAACCTCTGGTGTTTAAGTTGAACCTCCCCATCCAACCTCTGTGGTTCACGTTGGATCCATTCACCTAGCCTCTGTTGCTCACGCTGGGGGCACACACTCAACTGCTACAAAGCATGTTGATCCTAACCATTCAACCTCTGTTGTTCATGTTAATGGTGCCCGTCCAACCTCTACAAGTCATGTTGGACCCAGTCTCTCAGCCTCTGCCAGGCACGCTGGGGGTAGTCTCTCAGCCTCTGTACTTCACGCTGAAGACAATTCGTCAACCACTGTGAGTCATGTTGACACTGTTGACAAGTCTACCCATTCAAAACACAAGCTCAAGTTTCCTTGTAATCTTTGTGAGGGAGACCACCTTACTTATAAATGCCCTTCTATTGCGGAGGTGCAAAGAGTTTGGATTCATGGTCATCCCATTTTTGAACATTATGGAGTCTCTCAACAACCAGCCTCCCTTAGTGAGGTTGGACCCAGTCACCCAGCCTCTGTTGTTCACACTGGGGGAAAACTCTCATCCTCTGCAGGTCATGTTGAGAGCAAACAGTCAGCCACTGCTAGTCATGCTGATACCATTGAGAAAACTGGTCATTCGAAGCATCATCTTAAGTTCCCTTGTGTGTTATGCAAGGGAGATCATCTTACCCATCTGTGCCCTGCTATCCCAGAGGTGCGAAGAGTGTGGTCCAACACTCATGGATTTCGTTCTTCTGAACACCCTATAGTTTCTCAACATCCTACTCAACCTTTGGTTGATCAAGTGGTCGAACAAATCTCAGATTTGGTCGATCCCACTCTTCTTTCAGAGAGTGCTCCTCATGTGATTGAACCAATGTCATCTTTGGTCAATCCCACTCTCCCTTCGGAGAGTGACTTTCACCAAGCAGTTGAATCGATCCCAGTATCGATCAATCCCACTCTTCCTTTGGAGAGTGAAGTGTCTACTAGTCACATTTTCTTCACTGCCAGTTCAGATCTTACTGAACAAGGGGGCACTAAACTTGTTTCGGATCAACCCCCACAAAGCTCTCGGATTTCTTCATTTGATTGGGATAGCCTAGTTGATCCGCGCCTTCCTTCCCATGCACCTTTCCAGATAAAGGTCAAAGTTGAACCCTATACAATTGCTCATTGCATTGTTGATGAAGGAGCCTCAGTTAGTATTT
>LPNX011039022.1:37675-65925 GCA_001517045.1 Pseudotsuga menziesii
AAAACCAAGTCAGTGATCCTGATGAGTTTGATTTTTTCTTATGAATTTCTCAGCTCCTATGATATTGAGTTTGTTCCTGCAGACTCTATCTCCCTTGTTGATTTTCGCTTCTCTTTTGAGGTTGATCTTATTGATTATAAACCCTCGAGCCTTGGTCCTATAGAATATTTTTCGGTTGATCCTACCTTGACTTTTCCTTTTGTAGAAGATAGCAAAGTCACAAATGTTTCTGCCAAAGTGACCCACATCGGATCTTTTCTTCTGATGTTGTTGTTTCTTGGAGACAGGATTATTAGTTGGATTCACAACTGTTTATGGGCCTCACCTTGTTGTTCAAACTGTAATTGCATTTGCATGTGCCTTGCTCGTGCTTATGAGCCTGATGCTGGCTTCCACGCTTTTAGCTCGTTGTATAAGACCTCATGTTTGTTCTCATTGCCGCTAAGCCTTGTATCATTTCTCCTTTGCAACTTGACACCCTTTACCCTGAGGAGACCTTCCCCAAGTGTCCTTATCTTGCTCGCTTTCCTTGCATTATGCATAGGCTTGTTCCTTGCGCTTGGAACTAGTTTCGCCTGCCTTATGACACTCATCTCCTCGCCTTTAGAGCATTCTTTTTGCTTTCCTTCGAGCTTGTTAAAAACGGTAAGGAGGCCACGAGTTGAATTTTCCGGACTCGTTAAAACTTCACGGGAAAGATTTTGAGTTTCTTTAGGCCCAAGTCTGAATCCTCAAAATAGGCTTGACTGCCGAGTAAACTTGTCCATTTAGGCTCATTAAGAATATGTGAATGGGCATCCACATTGGTGGTAGGTTATCTCTTTCTCGGACCATGTGGAATAATACGAGAAAGGATCCCTCTCTTTTCTTTTTGAATTGAGAAGAGTATTCTCAGGTATAGGTTTATCTCTTTCCCGGACCTAAGGGACTAAACTTACGGAAAAGGAACCCCGGTATGAGCTTAGTTTTCTCTTTTTCGTGCTCTGGACTAAAACATGAAAAAGATTCCGAGTGTACTTTATGTCTTTGTCATGCTTGTTAAACCCTAAAGAACAAATAATCGAGTTTACTGTTATAAGCCCCATTTATCGTAATCAAATGGATCTTTCTGAGTGATCTTTCCTTCCTTCACACTCGTAAAACTCAGGCTATATGCTGCTTTTGAAGGAGCATCAGGTAGGTGGTAATTTAACCTTTTTCGGACGTTCCTGACTAATTACAAAAAAGGTGCGCCTTTTCTTCTTCGAAAGTTAAGAGAGTTCTTCTTTGGTTTGTTTTATACTTTTTCGGCCTCTGGAGACTAAATTTTACGAAAAAGGACCCCCCTGGAGTCTTCTTTGGAGTTTTTAGACTCTCTAAACTATGAAAACACCATCGAGCATGTACTAGTTTGGGCTCGTAAAATCCACGAATCAGTGCCTTATCAAGCATTCTTCTTTCTTTTCTTCGAGCTTGCCAAAAATGAAGATGGTCTCGAGTTTGCTTTCTTGGACTCATGAAACTCTACAAGAAAGAGGGGATACTATCAAGCATTATTTTCCCATCTCTTCAAGCTTGTTAAAAAATGAAGAGAGAACCGAGTTGGCTTTCTTGGACTCGTTAAAATTTAATAGGGAAGGTAAGGAAGAATTTTTCTCTTGTTTTCAGTAATGGCAGCATGTTATCCTTGAACATAGCACTCTTTGTTTTCCGATATCCATGTTTCAGTGTCCACTTGTGTTCAACTATCACTTTGAGTTTCTTACTCCTCTTCTTGTCCGTTATACTTGGGGAATCTGATCATGTCCCCCACATGAAAGATAAGTCTAGTTGTCCTCTCTATAAGTTATATGCTGCCTTCGGTCATCTCTGTGTGTGCTCACTGTTCAAGGACTCTTCCCACTGTCTGATCTATAGCCTGATCCCATCATTGTTTCATCTGTTATTTGTCTACTTGTGTCTACCTTCTTTTGCCGAGTTCCTAGTCACTCTTGTGATCCGATGGAGGATCTATTGCCTTCCTTATCACAATATGGTTCCGTTTCAGCACTTCCTGATGACAAATACCTAGAGTTTTGACGATGGTACCTCAGGATTCACTTTCATTATTGGTGAATTCCTTTGCTTCAGTTGTCGATTATCATCTATTGATTGACAAACTGTTGAATCCTCTCCATGTTCGACTTCAACTTCCTGTATTCACATGGCTTGGATTGTACTGGTTCTTTGGGATCCTTTATGAAGACCTTAGTTCCTCCCCTATGGACTAAGTTGCGCAAGATTATGTTCGCTTCCTATACACAGCTTCCATATCTTTGAAGACTCATTATTGTATATGGTGGCTTTGATCCACTTTTGTAATATATGTGGTTTTATACCCGTATTATATGATGTACTCGTTGATTGTTGAAGGGGCTAGTGTTCCAGTATATTGAACATAACATCCTCAGATGTAATTTTGTATATGGCATTACTATGTATTTGTTTCAGGTACTTTCTCTGCTCCATTGGATTTCTGAGTTCTCCAAAGCTATTGATTATAATGTATTTCGGCCATCATTTCCCTCTGCCCTCACACATTAGGGGGCATCTGTTATCCACCTAAATGGCACTTCTCCGTCCGAGTGCCGACATTCCTCATGTTGGCACACAAAAAGACATCTATGGATTGAGGTTTGCCCAGGATACTATTGATGACCTGCTTATCATACATTCTTCCTCTATCTAGCTGGTTACTTTGCCATTTTGACATGTTAGGTTGTATTCGCGACTCTCCTGTTATACAACTCGCGAGTCATTCGCGAGTCCCAGTTGATGCAATTAGCGAATCTTTGTATTCGCGGGTTTCCCTTATGAAGAGTCGCAAATCATTCACGGGTTTCTCTACTACATACCCACAAATGTGTATATTAACATTTAAACATAAAAACACACGCTAAGCTGAGATTAGTTAACTCATTTTACCTAATTTCCTTAACTGCTACAACTTCCCCAACCTTCGAAAACTGCCTTATTTTCTCCATATAAATATAGGCCTTGGGGAGGGTGTTGGGGGATAGACTTGGAGAGCAAAGTTATGCTGGTGGTTTGTATACAGAGTTTCTTTGGAGCAATGAACTCAGAATCCTTTGGTTGCAGAGGAGTTCTTGTCTCAGACGCTGGGTTGTAACCTTAACTCTTTCCAGTATTGATAATAAAAAGATTACTTCTTCCATATGTGTCTCATATATCATGGTTTGATAAATGTTTATGTTTATGCATCTTATATATGATTTATCTAACCTATTTATTAATATATGAAGTATCTTGTATCTGGAAGATTGGATTTTGACAGGTGAAAGAGGGACAATCCTGAAGACTTTGGAAGTGAAGCAAAGTGGAAGAGGGCTAGCAAGGATCGACCTTCATTAATTGAGTAAGTTCTTCTAACCCTCCTATTTCCTATTCTGCACTTTAGAAGTAAATTCTCTGCAAGTTATTGAGTATGTTGATAACCACAGACCTAAGGTTATTAGGTGTATATTCTTGTACAACAGTTGTAGAGTTTTCAGTTGAAGGGGTGGTAACGAATGTGTATGGTCCTCATAGTGCTAGAGATAAGAGGGATTTTATCAAATCCTTTCAAAAACTCTAGGATCATATGTCCAATGATCACTAGGTTGTAGGAGGGGACTTCAACCTCATCACCCCCTTGGAGGAAAAGAAGGGTGCGAGAAGCAGGCTCGAGGATGAATGTAAAACATTCAGAGACACCATCGATGATTTGGACTCATAGAAATCATTCCTTGACATGGTTGGTTCACATTGAACAACAAATGGATGGACGATAGACACATTGCATCCAAAATTGACCGAATTTTGATATCTGAGTCCATTTTGGATTTAGGGAGGAAGCTTCATTCTGTAAGGCTCCCAGGTATGGGCTCAAATCATTGGCCAATTGAATTAATGTGGAGTGGGTTGTGCTCCTAGTTCAAAAATCCCTTCAGGTTTGAATAGTTTTTCCTGGAGCATCTAGACTTTGAAGAGAAGATTAGGAATTGGTGGGAATAGATGAGTGAAGGATATGGAAAAATCATGTACAAATTCCAATGGAAATTAAAAGGATTGAAAGAAAATATTAAAAAATGGAACAATCAAGAATTTGGTAGTATATTTTCTCATAAAAATATCATGGAAGGCCGCTTGCAGGAGGTCCAATCTATTGGGAGAAATGAAGGATACACCACTGACTTAAAAATGGAAGAACTAAGCCTCTACTCCATATTAGAGGAGAGAGAAAACCAAGAGGAAATTCTATGGTGACAAAAATCCAGGAATCAATGGTTAAAGTAGGGGGAGAGAAACAAAAAATTCTTCCAGCGTTCGGTTACTCAGCACAGGATACAAAAAAAATCCATCAAGAATACTAGAGGAGAATAGGTGGAAACTAGGGAATGAATAGATACCACTCTAAATCATCATTTCATAGACATTTTGTTTGATCCAAGGAAAAACACAAGGGGAGACATAAGGAAGATAACAAGGCTTATCCCATCCCTTATTACTCATGAGAAAAATGATCTTTTGATGAAACCTATAACCCTCATTGAGGTGGAGGAAGAAGTTTTCCAGATGAAAGAAGGTACATCCCTGGGCCCATATGTTTTTAGGGTGAACTTATTTCACCATTTTTGGGATCTCATTAATATGGAAGTGTGTAGGATAGTGGAAGACTCCAGGGTTTCCAGAAGGAATTTGCTATCCTTCAATGCAACCTTTCTTACTCTCATTCCAAAGCGTGAAGGTGTTGATTTCCCACAAAAACTCAGGCCCATAATCTTTTGCAATGTTCTATACAAAATCATCACTGAGGTAATAACAAATCACCTGAAACAAACCCTCTCGGGCTTAATCTCTTGTGAAAAGTCAGGGTTTGTAGAGGGTAGAAAGATAATAGATGGTATTATTTTGGCCCATGAAATGCTACATTATATAAAATTTAAGAAAATCATAGGTATGATGGTGTTGTCCTGGGAAAGGAGCACAAGGAAGAAGTTCACATGCAAGCAAAAGAAGGTGTGTCACGTGCACGACAGAAAGAAAGGAAGGTTGTGAAGGGAGTAAAGGACCAGTGCAAGCAGAATGGAGATGCATGCGAAAAAGGAAAGGCAAGCACAGGGGCTTGTAGTTGATAACGACCAGAAGGAGAATGGTGCATATCGTGGCCATTTAAGGCGACGTAATCCTGCGGCAACACACGTGCGAGGGGATATTTGTAAGTCAGGCCGATAGTGCCTTGTGTCAAACCCTGATAGCCTATAACAATTTTTGATGGATGATCATGACATGTAACTATTAAGGAGTGTGTAGTCGACCCTATGTGGTCTGAAAGAAGTTATAAATAGGGAGAACTCGTTCTGTATAAGGGTTGGTGATTAATAGTTATTGTTTTGGCTGTTCATTGGTTATACATAGTGAAGGATGTCGTTTTGCTATAATTTTGTAGATATTAGAAGAAGAGAAGACTCAGAAAGAGTCTCGTAGTGATAGGAGGCTGTTGAGCCACAGATCTGGCTACTGTGTGCGCAGACTGCTAAAAGTATAAGTAGGGTAGAAGAACAAACCAGGGAGCATGAGAACAAGAAGTATGAGTCATAAAGGACATATCATAAGATCATTCTACATCCTGTAGACTACAAGGTGCTATTTCCTTTTCCCAAGCCAGATGAAGAGCACCATGGTGGTTTTTTCCAGATGGGTTTCCACATTATCCCTTGTGTCTGAATGGGTGATTGATGCTGTGAATTTTTATGTGAATAGTTGTTATTTGCTTACTATATGATAATGAAATATTGATTAAATGCATGATGTTATATTGTAATCAGTAGATGAATGTTTGAGAAAGTGTTGTTGAAATATATGCATATATCGACCTATGCGTAATGTATTAAGTCAAAACATAAGTTGCACACAGTTTGTTAGTATGAGTCAGCTGCACTGCACAAGTTGTGCCAGTTGTGAGGTTAAGAACAAGGTTAGGTAGCATGCACTGGAATATAGTTGTGCTCAGTCATGCAAGTATGACTCCACCGCCCATCCATCCCATTGCCTTCATTGAGCACCTTGGCCATGTGCCAAAGGACTATAACCCCTCACAAACTGTGGAAACATGGTTATAGCAGTTACCCATCGAAGAGATATCTTGGGTGAGACTACGCCTACATTGCAGTCATTGCTGATGGGGCTTTCTCTGTCGGGCTGGTATCTTGAGTGTTTGTTGGGTTGACGGGCTACGTAGAACCTAGGTCACACGAGTTACTAAAAGTGGCCAAAAAATTGTTCCATTTTCAAGACCCTATTAATTAGAACGAGGGAAATGTTGCGGCACTCGATGAAGAACGAGATGGAAGATTGGATGGATTCTAAAACATTAGAATTCACGCAAGAGGGAAGCACAGGGACACGATTGAGTGTAGAAAACTTGATAGAAAAATATATATATTCTGATATTCATGAGATATTCTTTGCTAAGTTCCTCATTATACTGTATGAGTGGTTTTCAAGAGTGGAGATCAAGCAGCCAAACTTCCAGAGAAGAGAGCCCGTTGAGTAGAGTGATCAGTTGGTTCATGAGGTAACCAGTGTAAGTAACACCATTTCTAGAGCTGTTGATTTTTGGGATAACAGTATATTGCAAGGATATATTATTGAGCTTGCAGTAGATACTATAACCTCATATAGTGAAGTTGAAAGAAATTTTTTCCAAGGACCCCGAAGAAGATACTTATGTATCAGTACATGGATAAAAATGCTTTCCTATGAGAAGGGTATTTTGCAGCTGAGTAGTTGAGTTGCATGCCTAAGAAGGAGGATATGTCACATACGACCTATTAAGAATATGGGAAAGGGTGAGTTGAAATGTTCCATGAAAGCACAGAACCTAAACTAGAAGCTAGAATCCTAAGGAGTGGAAGAATATTTTGATCAGGAAAGAGAAGGAAAACCGAAAAGTGAGGACGAAATCCTAGTCTGTTCAAGGAGAGTGAACATGAACTTAGATCATACAAAGATGAAGGGTCTTGTGAAGAAGAGGAGGACTATAGCTCCATTTCAGAAGGACAAGAAGATTCTGAGGATTCTGTGGAGACGTTGAGGTCAAGATGCAACTACATAACCCCGACAATATCACCATAGGAAATATCTAGAGTTTCATCCCTAGAAAGGACTGCTAATACAGATAATGCTAGCCCTGTGACTAGTGTGTGAGAGGGTACACCCCCTTTGAATCCTGTCACAAAAAACCTTGACACCAACTCAATAGCTGTGATGAATGTAAGGTTACCCACATTGAATGGAAATGGAATAGAAGACCTAGAGCAGCATTGGTTCCTCTATGAAGCTATTTGGATGGTACGTTTAGTCCATAATGCAGATATAAAGAAGATGTAGATGATAATGACCTTGAGGGGTCGCGCATTGGATTGGTTCATGAAGTTTTGTGCCACACCAATCGGAACACTGTAGAAGACCCTTGAAGAGATCTCAGTCACGATGATCTCTGAGTTTAGGAAACTTAATCGGAGTCACAATGTATTATCGAGATCAAAGAAATCAAACAAGCATTGACGAAAATAGTATGGGATTTTGACCAACGGTTTAAAACATTGATGGCCAAGGTAAGCTTCCAAATGTATGATGTATAACATAAAGAGTGGTTTATTGCTGCGGTGTTACCACACATTTGAGGGCCGTTAATGTAGCAAAAGATTGAATCGCATACAGAAGCACTAGAACCCTCAATGAAATTAGAGGCCTCACCCATTGGAAACGGTGCCATAGGGATGGTGCAGATTTAGTCACAGCTGGCCAATATGATGATACAACTTTAAGACATCAAGAAGTGTAAAGAAGCACAAGAGGATTTGTGGTGCACAAAATGTAGGATAGACGATCACACTAAGGATAACTATCTGACCTTCATGAAATACATCGCGTCAGGTGCACCCAACCCATAAAATGGCCATGGTATACCGTGGTGTCGCATATGTGAGTCAAGAGGCCATCGCAACAAAGAGTGTTTATATTTTCAAAAATTTGTAAGTACCCCTACAAGCCTCTTCTGTAAATTTTGTAAATCAGTAGGACATGATGAGAAATATTGTAGAGCATATCAGCTCTTGAAAGAAAACACTCTTGACACCTACTTAATGTAAAATAAAGGGTTCGCTCAGGATGAATAGGCACAAGCCTCATATCATCCTGCACATTTCCCGCCTAATCAGTACCAACCGCAGTACGTGCCTCAATAGCCATATGTGCAACAAAACCACTATTAGCCACACTACCACCAGAACCAGTACCCACCATAGCAACCACACCCACAAGGAAGGAGTGGCAGAAAATTCAGAGGAAGAGGTGGAGGAGGAGGATTTGGCAGAGGAAGAGGTCAATTTACATGCTATAACTATGGACAACTAGATCACTATGCCAGAGATTTTTTAGAGACTACGAAGACATGTTCATATTGTAAGGGACATGACTATAATGTTGAACAATGTCCTCAGCTAATCACAAAGTGGAAAGAAAGGACCATTGCAGGACCTAACCATGTGCAGAACCCAAACACAAATCCGAATATAAATGTTCAGATGATTGCAACTGAACCATGATACCTAAACATCGTTGTTGTAACATGAGGAGGTGCGACGACAGGAGTAGACTAGGATAACCCGCAAGAACAACCGCAACCACAAGTAAGGCCGACGATGCAGTAAAAGGAGCCACTAAAACTACAAGAACAAACGGAAGTATTCTTGGACATACAATCAAAATTCATAGCCCCAGAAGTACCATCGACATCCACAGAATTCAAGGAAATGCATGAACAGTTTCAACGCATATTTCAGAAGAAGGTTCCACTAAAGGCTAGTAACCTAAAAACGTTTCTGTCAAGTTGTTTGATGCTAATGCAATATAAAAATGCTATTGCAGAACTATAGGCAATGATAGAAGAGATACCTGTAGAGCCGCAACCTAAAAATAAAGTTAACCAAGTACCCAAAAAAATTAAAATTGGCCACAAGTTAAGAATGACTGCGCAAATAGGTGAATACAACATGGATTATATCATCTTGGATCTGGGCTCAGATGTCAACATTTTTACACGAAAAACTTGGGAAAGTATGGGAAAGCCACGCTTGGACTGGTCTCCCATACAGTTGTAACTTGCCAATGAGGCAAAGGTCCTACCCATTAACCGGTTGAGAAATGTCTCTGTCGATGTCGAAGGATTGCGCACATTTGCAAACTTTGAAGTCATTAACATTGTTGATGAAATGAACCCATACCCCAATCTATAGGGAATAGATTGGGCCATAGACAATCAGACCATCATAAATTTCAAGAAAAGGATTCTCTCATTCAAAGATGAGGAAATGATGATAGTATCACTTATCGACACATTAGAGGGGCATAGATACGTTGATCCTGTCTATCATGAGGGACATGGTGACTATCTCGATTAGATCTACAATGTCACAGCTATGCAAGAAGATTATATCAATCCGACAACAAATGGAAACCTGAGCTAGAAAAGTGGTAGTTCCTGCACATCCGAATTAGGAGAGGCTTTAGAGGGTTGGAAAAATAGATTATATGAAGTCTCTATGAGAAGGTGTGCAAGCGTTACAAGTCTTGTGTGACGTCGGGTGGGGAATGAGTCAAGGGAGATACCCACATATGCGGGTTTATTCGACCTTGCGACTTTCTTAAATAGATTTGAAGAACTTGTAATAGAATCGCAACGCTTGTCCACGCTCAATCATGCACTAAAGCTATGCCCTATATATGGTGGGGTGAGCATAAGAAGTCTATAATGGACTAGCTGTAGTGTAGAAGGTTGATGGAAGTCATATTTGGAGATGTAATGTCCCCAAAAATTGAAAATAAAAAATAATTCTAGGCTAGTAAAAACTACCTAGATGAAACATTATTTACTTACAGAACTCTATCGTACACTTTATGTACCTCTATTTAGTTGTAAGCTATTCTGTTGTTTATATTTCATTCGTTATTTTTAATGTATTTTACTTATGATGTTGTACTGCTATCTAATACTTAGTATTATGTTTACACTTTTGTCACTTATGTGTCATCATTGGATTTATGTGCTTCATCCCTTCTGCATTGTTGCACTTGTTAATTATGGAGTCCTAACTTAACTTTGTTTGTGGAAACAAAGTGGGTGGAGTGGCAAGACTTGTTCTCCCATGATGGTTTGAGAGGTAACCTATTTATATGCAGTTCATGCTTGCGATGGAAACTTTGTTCAAAGCATACAGAAAGATGTGACCTTAAATATCATACTGTTGGTTGACTTTGGTTCTTTTATCGACTCTGAATTATAACAGGTATAGTTACTATTCTTGTCAATTTAACTATTACTGCTAAATCTCTTGTTCCATACTTATACTTACTTTGGGTCTTTTAACTCTTTCTTTCATTATTTTGGAATTAATTATAGTTTACATTTTAGTCTAATAATAATTACTAACACTTCTTATGTTTTCTATTTTGTAGGTTAAGTACATGGCTTTTAACACCAAGCCATTGATTTATAAGGGTTAAAGTAATTATCATGGCATATTCCATATGCCATTTCACTAAGCAAAGGCTTAGGGCTTAATTGTATTGTATTAAGGTTATTTCTTAAAGCCTAGGGTTTATATGTTTATAAGTTTTAAACCTATGGCACATACCTTATATTAAAATACATAAGTCTTATAGTTGACTTAAGGCCAACACAGGCCATACATGGACTATACGATTTAAGCCTTATTAATGTAATACATTAAGCCTTGATTGTAACCTAAGAATTGTATCATTTATATGGTGATAGGAACTAGGGTGGAGAAACTATAACATATGGTTATACCATATGTCAACAAGGTTTATTCTATGTGTTGAAGGTCACAAATGCAATGATGTTTAAACTATGGAGAGTGGGTTTAGTGTTATGTCAATGGCCACCAACTGCTACATTTAATGTCCTTGGAAAAGCGTGAAAACCTTCCCTTAGGATTGTTTGACGATGGTTGTGCATTGTGTTTGTCATTTGGGGTTTTTTCATTTTGGCTCTACGTAGGGGGGAGGCCATGGAGGTGACCCACATACTGTGAGGTAAGCTTCGTTGGGTTTATACACATGCACATTGTTTGGTTTATTGCTTGTTAATGTGGCCATACTTCTCATCCCAAGTTTCTCTTGTGTTTGCAGGTGCCGAAAGGTAATGAGGAGCAGCATGGATTCAACTCTGTTGGCTCCAAGTGTTTGCAATCGTGGCCATGGTAATCCTATGAGAAAATATCTACTTGCTACCTCTCGACCCTCTTGGGTAGACTGCGCATAGATTTATTTCTTGGTTGGGGTTTTATGCTGTGGGTTTCGATGGGGGGGGTTTAAAATTCACTTTCGGGCATATGATTACAAACTTGGATTTTAACAATGTCTTAATGGTTTCGACCGTGGAGTGAAATCGCACTCCCTGTGGTTTTGTGTATAAATTTTGGGTTTGTAATGATTTACTGGTTTGGGCCTTTGAGCCATGGGCTGCACCATTGCTTGCAATGGTGCCATAGCCCATTAGCATGCCTGTAGAATTCATTTTTGTCTTTGTAAGCGATTGTGTGGAGACACTGCTTTACCACACGGTGTATGATGTTTATACTCTGTGTTTTTAATAAAGGAATCATGTCATTTTGCTTACTGTGTTTGTAAATGTATGTGCTATGTTATGGTTTATTAGATTCGTTTGGACACATGCATTTGCCTTCGTTTGAGGTCTATGTTATGTATATTTTAATGGCTATAATATGGGAACAACGTGGGTTGAGAGGCCAATCCATGAATGGCTTGAGACTTCCCATCGTGGCTGTGATAGTCTTACTGTTAATTCCTTTCTTGCTTATCCTATAATAGATAGTTTAATGGTTGATTTGTTAACATGGTAGTTTTGTAAATAAACCATACTGTCTAGTTCTATTTTGGCATGGCTGTTACTTATGTGAGTGATGTGTGTAGCATCTGTGGGTTATTTTAATTACTATGAATTTGTTGGTTTCGTAGATGCTAGGGTTTAAAGACCCTCGATGTCCTTCGTTGTTGAATTTAGCTGTTAAATGGACTCTATGTATATATAAGTTGGTGTATTTATATGTTGGTCGAGGCCATGGTGTAGCAAAATCATAGTTTTCCTAACACCGTGTTAGTGTTTTAAAAGATTGTTTCCCACATACATATTATGTAAAGCGTGGCCTTATCGTGTATGCAAACGATACCCCCTAGGGTTTGACTCTTGATTGGATTATGTAATGTAATGAGTTATATTTTATAAAATAAAAGAAACTCGGCTTGCATGCACACAAAATTTGATTCTTGTTCCTTTTTAAAATTCATGGGTTTATAGTATGATTTTGATGTTATTTTAATTTGATATGGTTACTGTATAAGATGTATTATTTTAATTTGGTTATGGTAATGTGTGATGAGTTATGTAATTTTGTTTATGGTTATGTATAGATGGAAAATTTAGAACTGTGGATTATTTTGTATGAATTATGATCAAAGAATTGTAAAGGATCACATGGATGGTCACGATGCCTCTGTTTGTTTATAATGTTGTTTCATTTATGTGGAGTATTTTTAATATAAATTTGTAATAAAGATATAGACCTTGAAACTTCCTTAATGATTTGATTAGCTTTGTTTTAGATATAACCTGTTCTTAGTGGATTTAATTTATAATCTAGTTCTCTTACTACATCGTCTAATTTATCATTCTAGCTTATTTTACTGTTGAACTAGTTTTAATTAAAACTTTAAACAAGCCTTTATTGACAAATGCAATATGTCAGCAGAGTACTAAAACCCAAGGAATAAATAATTACACTAATGATAGAAAAACCTAGTTATAGTACACATAAACTATATACTTGGAATAATATAGAACCAACATTAAGGATACAAACCATGTAATATACAACATATATTAAAGTTACAGCCTAGGGTTAGCATTTTAAGAATAGAGACCCTAACAGATTATTAACAAGAGAATCAAACCAACAAGGTTAGTATATGAATTGAAATCATCCACCTATTTTAAACAACACTTATTCTAGGAAAAATAGAATAGGTAGTCAAGGGTTTCATACCTGAACTTGAAGCTCTAATAATGGCTAAACCTCCACACTCAAATAACTAGCATTAATAATTCAATGTAGATCTGACCTTTGTTTGATGACCAAATCACTTGGGAACTACCATGTTCCACCCAACCATGACCTGGAATCATTCCTGGTTTTAATCTGGATCTCCCCGAGCTAGACTCCAACATGCAAGTAGCTTACAGCTCCTAAGGTAGGGTTTCCTAACTGGTATTCAGTTTCGAATCAATCCTCTTTTCCTTGCAGGAGAAAGTTCTACAGGAAAACACTTGAGAGCAAAAAAATGAAGAATAATAATTCTCCAAAGATAAAATCAGAACCCCCAATCCTTTTCTTGGCTTGAGTCTTTATAGATAGAATTTTCAGTCAAAGGGACAGTTAAATCAAGAAATCTTTGATTTCTTGATTTAACCCTTTTTAATTACCGGGGTGATTTTCAATACTTAACCTAGGAACTTTTAACTAGTTCATAGTTAACCTTTCATAGGTATTATACTATTTATTAATCCTTTAATAATAAATAATAATTGATGGAGCTTCTCTTCTTTCTTTTATTTAATTATATATTTAATCATAATGAATTCTTTATACATACTATGTATAAAATACATAGTATTATAACACTTGTTAATATTGTCTTTGGGCATCATGTACCATGATCCCTAGACTTAATGACACTTCTTCATTAAGGTCAAGTAGATAGATGGGTTAGGTCTACTAGGCTAGGCAACTCTAAACATCCTTGCATGTTGGATTTCCCTCGTATAATGTGGTAGATATTTAGTACTTTGATGCGATCAATATTTTTCTCGAGTCATTTTCAATTAGAAGTTATTAAATTTTTTTCAGTAACCCCTAGTGCTTACCAAAGCCCATACTCAATGGCTATAGTAGGGAGTTACAAACATAGTGCAATTCTAGAGATTTCTCTCAACACTAAATGCTAGGATGTGTTTGTATGATACACCCAGAGATACAATGTCCAAGGATCCGATGCTCCAGATCTTATGCTAAACATGAACATGGAAGGCTCCAGGGATTATGCCCAACATAAAGTTAAGTACTCATGTGCTTCAAATTTTCTCTGTCAACACAATTCATTACTCTCTCAAGTGTTCCAGAGCTCCTTGCTCAACACAAAACATCTCGTCAATCATGTGCTTTAGGGTCCATGCCCAACACAAACAAGCATATACATATATCATCAATAATTGGCTTACGCTCAATATATAAAATAAATAATCATGTTCATATTTAGTGAGGTCTTTAACCCAATATAAAATAAAACATCAAGATAATCATCATAATCAATAGGCACATGCCTATAATTGTTAGGTCCAAAATTCAGGATATTACATCGCTCCCCGCTTCGAGAAACACCGTCCCTAGTGTTCTAGGGACTCAGAACAATATCATGAAACAAGGCGGGGTAAGCATTTCTCATGGTGGCCTTGTTCTCCAAAGTAGGTTCATCAGCCTCAAAGTGCTTCCAATGCACTTTCAATTGGACCACGATGCACTTCCAAAGTTGCACTTCTCTTTTGTCCAATATATGAGTAGGATCAGGGGAAAACTCCCCTTCACGTTCCACCTATAAAAAGGACCAACCAACAACATGTTTAGTATCATAAACATATTTCTTTAACAAATATGCATGGAAAACATTGCATACTCTTACATGCGCGGGAAATTCTAGTTCATAAGCCACTGGCCCTTTCTTGGCTAGTATTTCAAAAGGTCAGCAAAATCTAGGTGCTAACTTACCACACCTACTGTTAACCAAAAAAATACCTCACTAAGCTCTCTATGACCTACACCACCAAAGGTCACCACTCCACGACCCTCCATCAGACCCCCACACCCTAAAAAATGCTTAATGGTGAAGAAAAGGGCTTAAAAACCCCAAAAAGGAGCCTAAAATACTCTCCTAGGGGCTAAGGCCTCCCAAAAGGGGCTAAAACCCTAAAAGGAGCTAAAGTTAGGGAGGAAGGGCTAAAGCCTGAACCAACGGCTTAAAACACTAAAAACCCTAAAAATGCTATAAAAGGAGGGTGGGGAATCACTCTCAAAACACTTCTCCCTTGCATACTGTTATGCTGCCCATGGATTCCTTGAGCCACCCACACTCCCTTTCCTCCATCTTCATTGAGCCATATCTCCCCCATCCAAGAGAGGTGCTTCCACAAGCTAGGGCATGGTGGCCCATTTCCACCCAAAGAGAAGGTATAATTGTGTTTTCTTGTTTTGTGTATTTGCTTAGTAGTTTCTTTGTTTTCTAACCCATGATTTCATTTGCAGGTTTATTTCCTAACTTGTTTTGCAGGTATTTCGGTTTACAGTAGCTTAATCATTGTTTGCAGGTCATTGGAAGCAGAACCCTAAACTTTGTTTACAGAGGGGTTCTCCATATTTCTCTTCCATATTTGCTTTTATTTATGTTCTTCACATTCCATTTTTCCTTTCATTCTTTTCCCAAGTAGGAACCTACCCTTCTGTCCTATATACAGAAGGGAGCCATTCCTGCCCATGTAGCAAGGAGAAATCCCTACTACAGAACTGGCGACCATACCGGGTCGATCCCACAAGATCCCTAGTCCAAATTTTTAAAATTTCAGGTTTTTCAAGTTTTGCCCTAGTTTTTAAAATTTCATGTCAAATTTAGTTTATATCTTGTTTATTTCCAGTTATTAGTCTTGCCAAAGTCTATGCTAGGCAAATTCGAGTCAGTTTTGCAATAGTACAAGTTACTGTTGGCCAAATCTGACTCTGGATCAGAAAAACCCCAAATCTGGGGCAGGTCACACTTATCGGGCCCGAATAGGGGATGAGGGCGCACTTAGTGGCCTAGTAGGCACGCCCAAGGTGCACTTAATCCCTCCAAAAGTGCGACTTCACTCAAAAACATAGATCATGACTGTCTGTGAAATCTGTGCGACCCTCTCGCCTATTTCTGAAAAAATCTTGCGGCCCCCTCGCCAGATTTGATTAGAAATGTGCGGCCTATCAAATAGAGCTTAAATTTAAGTTTTATAGGGACTTTCAGTGCATCTTAGCTGCTTCTACCTAGCACTATAAGTCAATTTCAGTTTTTGTTACAATTTCCTGCAATTTCTTTTACAAACAATGTGTAAATTCCAAGTAAATTTTAATGGCTTAATCAAATGAATGTAGCTTAACTAAAATCAACCTAAAACTAACTGTCTTGCTTACCCTTCCTCCTCTACCTAGTCATCACCCTTCGGGGTATTCTGG
Source organism: Pseudotsuga menziesii (assembly GCA_001517045.1). Taxonomy (NCBI): domain Eukaryota; kingdom Viridiplantae; phylum Streptophyta; class Pinopsida; order Pinales; family Pinaceae; genus Pseudotsuga; species Pseudotsuga menziesii. The sequence goes on from LPNX011039022.1 coordinate 54,109, forward strand.
GATACGATGAAGGGAAAGCTCGTATAGATCTAGGCCCTTCACTAATATTGTTCCAAACCATTAAAACCAAATGACCTGGAAGGTAGAGGGGGTAGAGAAGGAGGGCTTCTCATGATGCTAAGCGTCGTCCCTATTAACCAACCTTGCATCTGAGCGGTGACCTATGGATCTACGGATGGGCTTAGTCCCATTGTGTTGAGAGCCTAGCACATTCTCTTGGTTGAAGGGAATATCAATGTGAGGTATTCATTTAGTTAGGCCATAAACATTCAGGGTTAAAAACTGTATTTATTCACAAATTTTTTATTATTCAATGCTTGCATACACAATGACATTAACTATACCACAATACGATCAAGTATAAACCATTTGTAGCTACCAAATACCAGAAAGATAGACAAACAAATACACCATACCAAGTAATCAACACAACTCAGTTCATGATGCTGAGAGAGCCTTAAAATTTATCAATTTACACTAAGTACAAACAAATCTGTAGTCTTTGAGGACATAAGTCCCTGACTACTTCAATTGTGGAAAGTACTTGGGCTCTGCCTAGAAACTCATTGTGAGGAGTACCACAGGAACCCCAAAGTAGCTGGCCACTGAGAGGAATTGCCAAGCGAAATAGGCAACGACCCCTTTCGATTGAGTAGAAACACATGTGAGGAAAAAGCCAAGTGCTATCTTCTGGCAGTCTTGGTGGCTGAGTGACCACCTATAGCCAATAGGAAGCCACTGAAACTGGGGTCCAAACATCATTCCCATCATTTTGATAAACATTTAACACAATTAATCCCCCACACTTTTCCTCACGCCTAAGAGGCGAACCACCACCATTCGAAACGTTGAACTCAGACCGTCAAGCCTATTCTTGACGAGCTCACACACCATCAGAAGGCCACACAGCCTTTGATTCAGATTTAGACTTGTATCATTCTAAACCAGACCTCCATACAACACCATCAAGCCCCATGGCTAGTGCAAACCCAGATCCATTTTACGGCATAGCCATAGCAAGTGGACCCATGTCCACACCACAACTTGTCACCAACAACCCTGCAGGTGGCCGAAGCACAGTCATGCAAACTGTCATCAGTCAGCTTTCACCACCCATAGTGACCAGCCAAGCTAGCCCAATTGCAACACATGGGGGCAGTGGCCCCTCCACATACACTGCCCCTTCTGTCAGACAGGGGGGAAGTGGAACTTCCACTTATGTTGCCCCTACTGTCATACATGGGGGCAATGTCCCAGTCATACATGGGGGCAATGTCCCAGCCACCCATACTATCCCCCCCACAACACTTGGGGGCATTGGCCCATCCACAATGGTTCCATCGCAAGTGCCCCCAGCTGTGTAGTTGCATTATGCACTTGCAAATACCACCACCATCGCAGCCCCATCCCACATCAACCTGGGGTCAAATATGCCATTCATGGCTCATCTTAACCTACCTGATTTGGCTCGATTAACAAATGAACCCATCTACCACCAAGCTTTTTGGCCACCCATGCCAACTAAGCTACCATCAGACATCCCCAAGTTTGAAGGAAAAGTAGGGGAATGTCACCAAAACAACATAATGACATTCCATCTATGGTGCTCGTCAAACATCATCGTGGATGATTCCATCAGACTGAGGCTATTCCAATGCACCCTCAGAGGTGTTGTGGCCAAATGGTACATTGAGCTACTGTATGCCAAATACCCAGACTTCAACTCCCTAGCCTTCATGTTCCTATAGTATTTCCAACTTTCCATTAGATATGACGAGGGGGTGGAGATCCTGTTATCCTACCGTCAAAACACTGCCACTCATATAACTGACCATATCCATGAGTGGTAGCAACACCATAGCCTATTCAAAATCCAACTTGATGACAGGATCTTCTTCGATTGGTTCCTTAAGACCTTGCTCCCACCCATAGAAAAGGACGGCGCATCTGAACATACTCAATGCAAAGAAGAGGCCATACTAAAAGTTCAATAGTTTGACTTGATCTACGCTCAGTTTGAATATCTGTACAGTGTCATTCCAGATACTCCCCATCTGAGTACCTCCTACCGCGATGCACCAAGGGCATCCCATGCTACAGATGGCATCATAGGATCGATCTCCCAATAGCCACAACACCAACCGACCCCACCTATAGTTCCATCACAACCAAGCAACACTACTAATGTTGCTTACCAAAACCAAGCTCCGGAATACACAAGAATGATGTCCCAGTCCGGAGCAACAAATTCCTATGCAAAACCTATGCCATCGCAGCAGACTCAGGCCATGGCTTGGACAGCACAGCAGTATGTGGAGAAAATGCCCACATTTGTGGCACTGCCACCCCCAAAAATCTATTTTGCACCACCAGTGCAACCAGTTCAAGCCCCCACCCCTACTCCACCCACTCCGTTGGAACAAGTGTTCGCACAACAAAACCGTCCCAACCACCATGCCCCCAACAATCAACAAGGGCAAGCTAGAAATAATTGGCCTCGCAACCAAGGTAATAAACAACCGTAGGGAGGCGGTCAACAATTGAACCCTCCCAACAATGCCATGGCAAATCGACCAGCTCAAAATCCCCCATGACAGAATGCACCAAGACTCAACTCCCCATTGCACACAAACCAACCATGCACACTTTGTGATGTTTATGGGCACTACACATTTGAGTGTCCCCTCATGGATTGAGCTAAGCAGACCATTCAAAATGAGGCCCAACAGGCTGCCAACACTGCAAATCAAGCCCAACCCAACCCAGCACCACAAGGACCTCCTCCTATGGTGCTTCAAAACCCACTACTGGTCCAAGGGTTGGTGGCAACCACACCTCCTCCCCAACCCAATCCCTATGCTTCGGGGGCACCTCCCATGGTCGAAACAGGTGTTCACCACCTGCTAGCCATGATGACTGAAGAGGTCAACTTACAAACCAGATGGAATCAATACGGTACCACCACTGAACCCGCTGACACATCAACGATATCTACATCCAAATTGGTCAACGCACCTCTTCAGTTACCCCCATCCCCCCCCCCCATACGCCGAATTACCAATAATGCCACAGCTAGAGCTGCAGTCAGCTATAGCATTGCCGATGACTTGGCCCAAACGCCAACCACCATGTCCGCTCTTGAGGTACTTAAAATGTGCCCAACACAGCGGAAAGCCTTAATAGTCTCCCTTGGGGCAGTAGACCCCTCTGACTCCAAGTTGATCACATTCAACATGTAGAATAGAGAACCGCACATGCCATTGACCATCGCCTTCTAAATCTCGGCGTCCATCTAAAATTTGGTTGTGCATCAGTGCATAGTGGATGAGGGGGCATCCACGTGTGTTATGTCTACCATGGTTTGGAAAAAACTTGGATCACCAATTCTGCAACCATCCTCCACAACTCTACAGGATTATGATGGACATCCCACTATATCCCAAGGAATCCTCCCTCATGTACCCATCACATTAGCTGGGAAGACAGTGCTGATCGACATAGAAGTCGTCAACGCTCAACTAGACTATAACCTTCTCCTCGGGAGAATTTATATGTTCACCATGTGAGTTGTCGCATCAACTATCTTCTATCTCATGATGTTCCCCCATGAAGGGAATTTTGTGACGGTTGATCAACTCACTTATCATGATCCACAAGGGTTAACAACACCCACCAACATTATCCTGATCATCACCACTATTGAGCCACAAGGTACGACTACGCATGCCAATGTCATCCCTGCAATCAACACCATGGTTCAAAACACACAAGCCTCCCCATTGTTGAATACCACCATGACGGCCCCTTTCCCGTTAGTGTCACCACCACTGACAAAAAATAAAACTATAGACTTGTGCATGGTCTCATCTAGCACCGCTGCACCGAAACAGCAGCCACAGCCGCAGCCCCAACCACAACCACAACATCATCCGCAGCCGCTGCGGATGTCATAAACTCATATGATGACACATTTTGGATCACTAAGAATTTTATTTGTGGGCTTTATGTTCCCTAAAAGTAGATTAAAATATTCTCAAAGTCATTTTTAACTATTTCCACAATGTAAAACATTGATTAACTCAAAAATAATTGACATTTTAATTTTATTTCCATAAGAGATCAACAAAGTCCATGATTAGTGGAGTTTCCCTATTCAGAAGTGCATCCAAGGGATTGTCTAAGTATGGAAACAAGATTTAGACAATATATTATAGGACATGATAGTTCATAAAAATCAACAAAAGATGAATGAGTTGACCAAGTCCATGATTGGAGGAATCATACTATCCAAAAGTTTATTCGAAAGTTCACCTAAGAGATTCTCTAAGTATGGGAAACAAGATGGAGACAATGTGTCAAAGGTATATAATAATTCATAATCATTAGCACAATATGCACATCATAATGATGAACTTTCAATACAAGCTAGAATGGAAACAAGACACTCCCTAATATTCTAGTCACAAAGTTTCATCGCTTCAACTTGATCATATTATCTCAAGTTTGGATGCACTAGCCTTTGTCACATACACATACTCCAAATTGGCACATGCATTGGATTATATAGAAAACTCAATATATAGTTGTATGTAGAAGCCACTTCTAATGGCCATGATATATCATCTCCTTTTTTTGTCTCATCCTCTTCCTAAATTTTTATGGCATGTAATTAAGAGAATATGGACAAACAAGAAAGTAAATGTCTTTTTACCATTTAATTAGATTATAAATACCATGCTATGAGATCGTAAATGGGTTTATTTCTAAATAATTGATGGTTGGGTTACTAATTGTTGTATCAATTTCAAGTTGTTCATATTTTGTTGTACAATTTTATTCAATTAATAAAATTTTAGAGTTAAGATTGTTGTACAGACACTACAAACTAATGGAGATAATTATATAAATATACATTACTCTATAGGTGTGGGCTAAGATTTCGACAAATCTCCCAAGATTGTTGTATCACTATTTTCTCACTCAATTAAATTATTAGGCTATAAGAATCTAGTCCAGTGCCCCTAACAATTCACCATAAAAATTTATTCATCAAATACATTTGAATCTTCACTTTCCATGTATGAACATTGTATCCATTAAATTTTTCAACATAATTTCCATTTTGAATAATAAATGGAAAAACTTTTCACCTAAATGTGTGTCATGTAGCTTCTCTAAAATTGTTAAAATGATACACACATCGATTCATGTCCTCAGGCTGATTGAGAAATTGGTGACTAAAGTTTTTTTTTTCTAGTGGCTTGACTGTAGGTTCAATTGTTTGGCACATGGCTCAACTCTTTATGGTTTTTGAGGACTTGATCCTGGTTAGTGCAAAATAGTTTTTCGGTAGCTCGATTCCGGGATCTTTGTTTCTCAAGGATTTTTTGTGTTGCTCGATTCTAGTTAGTGTCTCAATTAACTCATATCTCTCTTCAACTCGGTTAATGACAACTCTCTTCTATAGCCATTGGGTTCTCATAGTAAAGATTGTTCTCTTTAGAGGTACATATCTCTTTTTGACTTAGTTAATGACGACTCTTTTCAATGGTGGTCTATTACAATACAAAAACGAAGATTCCCTTTTGTGATTCAAAACATATTATCGATCTTCTAATTATAATGACTACAAAACCCTTCATGTATAGTAGATAGCTCTCTTATTTACACTGAATTCTAGCATCTCCAACTTTATAGGATTCAATATTGCTCTGCTACCATGTTAATAAATTAACCATGTATCATGTACATAATAGAAACACAAAACAAAATTTTTATTGGTAATGTAGTTATTAAATACATTCACATCAACCTTATTCAATAAACAATTTTTAACTTAACTATCCATTAGACTAATACCTATTAAAACTATTTATACTTTAATTAGATTTTTATCATATATTAAAAAATATATTTCAACACAACTATATGGGATTGTTCCTTGCTTATATCTCTTGGTGATCCATACAGATATTGGCCATATAAATAGAAGGTAGGCGTGTAAAGAGTTATCAATAGAAGAGTCAATATTTGCTAGCTCCGCAGGAAGAATCCTAAAGAGTATCTCATTCCTACCCGTTCATGATCAACAGTAGTGATATAACCAATTATATAACTTGACCGTTGTAAAAAGTCAACAAAAGACGGTGCCGTCGCTATAGAGACGGTAATGCATGGATACAGCGACGTCCAAGAGTTTAGGTGTGGATACAGCGACGTCTAAGATTCCAGGCGTGGATACAGTGACGGCTAGGCATGGATACAGCGATGCCTCATTCCTGTTACATCGTATTTTACACCAAAAAGTAAGAAACGTGGAAAACCACCGTGGAAAAATCCACGCTTTTGTACTAGTGATATCACTACTCAAATGTTGTCGGCCATCATCTGAGACTCCAGTAGAAAGCCCTCCAGATACGGTAGCACTCCATCCATCTCTTTCCGCCTCCTGTGGGAGCTCCTGGAAGGAACCGCCGTAGAAGCTATGGCAACAACCCACCTCCAATTCCTAGGCAGCAAGCAAGGACCACTATCTGCATATACAAATAAGGACACCATTAGTCCACATACATTAATCATACAAACTACCAACTAGCTCAAATACACTATGTATAAAGATGAACATAAAAACATCATGCATACATACCAGCTGGTCCCCAAGCCTGGCCAGGACGTCGGGGCATCTCAGGGTCTCCCTGGTAGTCCATACCCGCATATGGGTACTCCTCAATCACTATAGAAAGCTAGCGCCACTACTCCAACAGCTTCCACCACCCTCTCAGATCATCATCTGACACCATCTGTAGATCTGTGGCTCCCGTGGACGACTATCCTGCACATCCCAATGAGGACAAAGTGTAGATACTTTCTAAAAAAAGAAAGCACACAGGAAGGAGCCAAAAACAAAAACCAAAGCCATAAGTCTTTGACTTGTTCAGCTGACGCTGAACAGCCAGCAAATACATCTGGCCCCATGCATAGTATGTGCCATCTATATTACAGTCTACACATTTTCCTTTGAAAGTTGTGACTTGGCCCCCATGAAACCCCAAACTGCTCATGGGGGGCCTCTGGGTGACCAAATCCAGAAAATAAACCACCAAAAAGAAGAGGTTCAGTGAGAGCTTTTACCTACAAGTCACGGAACTCGAAACCATCGGTTGGATCAAGAGAAATCAGAAAATGAAGAATTAGGGCCCATCTCTCCAACTCCACAATGAACAGTGACAATGACACCTCATCAAGTGGACCCCACCCTTATATAGGCCCCATTTGACCTAATTTCTTTCGATAGACATAACAGGACCATACGAACTCCGTTTGAGACACCGTTTGTGCCGCTGGTTTTAGAATTCTGCCCTATATCTCTTTATGAGACAATTGTCTCATGTTTAATAAATCAATTTTAGGACCATTTCCCACAAGTCACCTTGATTTATGAGCCATCATGATATGATGATGTGAGTGTCTACAAACCTATACTTGTATCACACTTCCCGATCGCTACTCATGTGAGTGTTCGGGCCACTGCCCATTGAGGAATGCTATTTTTTACTTTTGTTTTGTATTTTAACACATAGTTGTCTTCTTCATCCACCGCACCTTACGCGGACTTTTGGACCATTGTCCAGAAAATGATTTATTTTTCTTGCATGTATTTGGCATAGAACTTCCCCCAGAATTGCACTCACATCATATGTAGTCAAGTCCATCCACCGCAACACACACACACACACACACTCTTGACCTCTATCTAAGAGCCACCTCGATTTGTGTTCCTCTACTGCACTGACTCATGAGCCGCTGTCATGATCTATCCCATGTATGTATGGGTATGTTTAAGATCCCTCTGCTCCGTCCATACTGCATGGATGACCTTTGGACCTTTGTCCACCATTCCAACATGGGGCACCACCCATGCCACCACAATCGGTTGACCACACTGGAGTTTTGTTTAAGCTCTTTTTTGACTCCTTAAAACAATGAAAAGATAGACGAGAGCAGTTGCTTCCCTTCTCGCTCGCGAAAGTATAGGAAAGGGCATCTACATCATCTCGTTTACCTCCTTTTGTGGACCATGTAGACCATTAAATGAAAAGGACCACCTTGGCATATTCAAGCCAAGACCGTTCCCCTCTGCATACTTTTATGCTTTATCTGGAAGAGGGACTGTACTTTATGAAAAAGCTTACCACGAGTTGTCATTAAGCTCTTTTCCATCCTTCTCATCAAGAAAATATTGCCGAGCAAACTTGGTTTCATTCATGCTCGTAAAAGTATCTTAATGACCGTCCAGTCAGTACAGGTTTAACCTTTTCTGGCCTGATTGGACTACCAATGGTAAAGAAGTCTCTCATCCCCTCTAGGATGGGCAAGCTCTCCTATATATACTTTTATCCTTTTTCAAGCACAGGAGACTACCAATGAAAAATATCCCCCACCGGATTCTTCTTCATGCTTTCAGACTCTCTAAAATTGAAAGCACCATCGAGCATTTACCTTCTTCGACTCGCCAAAAATCCACGATATTGTACCATAATGGTGTCCCTAGACACCACCCCACATAAAATAGTTTGGAAGCATTCCCCCATTGGGTCGCCTTTGTTCAGAGTACTCTGCAATGTGTCTTCCATGGATCCCATCAATATCAAAAGTGTCCACCTCCTCCAAGTATTTCCCATCTGCGGCAACATTCTTGGTATTACAGCTATGATCCCATTCCCATGAGTCAAGTTCCATTTGCTGTCTGGTCCTCCTTGCCATCATACTTTGAACAAAGGAAGTTTGATTCTAAAAGCATGCTGAGTGGGTACTCATTGGATGTGGAATTTAATTCCACATCCAATGAGCTCTTTTGATCGAAATTTAAGTAAAAACATAGGGAGATATTTCAAAAATACAAACAAAAAAATATTTTTCTTCTTTTCTTCCTTCAAAATTAATAATTATTATTTTATTATTTTAACTATTATTTTATTATTTTAACTGTTCCTGGAAGCCTCAATAGTGTCGCAGATCAAATGGCTAACGATATTTTAAATTGGCACATCCATAACTGCATATAGGAAACATACAAACATAACATCATGCATAACTATGTCTAAAAATACACACACAAGTGTAACAATACATCATATAGACATTTGCATTCCACGTCATCATAAAAATACTCACATAATAAAACCATAAAAGCGCATCCACGTGCGTCAAAAATATATAGATAGATAAGTCGCATGACCAAAACATGTCCAATACAAAATGAGAAGCCACATATGCTTTCTCAACAGGATATACATAGTGACACAAAAACCCCCAAGTGCACCAACGCACTAGGGACAGCCCCACTAGGCTACTAATCTGACTCAAAGTCATCATCTGACTCGGTGTCATCATCTTCCTCAGAGGACTCATCCTCTACAGGAAGATCTCCTCTCGCCACCCGACGAAAGTGCTCATAAGCCATCGCCATCTTCCTCATCACACCAGTCAACTCTGAAGGAAGGAGGTGAATAGCGGCGATCATATATAGTACAAGTGATCAATTTTGCCACGGCAAAACGTGGTAATATCCACGGAAAATCGTGGATATTGTCACATCTAAGTGTTTTTTTCCATGGAAACAATTCCGTCACAATAGAGACGACCCCTAATTTACGTTGCAAGAGAGACAATGTTCTATATTTCATTAGATGTCTAAGCCATAACTATATCCACGCCTGGCCGTCGCTATATCCACGCTCTGTATAAGGTTTTTTTTTTTTAAATGCAAACCCAAGAATAAGACGTCGCTATAGCCACACCTTGCTGTCTCTGTATCCACGTCGTGCCGTCTCTGTATCCACTCCTAGCCATTTCTATATCCATTCTTTGTATAATTTAAAAAAAAAAAAATGCAAACCCTACGAATAGCGACAGGGATGCTGAATACCTATATATTAAGATGAAAGCATTTGTTAAAATACACAAGAGGAAGGGTCTAATAATTGTAGCATCATCAACTTATACACATCTCTTGCTGAACAAAATACTCCTCTTAATTTATGTAATATTTAGTACTTTTCTACTTTAAGCTTGCTCATAGGAGCACAAGCACAAGCCTTCTTTTATTATCATCCCCTCAAAATGACTTATTTTTATGATGTAAGGCATTCAAAGCACTAAAAACCCATAAACCCTAGAGATATTTCATACAAGCACAAGCCTCCTTTTATTATCATCCCATCAAAGTGACTTATTTTTATGGTGTAAGAGGCATTCAAAGCACTAAAAACCTATAAATCCTATAGATATTTCATTGTTATAGCATCTAAAGAAGATTTCTTTTCCTTGTTGTTTTCTATTTGTTTGTCAACTCAATATTGCTGTGAGTAAAGTTAGGGATGTTTTAGACTCTTCATGCCAAAACAATAAATGGCAAATTGTCCTCAACTAAACCAAAAACATATTTATTTTTATATAAGCTCTCGATCAACAATGATAACAGAAGCAGAAACAGGACATAAGATGGGCCAGATGGGCCAATTACTTGAATTGACATGAACATGACCCAATGGAACTATTATTGATAATTCTGATCAAACTGGAACTCGAAACCATTTAGCTGTGGACAATTCCCTTAACCTCAAAGACTAGACCGGGGTCTTCGGCAAGGTACCTATGCCATTATTTTTCTGATTTTGGGCAGAGAGACAGAGGTTTCTTCTTCAATATTTTGAATATTCTGAGGACAGCAATTCAAGAGTAGAGGTGGCAAAGGAGTGCATTTGATCTCTGGTGTACACAGGTGTAGCAAAACTAAAGGAGATGCATAACTCTGGCCCATCTGGCCCTTCAATCATAGACTCACATCCACTGAAGCAAGGATCCACTCCATGCATACTTGCCAGAGGCCCCAAGCTGCCAGCCACATTTAGAGATTCTGTATTCTTCCACTGTTATTCTACTGGCTCTCCCAAGAACATTGTAAACAACCCATATCCATTAGAAGAGCTTGGAGTAAGACTAGGACGTTTGATCACCTGTATTCACATTCATTCATCAATATGACTAATCCAAAATATTGTATAGCATAAATCCCTCTTAACCCCTGATCTATTAAGAGAGACCAAAAGGTGTAAAACTGAAATTCATTTACCAAAACAACTGAAAATCCCTTCGAAAAACAACTTTGTTAACTTTTGAACGGAGGGAAGCCTAGTTATTACCTGTCCAACAAGCATGGCTAGGACTGGTAACTCAGAAAAGTGCTTATGTTTGCTGATTTCCATCTCTGTTTTTGATGATATTAAGCGTGCCATATCTTAGAAGGATATATCATCCTTCGCTCGGGTTCCCTGGAATATCCCTGCTGAATAGTTTCCCGGGATAGTTTCCGGTAGTTGAGTCTCGAAGTGAGGTCTACAGTCCAGAACACTGCCATGCACAAAAGCATTAGTCCATACAATCACATTATGACAATAAGATTTTCAGGATTCAAGGTACTAAAATTATGGTATAATTGTGATGTTACCCTGTGAAGAAAAACTGGTTCAATTTCTTCTCTTTCACTTCCTTGATGTTAGCAGCTATTCGTAAGTATGCAAAAGCAAGGGCTGTAGCATGTGATGTATTCTCTCGCTCGCATGCAAAAAAGAAAGCACCAGTTCCTATCATTGAGAGGCAATTCATGGTGGTTGAGTCCATGCATATAAGGAATTCAAGGATAGAAAGTGCAATAGAACTGTTAACACCCAAAAATGGTTAACTACCTCATCTACCTCACTACATGGCTCATTTGTCCATTTGCCTACCATATTTCCCTGAAAATCCCACAAAAAG
>LPNX011039029.1:1355-12880 GCA_001517045.1 Pseudotsuga menziesii
TCGGATGAGGTTTTGTAGTCCTTGGCCCGGATTTCAGCTAGGTGTCCTTCGATACCTGCAATCTTGGTCTCAAACTCGCCCGCTTCGTCCGCCTGCAGTTCTATCAGGAGACCCTTGAACCCAGTGAAGGAGAAGAGGTTGACGAGTCGCACGGTGAGCCCGTCCAAGATCAACGTCTCACCGGCATCACCCTTGATGAGCTGCCTCTGCATCCAGATGTTGGACAGCTTGGACGACAAAATAGTGTCTATGGACTCAGGAACGCCCGTAGATGAGCCATTGAACACCAGCGCCGGAGGGATATCCGCCGCTGCGGCAGTCGTCACCATCGCTGAGTTGTCCTTGATTAGCACGGTCTGCCGGCCATGGTGGTGGAACGTTATCGAGTACATGAGCTTGGAGACGTCCGCGGGTAGGTTCTTGATAGAGCACCGGTACGTCCGAAAGTCTATCGACCAAGGGTCTCGCACGGACAGGATACTATTCGAGAGAGCATCCTTCAGTTCCGTTAGTGTAGCGGGAGTGGCTCTTTCCACGAATATAACGCTATATACATAAAAGAGAGAAAAAAAAACTGTTGTTAGCAACAGGTAGTTCAATTGAAGAAATTCCGATGCGCCACGAAGGACGCTCCAGCTTTACATACGCTGATTTTCCCATGATGGATTGCTACTGTGCTTTCGAGCGCCGACTTACAAGATTTGCTCTTCCAGTAAAATTTCACTTTGGGAATCACACCGCGAAACTGGCATACTAACGCATAAGAAAACACAAGAAGAGAAACAACGATAAAATCACGCGGCGACATCTACAGTCCACTTGCCCCTTCCTTCGCTCAATTGCACTTTCCCATGCGCACCACCCATCTATATAGCTATGTATTCTATATCCACGCCTGCAAACGCACACTGTTCGTCCTCAGCCTCTATGCGTACGAGCCAGACCCTTGCTCCCAGTAGATAACGCACGCAAAACTCAAAAGATGGCACACCGGGGGAACAAAGGAGAGTAGAGTCTACCGAACGTCACCGCTGGTACCATGCAGCCATCACTACATACTAGCATCATACTACCACGATCACAGTTCACGACACATCACGTGTGTGCTCGTTTAGCGGTCAACCCGCTATTGTTCTCCAGCCAGCTTTTATCGTTTTGCATTTTTTTTTCGGGCTGCTTTTCGTTCTTCGAGGACAAACGCACCTGTAAAGCTCAGCGCGAGGTTATATATATAGTATAATATGGTGAACAATGTAGCTTAAGTTTGCGTTCCTGTAGTGGTCACCGCTACGCTAGACAACGACCGCGGTTTTCAAGTGATCTACTGTCGCACATATCATGCCGTTTGGAATAGACAACACCGACTTCACTGTCCTGGCGGGGCTAGTGCTTGCCGTGCTACTGTACGTAAAGAGAAACTCCATCAAGGAACTGCTGATGTCCGATGACGGAGATATCACAGCTGTCAGCTCGGGCAACAGAGACATTGCTCAGGTGGTGACCGAAAACAACAAGAACTACTTGGTGTTGTATGCGTCGCAGACTGGGACTGCCGAGGATTACGCCAAAAAGTTTTCCAAGGAGCTGGTGGCCAAGTTCAACCTAAACGTGATGTGCGCAGATGTTGAGAACTACGACTTTGAGTCGCTAAACGATGTGCCCGTCATAGTCTCGATTTTTATCTCTACATATGGTGAAGGAGACTTCCCCGACGGGGCGGTCAACTTTGAAGACTTTATTTGTAATGCGGAAGCGGGTGCACTATCGAACCTGAGGTATAATATGTTTGGTCTGGGAAATTCTACTTATGAATTCTTTAATGGTGCCGCCAAGAAGGCCGAGAAGCATCTCTCCGCCGCGGGCGCTACCAGACTAGGCAAGCTCGGTGAAGCTGATGATGGTGCAGGAACTACAGACGAAGATTACATGGCCTGGAAGGACTCCATCCTGGAGGTTTTGAAAGACGAACTGCATTTGGACGAACAGGAAGCCAAGTTCACCTCTCAATTCCAGTACACTGTGTTGAACGAAATCACTGACTCCGTGTCGCTTGGTGAACCCTCTGCTCACTATTTGCCCTCGCATCAGTTGAACCGCAATGCAGACGGCATCCAATTGGGTCCCTTCGATTTGTCTCAACCGTTTATTGCACCCATCGTGAAATCTCGCGAACTGTTCTCTTCCAATGACCGTAATTGCATCCACTCTGAATTTGACTTGTCCGGCTCTAACATCAAGTACTCCACTGGTGACCATCTTGCTGTTTGGCCTTCCAACCCATTGGAAAAGGTCGAACAGTTCTTATCCATATTCAACCTGGACCCTGAAACCATTTTTGACTTGAAGCCCCTGGATCCCACCGTCAAAGTGCCCTTCCCAACGCCAACTACTATTGGCGCTGCTATTAAACACTATTTGGAAATTACAGGACCTGTCTCCAGACAATTGTTTTCATCTTTGATTCAGTTCGCCCCCAACGCTGACGTCAAGGAAAAATTGACTCTGCTTTCGAAAGACAAGGACCAATTCGCCGTCGAGATAACCTCCAAATATTTCAACATCGCAGATGCTCTGAAATATTTGTCTGATGGCGCCAAATGGGACACCGTACCCATGCAATTCTTGGTCGAATCAGTTCCCCAAATGACTCCTCGTTACTACTCTATCTCTTCCTCTTCTCTGTCTGAAAAGCAAACCGTCCATGTCACCTCCATTGTGGAAAACTTTCCTAACCCAGAATTGCCTGATGCTCCTCCAGTTGTTGGTGTTACGACTAACTTGTTAAGAAACATTCAATTGGCTCAAAACAATGTTAACATTGCCGAAACTAACCTACCTGTTCACTACGATTTAAATGGCCCACGTAAACTTTTCGCCAATTACAAATTGCCCGTCCACGTTCGTCGTTCTAACTTCAGACTGCCTTCCAACCCTTCCACCCCAGTTATCATGATCGGTCCAGGTACCGGTGTTGCCCCATTCCGTGGGTTTATCAGAGAGCGTGTCGCGTTCCTCGAATCACAAAAGAAGGGCGGTAACAACGTTTCGCTAGGTAAGCATATACTGTTTTATGGATCCCGTAACACTGATGATTTCTTGTACCAGGACGAATGGCCAGAATACGCCAAAAAATTGGATGGTTCGTTCGAAATGGTCGTGGCCCATTCCAGGTTGCCAAACACCAAAAAAGTTTATGTTCAAGATAAATTAAAGGATTACGAAGACCAAGTATTTGAAATGATTAACAACGGTGCATTTATCTACGTCTGTGGTGATGCAAAGGGTATGGCCAAGGGTGTGTCAACCGCATTGGTTGGCATCTTATCCCGTGGTAAATCCATTACCACTGATGAAGCAACAGAGCTAATCAAGATGCTCAAGACTTCAGGTAGATACCAAGAAGATGTCTGGTAATCAGCCCACTGATCAAGCCTTCGGCGCGGTTGTTCAACCACACGATCTGTATCAAAGAAAAATAAGTTAGATAACCAAAAAAAAAAAAAAAATTTCATACTCACTATAAGAAATCATACGCAGTTCAATCAACTTTTGCTTTTACATACAATTTTATCTATATATTCGTGCTTCTGCGATGTCCTTATTTATTTAATCTCTCGTCAAAGGGTTGTTTACCTGGATAACGATACCGTTCTCATTGTTCTTAACCACGGAAACCTGTGTCAAATCACAGACTACATAATCTGCTCCTGCGTCAAATAAAACGCTCTTATCATACGAGGATGTTATACCCACAGTAATTGCGCCCATTGCTTTACCGGCCTTTATGCCCACGGGTGCATCTTCAAAGACAACATACTTCAGATCCTGTTTACCAGTTAATTGCAAATCTTGACGCAATAAATCACGAGCTCTTGAATAACCCTCGGGATCAGGCTTACCGTTCTTCACGTCAAACCCAGTAATGAAAACTTTGGGCTTTCCAACATTTTTCAATATTGTCTCGAACCATGAAAATGCCAAATAGGGAGAACCAGAGGTAACGATAGCCCATTTCCTTTCAGGTAACTTTTTTTGAGTCTCAGTATCTACATCTAACGATAACAGTAAGTTCTCTGCACCAGGAATAAGGCTTACTGTGTCCAAGTAACTATGGGCAATATCTTTTTCTAGAGCAAGAACACCTTTATTGTCTGTATCATCCAATATAGGGAAAAACCTTCTCAAAACCTCTTGTGTTCTTGCACCATGAGAATGCTTAAATAACTCGGAAGGATCAACACCGTATTCGTAACACAACTTGGTCCATGCTTTCTCTGCGGCCACTGTTGTACTCACTATGGTACCATCTAGGTCAAAAAGACATAGATCAGCTGAAAATTCTGCCATTATCCTTTGAACTTCTTACGTGAGTGGCAACGTAACCAACAATCTCCATCAGAACGTTATTTCCAACAGAATAATCGCGATCATTAAAAATGAAAATAAAATTAAATAAAATACTTGCAATAAAAAAGTTCCATGAAATTTATATCATTAGATGGTACCAGAGCCTATAATCTCATAGATATACGCTTCCTTCTATAGCTGAACAACGGTTGTTTGAAATGTCGGGGTTAATGTCGGAATATATAGGAATACTCTGACGTGTCTGTATCACGGAACATAACCGTGATTGAAAATTACAAGAAGCCAAGACTCTAAAGGATATGCGGTAGAAGGCGTGTGTAGAAGAGCCCAGTGTATATTTTTTCACCGATAAGATGAAGTAGATAAACGGAATTTCTGGCAAGTTACTTGGCAAAAGGATACATAGCACGAATTACTTTATTATAAATATTGTAACTGATTGCCTTGAATTGATGTTAATGAGAATCCTAGGACCCTTGGTTTGGTCATTAGCTTTTCGTTTTTCTTTGCGCGTCGTTAAGAATGAAAAAGTTCTAATATGTATCGTATCATAAACGACAGCAACTTCGAGAAGTACATTGAATGGAAATCATTCTGCAACACCTTTATAGCTTCAACATAGGTTAAGTTTTAAGCATTTCAAGTGCTTTTCAATTAAGCTATAGAAAGTTCTTTCGTTAGAAAGAAAGACAGTTAAACAAGCGGCAAAAGTTGATGAGCAATGAATTGGTCTTTTCTACTACAGCTGGTAATAACAATATTGTTAATTGTGCTGGGCGCCAACTGGTTGCTAAGCTCTTTTCTACTTGATTTTAAGAGAGATTTAACAGGGGTGGCTTTGTCACAGCAATCTAGCATATCCAGTGTTCGTAAAGAAAATGAAACAGCATATTATCGAAGCATTTTAGTGCCCACAGGATTCCCATTGACGACAGGATTAGGGCTATCTTTAAAATACAAAATAAGAAATGGCAATTTCGGTGATGTTTGGAATGCCATAATGGAAGTTTCCAAGGGAAAAAACATAATTAAATTTACAGGAAGAGAAAAAAGTTATTCGTTGAGTGAACTTAATGGTATGGCCAAGCGCATATTTCCGAAACTTTCCAATAAGAATTTCAAAAATATCGGTATAGCTAATTCTATTGCTACCGTAGAGGGTTTTACTCTCTCCTTGGCTTCCATGATGACCTCTATAAGAACAGGTTCAATACCTCATTTCTTGCCAGCTGTTCCTAGACAACGACTAGAAGATGTTGATGTCCTGATCATCGACTCATGGAAGTCTTTTAAGATGCTAAACGGTAGCGAGGATTGGTACAAGCTTATTATTGTTTGCGATGATCCTATCGAATCACTACAATTTGATGCGAACTGTGATGTTATCACTTGGAAAGAACTTATCGACGGTTTTACCAAGGATACAGAGTACCAATACACCCCGCCAGATGACAACTCTGATGATAAGAAACTTTTTGCATACGTAACTTCACCATGGAATGGAACTAATAGTTTTAATCAAATCTGTCTGGTGAGTAATATAGCGGAATTCATCAAAGGGTTCCCCTTGGGAAATGAATTGAATAGTAATGAATACCTAACCATTTCGACAAAATTGGCAAATTCTAGTGCAAGCCTGCAAATTTGGGGAAAGCTTTTTGCAGTTTTGCTGCATGGTGGGTCTGCATCTTTCATCAATCCTGCAACGATAGATTGCGAGTCGTTGCAAGAAACTACGTTACTGTTTACCGAAACAAAGGATGTTGTCAAATTAATTGATTCTAATTCTAGAAGTGGGCTGCTGAATAAAATCTACTTATCCTGGGCCACGAACTTACTGAGCGAGGGTATTTTTACGAAAATTGCCAGAATCGAGCCACATTCTCTTGAAAAATTAAGATGCGTTTATTTGGCAGATAATGTGAAAGATGCTGAGGTTATTTCGACATTTCCTGAAAAAATTCCTCAGCTAAAAAAGACTAACCGAAGAATCACCCCAAGTACTGAACAATTGAATAAAATAAGAGCTCAATTAGGATCCCGTGTAGTCCTCGAGTTATATTGTCCCTACGCTATCATGGGACCTGTGGCACATACCAATTTTTATGACTATAGGGTTTTTGGAAAATCTGTGGACGATAACGTTGTATGTTATGGAACACTAAGTACAACATTAGAAGGAAAAATGGTAGAAACGGAAACAAACCCTCATTTGAACATAGAGAAGAAGCAGGGTATGTTATGTATTCGTGGTTTTAGCATAGGTAAACCAGTAGAGTCCGATCGTTTAGAGAAAGCTTTGCATTTAGCTGAAAGGTTTGGAGGAGGTGAAGGATGGATGCCTCTAGTTGGCGTTTTTGGACTATTTGGCCAAGACGGTTGCTTATACATCTATAATCAATGAGCATTATCTATCGCTTTATTATTTATTATTTATTATTATCATTATTATTATTATCATTATTATTATTACTACCAATACCTTCTATATCCCTGTGATCAGCTAAAATGATTCAAATAACTGTCATTTTAATCGTACATTTTATATTAGGCCTAATGTGCTGACGATCAGTCATATTTCAAATGGCCATCAACACAGTTCCAAAAGTCTGTGATATATTTTGTTTGTTCGTCACTTTCGTTATTAATTGTTCCCCTCACAGCCAAATATGTCCTATTGTCGACATCAATACTCCATTCACCTGGATTGGCACCTACTACACGACCGCCCACTTCTTTCAAAATACACCATCCAGCACACACGTCCCACGAATAGCAACCACCATCCCAATAACTATCAAGGTACCCCATAGCAATATATGCCATTGTCATTGCAGATGATCCTAAATTTCTGAATCCATGAACAAAACCGTAATCACATGATAGTAATTTTTCATAAGTGGCCATTTTTGTCTGAAAATTCTTTCCCTCTCTAGCGGAACCTGGCTGTAATGCCACTACGGATTTATTTAGTATTAGAGAACCCATAGATTCAAATTTTGATTTATAGTCATAGTCCTTGTTGTTAACTCTCATCCCATTTCCTTTAGAAGCGGATACCAGAAGATTAATGTGAGGATTATATATAACGCCTACTACGGGCTCTTTGTTTACTGTGAGCCCAAGAGAGGTACAGCTAAATGGGAAATCATGAACAAAGTTTGTAGTCCCATCAATTGGATCAATAATAAAGGTAGGATCATCAGTAATCACGGTCTCCCCTTTCACATAACTTTCCTCTCCAATAAACTTGAAAGTTGGATATTGGGTTTTTACCGATTCCCAAATTAACTTTTCGACCTGTTTATCGATAGCAGTTACAATATCAACGCTCCTGGAGCCAGTCTTCAAGTCATAATCCTTTTGAGTGCCGGACTTGGATTTGATGATTGGTCCTACTTTTTCAGTAGCCAGTTCACAGAGGAATTTCTCGATAGAAGCTAGATCAATGATCATGGTATATGTGTATATGCGTGTACCAGCTGTTGATTTCCTTATTCATCCAAAAAAAAGAAAACACTGGGGTTATTTAACAAGCAGTTAAATGTGAAGTAAGAGATAAAAGACCTATATTAATACCATGTTTGGAAAAGCAACGTGCGCAACAATGAAAGTCACTCGATGCATCCATTATTCAAAAAAAAAGTTTTTTTTTTTTTCCATACATCATCAGATGAAAAAATCTCGCTATGACGCACGCCAGTCAATATTCACTCAGTTCTTCCGAAAGGAAGCAGAAGAAAGTTCTCTATACTTGGAAATGTGTCAATGAAGATGTTATCAGATTCATTTTCTGCTAGCTACTATATTTCTACATAGGCAAGTAGTAATCTCTTTATTAATTACACGTGGTTTTGACTCATTGGCATATGTATATATTTGTGTTGTAGGTGCTCGTGAAAAAAAAAAGCTATTGATCATACTCATGCTCACGCAAGTAGGTAGCAACGATTTCACGATCTCTGCTCACCCATTGCGCCTTGGATCTAATAGTGTCTAAGGCTTGAGCCAGGGTTTGATCAAAACCTTTAGTGACCTTTCTACTATAGAACGCACTAATTTTTTCAAGGGCTTCAAAAGAGGTAAAATTAGTTAAACCCAATGTCAACACGCCACCCAACACAGGCGAGCCTGGCTGTAATCTCTTAGCAATTTCGTCCCAGTGTTCTTGCATCCAAGCCCATAACCTTTCAATACCCTTCTTATGAACTCTAATGCCTTGCATTGGGATGTAAAAATCTTGATTCAAAACTGTACCATCTAGCAGATAAGACAATGTCCTTTCTAAAAGTTCTTTGTCTTCAAATCTGCCCAAAGCTCTCAAAGCGATAATCTTTTCTTCTGACGAAACAGGGTTTTGATAGATGTTGAAAATCTTTTCGTAATTGTTTTCTCCGCCAAGTCTGGCAACGGTGTTGAAAACAACTGCCTTGAACAGTGCAGGTATGGCCTGTTTGTTCCCATTGGCGTATTCCTCAAACATTTCTACCGCAATCGATTGCATTTTTTCATTGCCAGAAGTGCATGCGGCACTGAAAAGGGTCACTTTTAAACGTTGGATAGCAAAGGAGTCGTCTTCGCCAATATTCCACCCCAATTCAGAAAGTTTGTTAAGTACTAGATCCAAAGTAAATTTATCTAGAGCATTCAATATATCCTCTGGTTCGAAGACCCAAGTAGATTTCAGAGCGGATAAACTATTAATGATTTGTTCCCAAACAACAAATGAATCCTCGTTTTTCCAATTAGAAATTAAATTCAAGAAGTTAGTAGTAGAGGTATAGCCAGATGCAGAAAGGGCTTTTGCATCTGCGACTAAGCCAACACGATCCTCTACGGATAATAAATTTGCCTGTTTGGATAGCTTAGCCCATCTTTCGTCAGAATAAGAGGTAATGAAAATACCAGATTGGTCACCATTAACCTTGAAGAACTCTTCATTCTTTAATTCGAAAGTAGCAGATCTTTCGTTCAATACCAATGTGTTATCGATACCTGTACTGTCTTTCAAAGCTAACAAAATGGGGTATATGGTTGTATCTTCCCTTGAAGAACTCTTCATTCTTTAGTTCGAAAGTAGCAGATTTTTCGTTCAATACCAATGTGTTATCGATACCTGTACTGTCTTTCAAAGCTAACAAAATGGGGTATATGGTTGTATCTTCCTCTTCTTTAACATCACCGGTACTTAAATAACGGTGTTGAGTTAATGTGATTTTGTTCTTGTGTTCCTTGACAGATAACACTGGAAAACCAACACGTTTTGTCCAGATGTTCATCACCGAACAAACGTCCTTGCCAGAGGCATCTGCTAAGGCGTCCCACAAATCTCNCTTCCCCTTCTTTAACATCACCGGTACTTAAATAACGGTGTTGAGTTAATGTGATTTTGTTCTTGTGTTCTTTGACAGATAACACTGGAAAACCAACACGTTTTGTCCAGATGTTCATCACCGAACAAACGTCCTTGCCAGAGGCATCTGCTAAGGCGTCCCACAAATCTCCGGTCTTTGCATTACCGTATTTGAATTTATTCAGGTATTGGGACACACCTTTAATAAAAGTCTCTTCACCCAACCATTTGGAAATCATCCTCAATAAAGAAGATCCTTTAGAATAAGAAATAGCATCAAAAATTTGATTGATTTCGTCCGCATTATTAACGGGAACTTCAATTGGATGGGAAGATCTTAATGAATCTAAATTTAGAGCACGTTGTAAATTGTCAGTAACATATTGCTCCCAAACTTTCCATTCTGGTTGAAACTTGTTGCAAGAGTACCAAGACATCCAAGTGGCAAAACCTTCATTCAACCATAAGCCTTCCCACCAATCCATGGTGACCAAGTTGCCGAACCATTGGTGGGCTAGTTCATGCTGAATAACCTCAGCAACTCTTTGAATGCGATCTAAACTTGAATTTTCTATGTCTAATAACAAATCAATAACTCTATAAGTCACTAGCCCCCAGTTTTCCATAGCACCAGCAGAAAACTCATGAACTGCCACCATATCCATCTTTGGCAATGGATATTCTATGTTGAAGGTGTCCTCAAAGAATCTCAAGGTCCTAGCAGCTAAATTGGCTGCAAACTGACCAAATTTTTCGTCCCCTGGGGTAGAATAAACTCTTACTGGAATACGGAAATTATTGCTTTCCACGTATCTCAGGTCAGCTACAATAAATGCTACTAAGTACGTAGACATCTTTGGAGTCGTGTTAAAAGTTGTATATTTCTTACCCTCTTTGATTGTTTCAGTCCTGACATCCATGTTGGACAAATGAGTCAGAAACGATTCAGAGACCAAAGTTACTGCAAAAGTCGCCTTCAAATTTGGTTCGTCAAAACAAGGAAAGGCTCTTCTAGCATCTGTGGCTTCCATCTGAGTAGTAGCCATGTACTTCGTCTCCCCTGTGACTTTATCCGTATACTTAGCCCTGTAAAATCCCGCCATCTGATCATTTAGAATACCGGAAAAGATAATTTCTAACTTCGCAGAAGGTCCTAGGTTTTCAAAAGTTCCATTAGGAAAGACAAGAGTAGCTTTTTGTTGGTTTTCGTTTTTGTTAACTTCAATGGCATTGACACCCTCAATACGTGCAGAATGGAAATCTATTTCTAAGTAATTTATTTGCACAGAGTTTATCGAATGATCATTAATCTGCAGGTCAATTTTTAATGACCCTTCAAACGTAAAAGCACGGAAATTAGGTTCTAGTGTAATGTCATAATGCAATGGGGTAACGTTGTTTGGCAGTACTTCACGGGACATGGTATTAGCTGAGAGGGCAATTTGACTTGCTTGAACAGGAACCCTCAAAGAAAAATCACGAATTGAATAAGCTTCCCTGAAGATAATTCTAAATGATTAGCTAAGATTACTCATAAAGTCAAAAGTTTGATCGCTAACAAAAGGGAAAAAAACGGAAAAAAAATAAAAAAATGTGTCAAACTCCCACAGCCAAGTCCAAGAGTACGAAAAAAAACTTTCACAACGAGTTCAAAAAATATGGGATGAAGACTCCCGTTTTTCACCGCCTAGAAAACAGCGTTTGCTGAGAAAAAAAATAAATCATCGAGAAGAAGTATGTCATCATAGGATGTTCCCATTGTAAGGTGATGTGTAACATACTCGAACAAAGAATGTATAGAGCT
>LPNX011039043.1:0-39987 GCA_001517045.1 Pseudotsuga menziesii
TATATATATATATATATTATGTAAATTAGATTGAATATACAATTTATCAGATATACTAAAACAACAAGTTATATAGCTTAACAGTAAATTCATTTTAAGTTACATAATTAAAAGAAATCCATTTAAGTTTACATTTTGGATTTAATGGCAAATTTTATCCACTATATTTGGCATGGTGATATTTTTTTGGATTTTCATAGTTGCTGGGTTTGAAAATGAACACAAACTGGGTGACTATGTGTATATCATCTCCTCAACTTTTGCATTATCAATCTTTCTTTTAACTTGACAATTTATTCATTAAATGCTACAAGGCTTACCTGCAATTTATCAAAATGCCATGATCTACTTGAATAGAGTTGGTGAGTTGAACATTAAGCAATGAAACTTGTGAATCATGTACCATGACCATTTATCCATGAATCTCTATTAGTTGATATTGGATTGTAAGAATGGTTGGTAAGGTGTTCAATATAGCTGCAAAAATGTTTTTGGTTACTATTATTTTGAGGCGAGGTATCTCCTACAAATTTTTCTCGTGCTGATTTGAGGATGCACTGAATTTAGTTAGTTTATCTAGGTGATCTCTAACTTGAAGGATTTTTTTAAATGTAGGTCATATGTGTGAATCCTTTATCACTTTCTGAAATGGAAATTTTTTTCAACGTCCTTCAGATAATTGTTTCTCCAGGACTTGTGAGTATAGTCCTATGTATGTATTTTTACAATATCGTGTCTCTGACTGATAGATTGACTACATGAAAAAATAATCTCTTGCAGGAACCCAGTCCTAACAATTTAGTTGCAAGTACCACATTTTATTTTGAGGCTACCAAAGCCACACTTTGCTTGGTACACAACTAACTACTCGATACACTTATTTTCATTTTTAATTTCTTTAGTTTTCCCAAGGAATACTATGCTTATGCCATGTACTTTGATGCATAAGATTAGAGTTGAAATAGACCCATTTGATAGAACACAATTGCAAATGACTTTTGCATCATTTGATCCCCTGACGAAATTTGAGTAAGCTATCTGTCTACTTACACTTATTTTTATTTTTACTAAAGGAAAATGTACTTACTGTTATTTTATTTTTACATTCAATTGTAGGTTTAAGGAATTCATGAAGGAGCAGCTTGTCAACAACTGCTCCTTTGAAACGGCTTCATGATCAAAGTCTTCTCCTTTCAAATGAATTAATATCGGATTGAATTTCCATGTCTGATATGGCATACCAATACCCTCTTTGTACTCCTGTATGCAAGACCCAAGTTGTATTGAAATTCAAAGTCAAGCGTTCATTTGACAAAAGGTCTACCACTACATTTATTTCTTTATAAACATGGATAAATGACACATTTCAAAAGGAAGATTCCACCTGTTTTAACTGATCTAAGATTGGGAGGAAAAACATGTGAGTTGTTATCCTACTAAACCTAGAAGTCATCCAATCAATATAAAATTTTACATTGAATTTGAGTTGTCCAAAAATGCCATATCTTGCAATTTTTCAGCTTCTTCCTAGCCTGCTAAAATGATAGTGCTATCTCCTAACTTCTTTTTTCTTATTTTCAGGTATTCTGGTTTTTTCGTTCCAAATGTCATAAGAATTTCAAAATGAAACGTAACCCTCGAAAGATGAAGTGGACTAAAGCATACAGAGAGCTACATGGAAAAGAACTTACTAAGGTATCTTTTGTGTGCTCATGAGACATGTTGACATGTTTTCCCATGTTTTCCCATGTTGTGCCACAATTTTCATCCAAAATTGAAATACAGATGATTACTTATTTTGGGTCTATCTCTTTGCACTTAGATAGTTGCTAGAACAAACTTCGAGATTAGTCAATTTTTGCAACAGTAGTAATTTTCTTTAACAATTTTGAAGAATGCAAGGAAAACCATTTCATTTTTTGTGCCATACCAAATGCTTAAGGCCATGTTTGGATGTGGATGGAGTTAATTTGATGACATTATTAGACATGAAAAATTTTCAGTTAATACCATTGCTTTGAAACAAACAAGACACAACACTCAAGTTTGAGAGAAGAAGAAACAGGCCTGAGAGATATGATAGAAATGTTCAAAATACTTTGAAGGCCATCAAGAATATTGAGGAAGTTCGTGTTAGTAGGGAGGCTAAATTATGGGAGAACAGGTTTGTCTCATTCTCTTCAACTTTCCTTATAAAAGAGTCCAGGGATAATAACTAAAAATTAGCTAATTGGTTATCTTCTCGATAACCATATTTTATGTTAACTTGTATTCTCCCATTAAATGAAGGACTCAATTTCATGATGACATTATAAGGATAGTGTATGTCTTGTCATTGGTGAAGTTGGATCTAAAGATAATTGGGGACAAATGCCTAGAACAAGCCAAAGGATTATGGAAGAACATATTTTTAAGTCCTCAGTTTCACTCTAAATCATGGCCATCATTTTTTTTTCATTTTTTTCCCATATGCGGTTGCATACATCTTTTTTCCATATGTGATTGCAAATTCACAACTTTGAAGCAAGGATGGTGGAGGACAATGCAAGGATTGTCCTATGTGAGGTCATGTAAAGGCATGTCAAAGATATTTTAGTAGTGGACAACAATGGCTACAATGAAATCAAGTGATATAGAGTTCTTAATTTTATTCATTAAAGACCAAATATGTGTATATACTACACAATGATTGTTATAATATTATTTTTCTATTGTTGTGACAATGCATAAAATTTATTTTCTATCAACAATGATTCTTTCTAATCCCAAGATTCACAACCCAAAATTGAAGTCAACACAACCCAAAATTTAAATCATTTGGTGAATCAACAGACAATCGATTTTTGCATTAAGAGTTTGTGTTTCCATAAGGATTTATTCTGTAACATTTGTAATAGTGCATTGTTTTAGGGTTTTCTATTTTCCATGATTATTTCTTTTAAAATTGTGTTTGTTGAAACTCTCACATATTTTCCAATGGTTTTCACTATATTGAGTAGAAATGTTTCCTAATATTGTAATCAAAAGGAATTTGGTGAGTATAGGAATTGCATTACCCCTTTAAGAGGGGGTGTTTCATTGGTGCGTTATTTGAGTGCTAATTGGTTATCTTGGATTGGTTATCATTGAAAAGATTTGTTTGTGTAGAATGTGATGAATTAACATACAAAAATAATGATTATCAAGTTACTATAGATACATAATGGTTTACCTTGTAATAGTCCTTCAAGTCTTTCAAATGCATTTATTTAGTGCAAAAATGACTTGAAGGACTAGCACAAGGTAAGCCATTATGGATCTATAGTAACTTGATAATCATTACTTTATGTGCTTGAATAATGTAAATTCTTTTTGAATATCATCATTATCAAGCGCTAACAACTTCTTAAAGGGTTCTAGCTCAATTGTAGAGCACCTGCCTAATTATAGGCAGGAGGTTGGTGGTTCGATTCCTCCGCACACTATCATAAATTTGAGACTACAAAATGACTAAATTCACATATATACGACGATTAGTAGCTAATTTCCTGTAACTAGTCGTATTTAGCTTAGTCATTAATATTTTATTATCTAGTAGTTTATTTAGTCGTATATTTGTTCATTAATTGCTGCAATCAGTGACTAAATCAATGACTAAATCTGTGACTAAATCATTGACTATCAATGACTAAATCAATGACTAAATCATTGACTATCAATGACTAAATCATTGGCTATCAATGACTAAATCAATGAATAATAATTCAAGCTATTAATGACTAAGTGAAATACGACTAGCTATAAGATAGTGGAAATTAGCTACTATTAGTCGCCGACTCAAAAATAGTCGTTTATAGCCTGATTATAGTAATTTGTTTAGTCATTAATTTCTCATTTTGTACTAGTGTATTTCAAAATGACCTATCACACCATCTTGATGACAAGCTTGGTGAAGCTGACAACTTCTAAATATGGAAGTATAGGACCTCCATGATCCTTGAAGAAATTGACTTTTATTAGTTCTAAGAGCCATAGGGAAATGTGGCTAAGGCTAGAGCCAAGAGAATCATTGGAGATTCTATTAAAGATCATCTATCATGTGTCATCCTTAAAGACACAAAAATGAAGTGTTCGATGCTATGATGAAGCAATCAAAGAATAATAAGATATTGTTATAACCACCTTCAATGGCCTCCCAGGATCATGGGATTCATTCATTGAAGGAATGTGTGCCAGAAGGAAGTGATTACCTTCAGCAGACTCTGGGAAGAGTGAACATAAGAAGAATCTTGACTCATAATAAGAGAAGAGAAGATGGGAGAAACTGAAGATCAATCTCTCACGATTCAAAGAAGATCCCTCAAGCGATGAGGAATATGAAGGACTCAATTCTTGAAGAACCTTTTATCCATCTTAGTATTTCAATAAGAAATCATGATGTTATGAATGAAGAAGATGATGAATATGAAGGCTCAAGAAGGAGTTTACCCATGAAACAAATAAATATAAGTATTTGAATTGTCTTTTCCTATATATCTAGTTGTTTATATGACATTGTTTAGTTGTAGAATATTTTCATTAATGATAGTATACTAGTAATATGCATGTGATGGGTAAGTAGCTCATGATGCTATACAAATATCCATTGCTACTTATATAGAGTGAAACCTCTTTGCTGACATATTGGATTAGTGCACAATCTCAATGATGTCATAATAGAGATGGAACGCATCTAGAAATTTTTTGTGATGGATGAATGTTGTATTGGCTAAAATAGTTGCATGATTATATATTTATGAATAAGAATTTTCCATTATCAATATGCATTATGAAATGTTTCTAACCATACAAATGGTGCATTTGAATTGTAGGAAAGATCGCATACAATTTCCTATAAGAAAAGAAGGATGAGATTTGTTCCAAAGAACAAGTGATGACAGTTCAAGATTCATTCTAAAAATACAAAATGAAGAATGATGACTATAATGCGACGTTGAAGACCTGGAGGGAAGTCCTTAGTATCTTCCATATGGATCTACAAGATCTAACATGCAGTAGAAAACAACATTGTGTTATACAAGGGAAGATTCATGGCATGAGGCTTCTCACAGAAAGATGACATAGACTATGAAGAGACATTTGCTGCCACCAGAAGTCGAGACACATGACAGTCAGAATCACGTGTGCAAATTAAAGAAGGCCTTGTATGAGCTCAAAAGGCACCTATGGGATAACACATACATGAGGATCTTGGAGATCACCTATAGTAATGAAGATATTAACCTTTGCTACAAGGTTGAAGATGAAATCCTATAGAGGATGACAGGCTCATAGATGGGTGCGAGAAGAACTTTTGAAATGGTTCAATATAGAGGATATTAGTTTCCAATGACCCTAGATGGATAGATAGAATATTAGTAGCAGAGGAAGCTACTTGTCACTCCAATACAGAATGTTTCAATGCATAGAGTACAAAATAACGAGGGAGAATGATGCTCCGCTTTAGAGGGAGTGACTGCACAAGATCCTGAGGTTCGACATGATACGATGGGATGGACAACTTACCAATGGCTCTAGGATTTACTAAGAGTAAAGAATATTCCAACCTTTACTTCAAGGTTGAAAGAAGAAGACCAGTGATGCTCCTGTTATATGTCGATGACTTGTTCTTGAGAGAAAAGAGGAACTCATTAAAGTTGCAAGAAGGAGACTTGCTGCTGAGTTCGAGATGAAAAACTTGGATATGATGCACTACTTTCTAGGAATGGAAGTGTGGAAGAATGCGGATGGAATCTCCCTGGGACAAGGAAAGTATGCAGTGGAGATCCTAGAGAGGTTCAGGATGATGGACTGCAAGTCCATGACCACACCTATGGCATCGAACATGAAGCTATTCAATGATGCTTCATTAGATTTGGTTGATGCTACGAGGTAACGTTAGATGATTGGGTCATTGATGTAACTAATGAATACAAGATCAAATATTTTCTTTCCTGTGAACACATTGAGCCAATTCCTCATGGATCCGAGACATGTTCACCTGATTTCTACAAAGCATATTCTGAGGTACCTGAAGGGTATAGTTGATTATGGGCTCAAGTATGAGGCGAATCAAAAGATTAACCTGGAAGGTTATGTGGATTCATATTGGGTAGGTAGTGACATTGATAGGAAGAGCACTTCAGGGTGTTGCTTCAGTATTGGATCAAGTGTTATCTCTTGGTTTAGCAGGAAGCAATCCTGTGTGGCACTAAGTATATCTGAAGCAGAGTATGTCACAACTTGTTCGGTTAGCTGTGAGGAAGTGTGGCTAAGGAAGCTACTATATAATTTATTTGAGCTCCAGTTGGATGCTACTTATATATATTGTGACAACCAGAGTTGTGTGAAGTTGTCAGAGAAACCGGTGTTCCATGACAAGTCAAAGCATATCGAGATCAAATATCACTATATTAGGAATATGGTGCAGAGAGGAGCAGTGAAACTCTAGTATGTTGCGATGGATGAGAAGATAGCTGATGTGTTGACCAAGCCATTAGCCAAAGTGAAGTTTAAATACTTCAGGGAGAAGCTTGGTGTTCTCTAGATCGAGGTTCCTTCCAAGGGGAAGTGACGAGTCTATGTGACCTTTTGACATGGTTGCGGGATGTGTTTCCCACATGGTCAAATGTAAGTGTAGAGCCCTTCTGACATGGTTCCAGGATGTGTTCCCCACATGGTCAGATGTAAGTACAGATCACTTTTGACATGGTTGCAGGATGTGTTCCCCACATGGTTAGATCTAAGTGCAAATCCCTTCTAACATGGTTACGGGATGTGTTCCCCACATGGTCATATGTAAGTGCAAAGCCCTTCTGACATGGTTTTGGGATGTGTTCCCCAAATGGTCAGATGTAAGTGTAGAGCCCTTCCGACATGGTTGTGGGATGTGTTCTGCATGTGGTCATATGTAAGTGCAGAGCCCTTCTGACATCATAGCAGGATGTGCTCCCCACATGGTAAGATTCATGTGCAGAGCCCTTCTGACATCATAGCAGGATGTGCTCCCCACATGGTAAGATTCATGTGCAGAGCCCTTTTGAAATGGTTGCTGGATGTGTTCCCCACATGATCAAATGTAAGTGCAGAGCCCTTTTGACATGGTTTCATGATTTGGTCCCCCCATTGTCAGATGTAAGTGCAAAGCCATTTTAACATGGTTGTGGGATTTGTTCCTCCCATGGTTAGATATAAGTGTTGTAGAAGATGAAGACCTACATGGAGGATATGCCTACAACCAGCATGAAAAAGGTGTTAGAATAATCAACGCATAGTTAGCTACCTTAGACATTAATTAATTCATTTTGTCTTATTTGCCTAGTTTCCATGTTCCACCTTATGCAATTTGTCATCTACACATCCATAGTGGTCAAACTTGCTAATTTTGACTCATGGAGTGCTTGGGAAACCTCAAGGATGTTAGAATAATCAACCCATAGTTATCTACCTTAGACATTAATTTAATTATTTTTGTCTTATTTTCCTAGTTTCATGATTCCACCTTATGCAAGTTGTCATCTACCTATCCATAGTGGTAAAACTTGCCTATTTTGAATCATGTAGCGCTTTGGAAACCTCAAGGAATCAATTCTGCTTTATTCCTGGCCTCCTAGGTTCCCTTTTGCTTTTTCTGCTTTATTGCCTGCTTTTTCAGTGCTTTAAGGCAATTGGGAAAGTTTGGCTAGGTGAGGTTAACTAGTTTTTTTTCCTCCACATCCTCCACTCTTTTCTCCTATGAAAAGCATGTATGAGTTGTCATTCCATCACCTTTTAGCTTGCCTAAGTGCTTTTTCCAATTTGTGAGCTCCATGACTGATTTGGAAACTACTTTATGCACCTATGGGGGAATTGCTTAATTTTAGTAAGCCTTCTTTTGACTAGATTCGAATTGCCTCCTCATGCATTTGAATCCATTATGTAATTATTTAATGCAGCAACCTATCATGTTACAGGGTTGGCTATTGTACACTAAGTTAATACAGTTTAGTGTTCAGCTCCATATTCAGTCTCTTTTGTGAGTGATTTTGCATGCACAATTGATAATTGCAGTGAGTAAAATTGTTCTATCACTAGGCTTAATTTCCACATGGTATCAGAGCCATTGTATATCGATTTCTCTCCTTCAAATTTTTTTGTAGGTTCGACATCAGTGACTGGGAGCCTTCTACTGATAGCGGGGATAATTTCTGAGCTATGGATCAATCTCAGAAGATGATCTTGACTCCCTTCAACTTCTTTGAATGGAAAGCAGAGATGGAGATACTGTTGA
Source organism: Pseudotsuga menziesii (assembly GCA_001517045.1). Taxonomy (NCBI): domain Eukaryota; kingdom Viridiplantae; phylum Streptophyta; class Pinopsida; order Pinales; family Pinaceae; genus Pseudotsuga; species Pseudotsuga menziesii. The sequence goes on from LPNX011039043.1 coordinate 8,288, forward strand.
GTGCGAAAGGCCTCTACAGGGTTACTATGGCAACAGAAGCAGAGCCCAATGCAGCTACAGAGAAGATAAAATGGCACAACAGGAGGGATGAGGCCTATGGTCTCTTGTGTCTGAGTATTTCCAGAGACCTCCTCTTCCATATTGATGGATTGACATCACCAAATGAAGTATGGGAGAAGATTACTGATCTTTTTGGAAATAAAGATGAGATGAGGGGACATCAAATCGAAAATGAACTGATCTCCCTGAGTCCCAGTAGCTTTGAATCCCTGCAACTCTATTTCTCCAAGTTCAAAGCACTTGTTTTGTAGCTAAAACAATGTGGGATTGAAAAGAAGGATGATTAGCTGGTCTTGGCCATACTCTTGAAGCTTGGCCCTAACTATTCAGTGTTTTTTTTGACCTTCTATGCCACAAAATTGATAGCTCGAACCTGGAAGATGCCTAACCTTGCAGATTTCATGGAATCTCTCACACAAGAACAAGACAAACTGGTGATGATGGGCACCATCAAACCATCCAAAGACCAAGCTCTGGTTCCTAAAGATTCGAAGGTGGATTCAAAAAGCAAAAAGAAAGCTAAAAATCCACCTGAGCAAAAGAGAGACAAGAACAAGTCTCCAGAGGAGCCACAAGGTTCCAAGAAGAACACCCAGAAGAAGAAAAGCAAAGGAGAAATGAGCAAGTGTGCATACTGCAATAAGGACAATCACACTAAAAGCTCCTGTATGAAAAAGAAAATAGACATGCTGACCCAACTCCTGGAGAAGAATGGCATCTCCCTTCTAGACAGCTAAAAGAAGAGGGAAGGAGGATCAAGTTCAGAAGACAGAGAGAGAGTTCATGCATTGGTTACTGGCACATCAATCTCACCTAGTTTCATCATTGATTCTGGAGCTTCAATACACATGGTTTCGACCAAGGAGGCATTCACCTCACTTGACATGTCGAAAGGACCACCTATAGTACTGGGATATGACTCTCTCACCGAAAGTTTGGGCAAAGGGAGGATTGATCTTGATCATGGTCAGTTCAAAAATGTGTTGTATGTTCCTTGTCTTGCCTCCAACCTCTTATCACTGTACCAGATGACTCACACTAGGTCTCTAAAGAAGGTCATATTCTCCCCTGATGAAGTTGAGATCACAGAGATATCAAGTGGTAAAGTCATTGCAAAAGGAGTTGCAAATCATACTTCGAAGGTATACATGTTCTCACACTTCCTACCCTACTCAAACCCCTATGCTCTTCTGATTCATGCTAATGAGGGAAACAAGCTTTGGCATGAAATATTTGGCCATCTAAATTACAAGTATCTTTCTGATCTTAGTGAAAAAGAGATGGTCATAGGGTTTCCCAAGATAAAATTTTCCAAAGGAGTCTGCCAAGGTTGTATCGTAGGAAAACACCCAGAGCATAAATTTGAGAGAGCTAGTCATGAGAGAACCTCTGCACCCCTCGAGTTGATCCACAATGATGTTGCTAGCCCATTCCCTCATATGTCCATGATTTGTGCCAAATATGCATTGACTTTCATAGATGACTTTTCCAGGTATTGCTGGGTTTACTTCCTGAAACACAAGTCTGAAGTTTTTGGCCTTTTTAAAGTCTTTAAGGCTTTGGTTGAAAACCAGTATGGGAGGAAACTCAAGGTCCTAAAATATGAAAATGGTGGTGAGTATGTCAATTCTGAGTTTATTCAATATTGTGCAGATGCAGGTATTCAGATGCAGCATTCTATCCCTTACACACCATAGCAGAATGGTGTTGCTGAGAGGAAGAATAGATCACTGAAGGAGATGGCCACATGCATGATGGAGGCCAAAACTTTTCCACCAAAGTACTGGGACGAAGCTATAAACTATGTATCTTATATCCAGAATATGGTGCCTCATAAACAACTTAATGGTATGACTCCTTTCGAAGCATGGAGTGGGCACAAGCCAGATGTGACCCATTTCACGATTTTTGGCTCAAAGGCTTGGGCTAGAATTCCAACAGAGAAGAGGAAGGCTTTGCAGCCCCAAAGCCAAGAGTGTCTATTTTTTGGGTACTTTGAAGATTCAAAAGGGTATAAGCTGATAAATTTGAGCACAAACAAATCCTTCATTGAAAGGTGTGTTCAGTTTCAAGAAGAACCCCTTGCAGCAGTGGAAGTTGGAGAAGCCCCTTCACCACCTGAACCTATGAAAGTAAGTGAATAGATTGTTGAACATGCTGTTTCTGATATGTCTGATAGTGATGATTTTATTGCAGATCCTAATATCCCTACAAGGCCAAAATTGGAAGCCAAGACACGACATGCAGCAGGAGAGCTAGTTGGGAATCCCAATGACCCAAGGAGGACTAGATCTCAAATTGAGAGTGGTCTGTGCATGAAGGATCCCATGTTTGCTGATAAATGCTATCTGATGGTGGAATCAAATCCTCAAACATATGAATATACAGCAGGAGATCCAATATGGCAAGCAGCCATGAAGGAAGAGTTCGTCTCACTTCAAAAGAGCAACACTTGGGAGCTGGTGGATCTTCCTCCAGGGAGGAAGCTAGTTCAGTGTAAGTGGGTGTACAAGACCAAATTTGCTGCTGATGGTTCACCTATGAAGTACAATGCCAGATTGGTAGCCAAGGGCTACTCACAAGTTCATGGCATATATTACAATGAGACCTTTGCACCAATGGCAAAGATGGACTCCATCAGGCTAGCCTTAGCCATTGCAGCTTCAAAGCAATGGGAGGTACATCACATGGATGTAAAGTGTGCCTTCCTGAATGGAGATCTAATTGAAGAGATATACATGTAGAAGCCTCAAGGATTTGCTACTAACCCATCTCTTGTGTGCAGGTTGAGAAAGTCATTGTATGGGCTAAAGCAAGTCCCCAGGGCTTGGTATGCCAAGATTGATAGCTTCTTGCTATCACTGAATTTTGTTCGGTGCAAAAATCAGATCCAAATGTCTATTTGAAGTTAATTAATGGTTCATTAATGATCATTGTGTTATATGTTGATGACCTTCTTATTACAGGAAGCTCAAAGGATGAGATTGCTTCCTTGAAGGGTGCAATGAACCAAGTCTTCTCCATGACAGATTTGGGGCTCTTAAGCCAATTCTTGGGGCTTGAGATTGCTCAAACAAAAGCTAGAATAAAGGTGCACCAGTCCAAGTATGCCTTGGATTTACTGAACAAATTCAGAATGAAGGATTGCAAACCAAGCAAGAATCCTTTCCTTTCAGGAGTGAAGCTGGAAGAAGCTGATTCTTCACCTATGGTAAACAATACATTGTATAGGCAATTGATTGGATGTTTGTTGTATCTTACACATACTAGACCTGATATTTCTTATGTAGTAAGTGTGGCTTGTATATACATGGATCAGCCTCACGAGATCCATTGGAAAGAAGCCAAAAGGATCCTTAACTTTGTTAAGGGAACAAGGACACATGGGATCTTCTATAAAGCAAAATCTGATCTTGATTTGATTGGCTTTACTGACAGTGATTGGGCAGGTGATAGCACTGACAGAAAGTCCACATCAGGATATGTGTTCATGCTTGCAGAAGGGCCTATCAGCTGGTTAAGCAAGAAACAGAGTGCCATTGCACTCTCATTTATAGAAGCAGAGTACAAAGGAGTTGTTAATGCAGTAACTCAATGTTTATGGTTGCACGGGTTACTTGGAGAGTGTGGCTTCAAATCAGAGTACTGAACTACCATCTACTATGATAAACAGAGTACCATTTGAATCTACAATGATCCAGTTCAGAAGCAGAGAACCAAACACATTGAGATCCATATGCACTACATCAGAGAGCTTGTGCATGATGGCACCATTCACCTACTCTTCTGTTCATCTTCAGAACAAGTAGCTGATATCTTCACCAAAGAATTTTGTGAGAAGACCTTCAGCAATCTCAAATCCCTGCGGGGGATTTCTGATCATGCTATGAAGCATGAGTGAAGACATGATTTCCAAATTTTATTTTACAGTCCATGTTTAAGGGAGGATTTTCCCATGTGGTTTTTGCCTCTTTCCTTGGTTGTATGGACATGCAGTATGTAAAGGGTGACTAAGCCTTGTTGCTAGGCCCTATAATTTTCTAATATATTACTCATAATTCAGGCTTAAGGGAGGGTGTTAGAATAATCAACCCATAGTTAGCTACCTTAGACATTAATTTAATTATTTTTGTCTTATTTTCCTAGTTTCATGATTCCACCTTATGCAAGTTGTCATCTACCTATCCATAGTGGTAAAAATTGCCTATTTTGACTCATGTAGCACTTTTGAAACCTCAAGGAATCAATTCTGCTTTATTTTTGGCCTCCTAGGCGCCCTTCTGTTTTTTCTACTTTATTGCCTGCTTTTTCAGTGCTTTAAGGCAATTGAGAAAGTTTGACTAGGTGAGGTTAACTAGTTTTTTGTCCTCCACATCCTCCACTCTTTTCTCCTATGAAAATCATGTATGATTTGTCATTCCATCACCTTTTTTCTTTCCTAAGTGCTTTTTCCAATTCGTTATCTCCATGATTGATTTGGAAACTACTTTATGCACCTATGGGGGAATTGCTTAATTTTATTAAGCCTGCTTTTGACTATATTCGAATTTCCTCCTCATGCATTCGAATCCATTATGTCATTATTTAATGCAGCAACCTATCATGTTACATGGTTGTCTATTATTGTACTCTGAGTTAATACAGTTTAGTGTTCAACTCCATATTCAGTGTCTTTTGTGAGTGATTTTGCATGTACAATTGATAATTGCTGTGAGTAAAATTGTTCTATCATTGGGATTAATTTCCACAAAGGAATCAAATCTACTTTATTCCTGGCCTCCTAAGCGCCCTTCTGCTTTTTCTGCTTTATTGCCTGCTTTTTTAGTGTTTTAAGGCAATTGGGAAAGTTTGACTAGGTGAGGTTAACTAGTTTTTTGTCCTCCACATCCTCCACTCTTTTCTCCTATGAAAAGAATGTATGATTTTTCCTTCCATTACCTTTTATCTTTCCTAAGTGATTTTTCCAATTCGTGAGCTCCTTGATAGTTTTGGAAACTGCTTTATGCACCTATGGGGGATTTGCTTAGATTTAGTAAGCCTGCTTTTGACTAGATTCGAATTGCCTCTTCATGCATTCAAATCCATTATGTAAATATTTATTGTGGAAGCCTATGACTTCACAGGGTTGGCTATTGTACACTTATTCAATACAGTTTAGTGTTCAGCTCCATATTCAGTCTCTTTTGTAAGTGATTTTGCATGTACAATTGATAATTGTTGTGAGTGTAATTGTTCTATCACTGGGTTCAATTTCAACATGGTATTAGAGCCTTTGTAGATCGATTTCTCTCCTTCCAATTTGTTTTGCAGGTTTGACATCAATGACTGGGAGCCTTCTACTGACAGCCGGGACAATTTCTGAGCTATGGATCAATCTCAGAAGATCATCTTGACTCCATTTAACTTCTTTGAATGGAAAGAAGCGATGGAGATACTGTTGAGAAAGGCCTCTACAAAGTGACTATGGAAACAAAAGCAGAGCCCAATGTAGCTACAGAGAAGATAAAATGGCACAACAGGAGGGATGAGGCCTATGGTCTCCTGTGTCTGAGCATTTCCAGAGACCTCCTTTTCCATCTTGATGGATTGACATCACCGAATGAAGTATGGGATAATCTTGTTGATATTTTTGGAAAGATAGATGAGATGAGGGGACATCAAATCGAAAATGAACTGATCTCCCTGAGTCCAAATAGCTTTGAATCCCTGCAACTCTATTTCTCCAAGTTCAAAGCACTTGTTTTGTAGCTAAAACAATGTGGGATCGAAAAGAAGGATGATAAGCTATTCTTGGCCATACTATTGAAGCTTGGCCCTGACTATTCAGTGTTTGTTTCGACCTTCTATGCCACAAAGTTGACAGTTCATACCTGGAAGATGCCTAGCCTTGCAGATTTCATGGAATCTCTCACACAAGAACAAGATAAGTTGGTGATCATGGGCACCATCAAACCATCCAAAGACCAAGCTCTGGTTGTTGGAGATTCGAGGGTGGATTCAAAAAGCAAAAAGAAAGCTAAAAAGCCACCTGAACAAAACAGAGACAAGAACAAGTGTCCGGAGGAGCCTCAAGGTTCCAAGAAGAACTACTAGAAGAAGAAAAACAAAGGAGAAATGAGCAAGTGTGCATACTTCAGTAAGGAAAATCATACTAAGAACTCCTGCATGAAGAACCAAATAGACATGCTGACCCAACTCCTGGAGAAGAATGGCATCTCCCTTCCAGACAGCTCTAAGAAGAGGGAAGGATGATCAAGTTCAGAAGAAAGAGAGAGAGTTCATGCATTGGTTGCTGGCACATCAAGCTCACCTAGTTTCATCATTGATTCTGGAGCTTCAAGACATATGGTTTTGACTAAGGAGGAAATCACCTCACTTGACATGTCAAAAGGTCCACCAATAGTATTGGGAGATGACTCTCTCACTAAAAGTTTGGGAAAAGGGAGGATTGATCTTGATCATGGTAAGTTCAGCAATGTGTTGTATGTTCCAGGTCTTGCCTCTAACCTCTTATCAGTGTATCAGATGACCCACATAGGGTCTCCAAAGAAGGTCATATTCTCCCCTAATGAATTTGAGATCACAGAGATCTCAAGTGGTAAAGTCGTTGCAAAAGGAGTTGCAAATCATACTTCGAAGGTATACATGTTCTCACACTTCCTACCCTACTCAAACCCCTCTGCTCTTCTGATTCATGCTAATGAGGCAAAAAATATTTGGAATGAAATATTTGGCCACCTAAATTACAAGTATCTTTCTGATCTTAGTGAAAAAGAGATGGTCATAGGGTTACCAAAGATAAAATTTTCCAAAGGAGTCTGCCAAGGTTGTATCCTAGGAAAACACCCAGAGCATAAATTTGAGAGAGCTAGTCATGAGAGAACCTCTGCACCCCTTTAGTTGATCCACAGTGATGTTGCTAGCCCATTCCCTCATATTTCCATGAGTCAGGACAAATATGCATTGACTTTCATAGATGACTTTTCCAGGTATTGCTGGGTTTACTTCCTGAAACACAAGTCTGAAGTTTTTGGCCTCTTCAAAGTCTTTAAGGCTTTGGTTGAAAACCATTATGGGAGGAAACTCAAGGTCCTTAGATTTGACAATGGTGGTGAGTATGTCAAGTCTGAGTATATTCAATATTGTGTAGATGCAGGTATTCAGATGCAACATTCTATCCCTTACACACCACAGCAGAATGGTGTTGCAGAGAGGAAGAACAGATCACTGAAGGAGATGGAAACATGCATGATGGAGGCTAAGACTTTGCCACCAAAGTAATGGGATGAAGCTATAAACTGTGAATCCTATATCCAGAATAGGGTTCCTCATAAACATCTTGATGGAATGACTCCTTTCGAATCATGGAGTGGGAACAAGCCAGATGTGACCCATTTTAGGATTTTTGGCTCAAGGGCCTTGGCTAGAATTCCAACAGAAAAGAGAAAGGCTTTGCAGCCCCAAAGCCAAGAGTGTCTATTTTTTGGGTACTCTAAATATTCAAAAGGGTACAAGCTGATAAATTTGAGCACAAACAAATCCTTCATTGAAAGGTTTGTTCAGTTTCAAGAAGAACCCCTAGCAGCAGTGGAAGTTGGAGAAGCCTCTTCACCACCAGAACCTATGAATGTAAGTGAAGAGATAGTTGAACATGATGATTATGATATATGTGATAGTGATGAATTTATTGCAGATCCTAATATCCCTACAAGGCCAAAATGGGCAGCCAAGACCATTCATACAGCAGGAGAGCTAGCTGGAAATCCTAATGACCCTAGGAGGACTAGATCTCAATTTGAGAGTGCTCTGTGCATGAAGGATCCTATGTTTGTGAGAAATGCTATCTGATGGTGGAATCAGATCCTCAGACATATGAATATGCAGCAGGAGATCCAATATGGCAAGCAGCCATGAAGGAAGAGTTCAGCTCACTCCAGAAGAGCAACACTTGGGAGCTGGTTGATCTTCCCCCAAGGGGGAAGCTAGTTCAGTGTAAGTGGGTGTAAAAGACCAAATTTTATGCTGATGGTTCACATATGAAGTAAAAGGACATATTGGTATCCAAGGGATACTCACAAGTTCATGGCATATATTACAATGAGACCTTTGCACCCGTGGAAAAGATGGACTCCATCAGGCTAGCCTTAGCCATTACAGCTTCAAAGCAATGGGAGGTACATCACATGGATGTAAAGTGTGCCTTCATGAATGGAGATCTCACTGAAGATATATACATGCATCAGCCTCAAGTATTTTCTACTAACCCATCTCTTGTGTGCAGGCTAAGGAAGTCATTGTATGGGCTAAACCAAGCCCCCAGGGCTTGGTATGTCAAGATTGATAGCTTCTTGCTATCACTGAATTTTGTTCGATGCAAATCAGATCCAAATGTCTATTTGAAGTTGATTAATGGTTCATTAATGATCATTTTTTTATATGTTGATGACCTTCTCATTACAGGAAGCTCAAAGGATGAGATTGCTTCCTTGAAGGGTGCAATGAACCAAGCCTTCTCCATGACAGATTTGGGGATCTTAAGCCAATTCTTGGGGCTTGAGATTGCTCAAAACAAAGCTGGAATAAAGGTGCACCAGTCCAAGTATGCCTTGGATTTACTGAACAAATTCAGAATGAAGTATTGCAAGCCAAGCAAGACTCCTTTCCTTTCAGGAGTGAAGCTTGAAGAAGCTGATTCTTCACCTATGGTAAACAATACACTGTATAGGCAATTGATTGGATGTTTGTTGCATCTTACACATAATAGAACTGATATTTCTTATGCAGTAAGTGTGGCTTATAGATACATGTATCAGCCTCATGAGATCCATTGGAAAGCAGCCAAAAGGATCCTTAACTTTGTTTAGGGAACAAGGACACATGGGATCTTCTATAAAGCTAAATATGATCTTGATTTGATTGGGTTTACTGACAGTGATTGGGCAGGTGATAGCACATACATAAAGTCCACATCAGGATATGTTTTCATGCTTGCAGAAGGGCCAATCAGCTGGTCAAGCAAGAAACAGAGTGCCATTGCACTCTTATCTACAGAAGCAGAGTACAGAGGAGTTGTAAATGCAGCAACTCAATGTTTATGGTTGCAGGGATTACTTGGATAATGTGGCTTCAAATAAGAATACTCAACTACTATCTACTGTGATAATCAGAGTACCATTCGAATCTACAATGATGCAGTTCATAAGCAGAGAACTAGACACATTGAGGTCCATATGCACTACATCAGAGAGCTTGTGTATGATGGCACCACTCACCTACTCTTCTGTTCATCTTTAGAACAAGTAGCTGATATCTTCACCAAAGCATTTTGTGAGAAGACCTTCAGCAATATCAAATCACTACTGGGGATTGTTGATCATGCTGTGAAGCATGAGTGATGACAATATTTCCATATTTTGTTTTACAGTCCATGTTTAAGGGAGGATTTTCCCACTAGGTTTTTGCCTCTTTCCTTGGTTAAATGGACATGCAGTATGTAAAGGGTGACTAAGCCTTGTTGCTAGGCCCTATAATTTTCTGATATATTACTCATAAGTTAGGCTTAAGGGGGGGGGGGGGTTAGAATAATCAACCCATAGTTAGCTACCTTAGACATTAATTAATCCATTTTTGTCTTATTTGCCTAGTTTCCATATTCCACCTTATGCAAGTTGTCATATACACATCCATAGTGGTAAAAATTGCTAATTTTGACTGATAGAGCACTTGGGAAACCTCAAGGAATCAAATCTGCTTTATTCCTAGCCTCGTAAGTTCCCTTCTACTTTTTCTGCTTTATTGCCTGCTTTTTCAGTGTTTTAAGGCAATTGGGAAAGTTTGACTAGGTTTTTTGTCCTCCACATCATCCACTCTTTTCTCTTATGAAAATCATGTATGAGTTTTCCTTCCATTACCTTTTAGCTTGCCTAAGTGTTTTTGCCAATTCGTGAGCTCCTTGACATTTTTGGAAACTTCTTTATGCACCTATGGGGGATTTGCTTAGATTTAGTAAGCCTGCTTTTGACTAGATTCGAATTGCCTCTTCATGCATTCGAATCCATTATGTAACTATTTATTGTGGTATCCTATGCCTTCACAGGGTTGGCTATTGTACACTTATTCAATACAGTTTAGTGTTCAGCTCCATATTCAGTCTCTTTTGTGAGTGATTTTGCATGCACAATTGATAATTGTTGTGAGTGTAATTGTTCTATCACTGGGTTCAATTTCTACAAAAGGGATGGCTCTGTAGAACTTCCTATGACGAATAGAATTGAGAGATATGAACATTTTCTCGAGATAGCGGGAGCAGTGATGATGATGATGATCTATCTTGATGATGATCCAGTTTTGATGATGATCTAGAGATGAAGACTTCTGCTTCTAAACTCTGTCAAGAGAATACCTTTGTAGTTAAGAGGGAGTGTTGATGTATTTGTAACTTCGGAATGTATTCACTTGTATACCTTATATTGAACTATGATTTTCCTATCCGGATAATAATTAATATAATAAATTCATGTAAATTCATAAAGGTTAACCCTTGGTTGTAAGTCAGGGAAATAGTCCCCACAGCTGAGGAGTACTAGGGTTATTAGAATCTCATAGTGAAGTCGGCCCTGGTAAGTAACTGTTAAGTGGAAAACTAGTATAAATAGAGAGTGAGTCTCTTTATTTGAAACACACACACTCACTCAATTGTAGCGCATGAGTGAGAGAAGAGGATCTCGCACAAGTGAGAGAGAGAACAACTATCAGAGATCATCTTTGTGTTTTTTAGTTTTACTTTTTCTATTGGTGCTCATTCTATATCTGAGGAAGTTGTGGGGTTTTCTCTTTTATATTTTCCTCAAGGTAAAATATTTGTGTCTCTTGTCTTTTATTATTATTGATGTGCATGTTGTTCTTTCAGATAAGATCCTAGATAATATTGTTTAAATGATAAAATTCTAACACATTTTTCCTTATTTATTTTTAAGTTTTCTATTTTTCGCCTTCCACGGGCAGAGTTTGGGATGCAGAAACAAACATTTTTACCTTGTTTTCTTTTCTATTTTCTTATTTCTGCCTTCTGTGGCGGACTCATGGTGCAGAAATCCACTTTTACCTTATTTCAACATCTCTTTCTTCCCCCCTCCTTCTTCCTTCCGTAGGCATGATTCCAAGGTGCAGAAATGCTTAAGTCAGACACATTTTGAATTTGTAACTAGGATTCTAGCCTCCATGACTTAAGCAAAATGAACGGGAAACCAAAAATCCTATGCAGATGTAAAATTCATGAGAGTATAACAACAATAAACTCTACATGAATCCTTACACTATTCTATCGTGTGTTTCCTTTAGGGGGCTGTATAAAAATACAAATTATAGTTCATCAAATAGAGTAGGTGCATTAAATTTTTAGTGGTCTATGTGTCCAATGCATCCATAGCTATTCTTCGAAGAGAAGGGTATCACACACTTAGTGCACTACCTAACAAACAAAAACATATCCATATAAGCATACACCGGGTCATGAACAATGCTTTCATTAACAAACTTAAAGCTTCCTTTATCATCTCTACAACATTGAAACATACATTCATACACACACAAACATGCCCTAAGTTCATCAATCACAAGGGTTCACATAACATATGGGTAACTCTGTATAAACAATGGTACACCATCTGATTTACCATCTTAGCAAATGCAAGGCATAATCATGCGAAACAATGTATGGGTACACCCATTCATAAGCATCATTCCCATCAATAAATCTAAAGCCATTATTTTTCATTCTATTGATAATGAAACACATGATTACACATATACAACATAACTTGAGCTCGATAGTTTTCAGAAAACAAAATCCGAAAATGGAACCTATTGGTAAATCGAGCCGCAATGAAAATGGGACAACCACGTTCCACCCAACCATATATTAGGAACATATATGCTCTATCCTCAATCACCCGCAAGCTCAACTATGTGTAACAAGTGTGGAGAAAGATAACCTCAGTTCAGTTTCCAGGAAGAAATCCTTTCCTAACACTTCTCAGAGTGCTCACACAACAAGTGTTTCTCTCAACCCTTTCCTAACACTTCACAGAGTGGTGACACATCAAGATTTCATTCATTCCCAGCATACTTCCCGCTCCTACTTCCTTCTGCCTTCTCTTTTATAATTTTGATTCTAGGTCTTTTGTAGCTATGGTGCATTCCCCAAGAATCCTCATCAGCCACTTTATTTTCCCTTTTTTTAGGGCATACCCTATGCCGTTATGGAGTTCCAACACATGGTGTACTTTCCTAGGTTAACCCGTCTAGCTTTCCCCACTCTCGCATGCATAGTTTCCTCATTTAACATGGATGTCCCCATCATTCATTGTTTCATTCAAGATAATTTTTCAGTTACATCTGTCCTTCAAGGGCCTGTGGGCAATTTTGAGAACCAACCAATCTTAAAACAATAAAATAGTAAATTAAATATTATATATAAATGTGTATGTGTTGGGGGATATTAAAAACTATAGCCTCAAGTCCTTCACCCTAGTAGAGAAAATCCCAAGCTACAGTACTCTTCAGTAGGTAGTAATATTTGCAAACACCTTTTTCTTTTGTAGTACTCTCTGACATACACCTTGCTTCGGTAGTACTAGACTCAATACAATTAGCTTTTGTACTACTAGCCACAATTCACATAGATAATTACAATCTATATAATAGTTATACAATGTACAAAGTACAATAAATGACCTATTCTAATGTACCTCAAAGGTACTGAAACATATTCTTATCCATAAGCATAAAAAGTACAACATGTTTGCTACGTACATCAAGAGACCAACCAACTACTTATTCAAAGTGTCATCATCTGGATACGATCCAGAATGTAGTTTTTCTAAACTAGAAATTATGGAATCTGTATCCACCATATGAAACACATTGATTTTGTAATATCATACATAATGAACATCTTATATTTTCTTTCAATTTTCAAAAACTCTTAACTTCAAGAATCTTTTACCATCTTAAGAAGTTCATAGTGAGCTCATTATTCTCTTTCATGTTCTTCAAGGCCCGATCACTTTCATAGTGTTTTCATATCATAATACCCCATATAGAAAATTTTATGGCTATCTAACCTCTCCAAGAGGTTTAACTTTTCTATGGAAGTTCATACTATAACTCTTCTAGAGTATCAAATAGTCTCCAATACTTTGACTATGTCCCTGTTCATGGGGATTTTCTCCACAAGATATCACATCCGTTGACTTCATGAGTCATGCATCATGACTAAATAGTTTGGTACTTTTAATTGTTGTTACTTGTGAAGATACATAAATACTCCCTCTTCAACTAGATGAGTCTTTTATACTATACCAAGCTTGTTCTGAATAGAGGCTTAGTAAATATGCTGGCAATTATGCTCATCCATGAATATGTACAGGAGTTACACAAATCCTTTCTACACCATGTCTCAGATATAAATAACTGGGAACTTTTTATAGTATGCTCTATCTGAGCAACATCTTTACTTCTTTACAATATGCTCTATGTGAGCAACATCTTTGTTGTGATCTTTCTTTATCATTGTACTAGTTAGAATCCACATGTCTGTGAAAATTACTTTCATTAATAGAGACATGTATGAATCCACATACACTTATACGTGGATATGTCCTCATGGATTGATCAGAAATGCTGCACAAAATTTGTATTTGGAAAAGTGACAAGAACGATGCATACTGACTTGCTCTTGGATTCAACCTGCACTAGGCAAAGGAACCTCAATCATTTTGGATATGTAGTTATCCTCCAATATGTCCAATACTATTTTCTTCCATGTGTTGAAGTTGGAAGTTCCCTCGAGATGGTATTCTAGTTGAACAAAGATCGATGTCATGGATACAATATTTTGATCAACACTTCAAGATCTATGTAGGCTTATTTTGTTGCAAAAAACTAAGCTCTCTCATTCCCTATGCTTTGATACCATGTTGATGTTCGAGAAAAATCGAAGAAGACTGAACTTTAAAACTTTTATCCATCAATTTCACCATATATGTATTCCATAAATCAGCCACATATGAATCTTATGAATATATTGGCTAGATAAATATATTGTCCACATATAAATCCCATAAATATATCAGCCACATAAATCAGCTCCATAAATCATGCATAAAAATCAATCAACCATGAGAGAAAAGATATACCGTTGGAAAACCCTCCAAACATGGAGGATGAAAAAGGAAACAAGTCTTTGTGTATGATAAATAGATTTGTAGAGAATCGTTTACAACATATAAGAATATTTCCCTATAAGAGATAACACCTCAGTGGTAGAGAAGAGAGATACAATGTAACCCTGCAAAAGCAATTGTATGCAATTGTATTGAGCTTACCATATGCCAACCATATTAATAACAAGCCATGAAAAACATTATCATGCAAAAGGTAGCGCATCGAAGGCTCAGAAAAAATACTAAGAGAACCACATAGTGAATTCACAAGGAGGAGTTAACTAGAAATCCCTCGATGCAAAAATTAGTGCCCTTCCTTTCTTCAATTAGCTTTAACTGAATGTTCATTATCTTGACCTGAAAGTGAGCTGACTTGAACTGAATGTTAACTGACTTGAAATGAATGTTAACTGACTCAGAATGAATACTAACTTACTTGAAGAAAATGTTAATTGACATGAACTGAATGTTAACTGACTTCAATTGAACGTTTAACTAACTTCAACTGAATCTTTAATTGACCATTGATAACTTAGTTAATAGGATAACTTAAGTGTCATCAATGCTTCACTCTTAGTGCCATCCATGCACAATTTCCATTTTTAATTTTTGCATGGATCTCTCTAGTTAACTAATGCTTACTGATTGATTAAATTTAAGCTCTTATTTACTTAACTGAATACATTCATTAATAGTTCAATTGAGGCATTCATATTTTACTGAATCTTTATAACTTGAGTTCATTTAGACATTTTCCATGGGAAATTTGAATTCTCTTTATCTATGCTTTATCTCATTATCATTAAATAATTAATGCATGGTCCATATGTGTATTATTTATGCATCTTATCATATCATACTTAGAAGAATTATTCCATGCATAATGATGATGATATATATTACCTCAGGCCATATAGTCATATGATAAAGTAATTCACTCTAGGGGTAAATAATCTTTAAAGGATACTTATAACATTCAGTGACCATGGCTAGCAATATATCACATCGTATAACCACCTCAACAAATGGAGATCCACACTCTTGATACAACACAAGATCATCTCCTCAATTGGAGATCCATTCTCATAGGGTACCATCTATGAGAATCATTGACTTGATACAACACAAGTCCATAGTATTGATACAAGACAATAATCCAATATTGATACAACACAAGATCACAGTACATGCATCCACCTCAATACATGAGGACATAGAGAGGACTTGATACAACACAATGTCATGACATTATACCACAAAAGTCTTGTAGAATGACTCCTGATGATGTACAATCAACAAGAGAAAACTCAACGATGAGTGAAATAGGGTGGTAAACCAAGTGAATGCATTGTTAACTTATAGAATTTGGAAACAATTTCTCACACACTGACATAAATTGCAGGGATTTCGAATTAGGAGAATTCATCTATTGTGCAATCCAAGGGAGATCACGATGATGTCGAAATTTAATGTGTCAGTCAATAAAGGACAAAAGTTGATCTATAAGAATGATGTCACGGTATAATTTCTAGTACGATAAGCACCATGGATAGGATATCGTGCACATCAACTTTTACCATGCATGTGAAAGGGTGGATATGTGTGCAATAATATGCAAATTTATTGATGGTAATAGAATGTCTCGTGTCCAAAGTTTGAGAAAAGCTTACTTACAGGCTACATTTGTAGTGCCCCATATTTTGACTCAGGCATATTTATCACTCAGACTTATTACATTGTATTTACTTATTATCTGTGGACTCAACTATACTTCATAAACTATATTTTGGCATGTTATATGTGATTATTTACTGATGTTATGATGTTATCAGGATTATGCTCTAATTATGATATTATGATGTTATCATGCTTATAATATGCTTTGATCATGATGTTATGATGATTAACATGCCTATGTAGATGCTTTGATTATGATGTTATGATGATTATCATTTATATGAAATTATTGTGCTTATGCGATTATCATGCAATAGTCGTCACCAGATTCATTTATTTCATAAAAAAAACATATAGTTGATTGTAATCCTTGGTATTATGTGATATGTATGATGTGGTACATGGACACCCATCCATGATGCAATTTATTTTGTGATTTTATGTGATGAGAGGAAATAATGTTGATAATATGGACCAGCTATTGATTTAATATTGTTATGAATGCATGTTTGCATAGTGCTCACTTGCAGGGTACAAGGGCTATGTGATAGCCAAGTATGTGATGCAAAGTATGACTCACTACATATCTTGAAGAAGAGCCTTAATTGCCAAGTGATGGTATGATGACGCGTACCAATAAACTCGATAGCAACACAGTATGGTTTGATGGAGTATATACCCAGTATGTTGAGAGGGATGGATGCATTTCCCACCCTATGTCACTTTGATACCCGAGGTCGTGGGAGGGTAGTGCTGAGACAGGCTCCCCAAGTTGTTGTGATGACGATGGTTGAATTCCTGCTAGGAGAGGCTAGGTCCACTAGTTAGCTGATGCTATCGCTCTCAGGTTCTGTGTGGGAAGGTTAGTACAGCTGGCATCCACTTTGTACTAGCAGAGGAAGGATAGGGAGGATGCAGACGTAGGTTAGGATGGTTTGACATATTAGTTATTATTGTTGAGTGTTGGACATTTATGATACCAGATTAGTGATGGTAGGTACCATCTTAATTGATTGATTAAT
Source organism: Pseudotsuga menziesii (assembly GCA_001517045.1). NCBI lineage: Eukaryota > Viridiplantae > Streptophyta > Pinopsida > Pinales > Pinaceae > Pseudotsuga > Pseudotsuga menziesii. The sequence continues at coordinate 25,272 of LPNX011039043.1, forward strand.
AAGAACATAACTGTTAAATAACTCTGAATGTCAAAAGAAATCATATTATATATGTATATTGGTCTTGTTGCGTGAAATATTATTTGTATCGGCTAGAATTTAGGGGTTTTTGCTATAGTACATGTGCATCCTGTGCATGTACTGGCCATGCATGCATACCTCACACATGCACACTAGTATGAAATATTAATTGAAAAACATTAAATAGTTGGATGGGTTAACTAAGTAATTGTGATTTATTTAAACCTGTAAATGTACCTTATTTTATAAAAATCAATGTACGGGGGGACTTAACAATAAACATAAACATGTCAATGTTATCATTTCAATCAATTAATAATAATACTGCAATTAATTATTTATTGATTAATAATAATAATAATAATTTTGTTGTCATTATCTATTATTATTATTATTATATATTATTAGTGTTTATTATTAAGTACTTATTATTAAGTTATTAATAACAAATACTAAATTACAATATTATTATTACCATTTTACCATTAGCATAAAACATTAAACAAACAATATCGGGTAATTTTATGACAGTTGGGTATGTTTTAAATTAACACGTTAAATTCCATAGGATAAGCATGTAGTAATTTCCCACCACCTCATCGGGGGTGAGGAATTGTACAATTCAAGAACATTTATTAATGTACAACAAATGTAAAAAAAAAATGAACTGGTTGGACTGCCCAAGATAGAACTAAATAAATTAATTTAAATATGAAGGAGGCGGTGGAAGAAAAAAGGGGAAGGAGCTATAAGGAGGGGGATCAAATGGTTCAAAGGGGGATTTTTTTTGCAGAGTATTCTGGGGGAGAGAATTTTTATAGAAGAAGAGAGCAAGGAAGGTGATGAAACAAGAAGGGAAGAAAACTGGAGGAGGGGGTTAACTCCAGGAGAAGAATTACACTCATCAAACAAAGAAGTTGCTATCGGGTTTATCGGCACGTGGGCTCGGGGGCTAGGAAACCCGTCGATTTCCTAGGGCCAGCAGGTTCAATGCTGGTCGGTATGGTGGATCATCTGGATTGGCATTAAGGCTTAGACAAGGCTTAGACAAGGGAGAGGCAAGGCTACAGGAGAAGGATTCAGAGACTATCTTCAGCTTAAGTCCAGGTATTTTTCAGTGTAACCCTCTCGATTATTGCATAATAAATGAATCCTGGAATCAGAATAAGAATTTATGTCATTTTGCTGCTACATACTAGCACTTAGTGCTCTGCCTGGCAAGCAGAGCACTACCAAATGGTATCAGAGCCATGGTTCCAAATCTAGAACCACAGGGCCCGCAATTGATATATTGGAATGAAAAAAAATATATACGTAAATAATAAAATTAATTTTAAGAGTTGTACAATAATAACTTATGTGGGCATGCTGTGATTGTTTGGGATTATTTAGTCTAGCCTAATTGCAAGCCTTTCTTTGAAAAAAGGCTTCCCTGCAAACAAAATAGTATCAGTGACCATTCCCATCGTGACCATCCCAGCATGGGTTAATCCCCAACACAGATTCATCCTAGACCATTCTGTGGGGTTTTTATTTCCATCCTACTTGATCTAGCCAGCTTGGGGATGTGCGTCTTCTTTTCCTTGCGTGACCATTGCCTAGGTTTATCACAGCGCTACCCTTCTGTGGGTTTTACCCCAGCGTGATTGGTCCTTCTCCCAAGTGTGGGATGTGGGTATATCCCAGCCTCACCATTTTGTTGGTTTTGAGCAGCCTCGGTTGTGTGTTTTATCCCAGCGTGGCCTTTTTGTGGGTTCTCCCCAGCGTTGGATGTAGGTTTATACTAGCCTGACCATTATGTGGGTTTTTCCCAGCATTGCATGTGGGTCGTTTTTTCCTGTAATTGATATTTATTCCATCTAGCTGTTGTTAGGTCATCTTGAAGGTTCGCCACATAATTCTTTCTCTGTGTGGAGGAAGGGATTCTTACCCACCGTTGTATACCAGCGTTAGAGTGGATACTGCTTACTGTATATATATCTTTCTATATGACTCTATCCTTAGTGTTAGAGTGTTAAAAGACAAAACAAAGATTAATTCCTATTAATATCAAATAGGAATAGATATCAATTTCCTTCTAAAAAAAAACTTTTGGTGCAAGTCAAAATCAGCAAACAAGCACAGTTAATAGAAGGTTAATAGGAGGCAAGCACATAATTACAACATAGATTGCATACCTGGTAATTATAAACAAATGAAGCAGAATACCATAAGCTAACAAATTAATCTTCAAAAAAAAAATCAAACCTCTAGCTAGAAATTTGTTAACTTCAAGAAACCCACAGAATAATGCTTAGAGGTTTTTACAATTCAAACCTGGTGAGGGCGTCAAGTTGCAGAGATTGACCATCAGGATAGAAAAAAAATGGAGCTCAAAAGAAAAATCTGGGTAGATATATATATATATATATATATATATATATATATATATATATATATATATAGGTGCCGACCTGACCACATAAAGAAAATTCTACACCTTTGGCTTTTGGGTGCCTGAAATTGAAATTCTCAAGAAACTTGACCAGTTAAACCAGGAATATGAGAATATTATTCATGCCAATGGGGGTCAAACGCTGGTAGTGAGAAGCCGGGGTAGAAAAGGATGGAATACAAGCATAAAAAGAGGGTCACGACGACAGGAGGACAGGGACAGTTTAGACTTTGGTATATCCCCATGAGGGAAGAGACTTATCATGAGACAAATCCTATTATTGTTTTGGTATCTACAGGATAGACTCCTGAGAGAGCATCCTGTAGGACTGTTTATAATATTAATGTACAGACCTTCTACCTTATAGACAAAACAACGAATATAAAATTAAATGACAACTACCCAAATCACTACATTTTCCTCCAAATTCATTTCACATTTAAGATTTATGGCAAACACCATAAATTTCTAGAACTATAGTGTCCCGTATGTTTTTTTTTCTCAACAGTTTATGAATATAATAAAATATGAGCCAAACGAAAAAATGGAACTACTAGCAGAGACTCGAAACAATCTCATTTAGAAGAAGCGTAAAACAAAAATCCATAGAAGAAATGTATAACAAAAAAAAGCCGTTTCCTCTCAATTCAATTCACATTTAAGATTAATGGCAAAATCCAATGGCACATATGTTTTTCTCTACACTCTAAATTTTAAATGGAAGGTTCTATGAGCATTTAAAATTCTTTCCATAGCAACAAATGAACCCATACATTTTGTACTGTGCATTCAAATCAGCGGCAACAGGGAAGTTAAGAACAAACCACATAATACTCCAATCAGTGTTTGAAAATTAAACCATAGAAGTTGGCACCGTAGACTTCTGTTCATAAGAATGATGCCTATGAGTGCTTCTATGGCCCTCGCAATCCAAAACCAACAGCGTGCCCTCCCAATTCTAGGTTTATAGTTCTTATATCCAAAGCAGCCCACGCATAAACTACAATTTGGACGGTGGGTGTTTCATTGCACCTTCATATGTTGACATATCCTGATAAAACAGTGTTGGATGAGTGAAGCTAAAAACACTGCGGCTCCAGATAAATTTTCCTCCGTGATTTCTGAAGCTGCAACGCAAGATAAATAGCATAATATGATTTATTAAAATAAGAGCACAAATTTAAATTTGAGAAAACAAAATTGGGCGACTTTTATATGTTGGGAAAGATGGCCGCAGAGTAGCAGGTGGATTGCAGAGCACCGTGGAACAGAAAAACCAGAAGATGAGAATTGAATTTCCTAAGGATAACTGTTTGAAATATTCAACTAAAACTGAGTGTATCATACCATTTGATGCAAACAGATTGAAATTGTGGAGTGGGTATTGCATACCATATATCATGCAGATTCCCTTTCTTTAGAAGGATCTAAACAGAATGGTGCCCGGCCTGAACACGCTACCTATCCATGACACCCTTGGCCCGCTGGGCGGAGAAGGACCTCGTGCGTGGGTAAGAATGAAAGGGTTCTTGAAGGGGCATGGGGGGAATCCACGCCATGCACCAGCTGCCTTGGCTGCATGTTGGTGGACAGGCGGGACGCATGCAGCCTCAAGTCATGTGGGCGTTGGGATGCATGGGAGAAAAGGGAACCACGGAGAAGGATGGTGGGAGACGGTGATTGGTGGAGGTGGGACATACTACTTTGATTTTTGTATAAAATTTACTGCACTCGTTCAATTCTCCATCCACATACACCAAGGCATTCTATAATATAATTCTCCTTCAAAAGTGAGACAAATGTGTTTTTTTTAAATTGTTAAACCATCTTCGTCTTGTCTGATCAATTCATCATTGTAACTCATCTCCACCCTCCCCTGTCGTTAATTCCATGCATGTAGTTTGTACATTTTATAAATATTATTTTAATTTTTCGTGATCAATGGTGATGCAATCATCTATTCTAAAAATAGTAATGATCATGAAAACCATAATGATCAATTAATTCATTCACAGCTTGTATGAAAAAAAATGATTAGAAGTGTATTTTGGCATCTATTCTTAAATATCTATTTTTTTTAACCTTTACAATTTATATTAGGTGTTACGATTGACTTTCATCTCTTATTGGGGAACAAATTGTTCAAGAATATTAAAATGGTCTGTATGTTGACTATTTAATTTATGTCAATTTATTGTGTTTAAAAATAAAAATAAATTGACGGTTTGCAGGGAAATAATGTGAAGGATATTCTATCTGTGCAAGCAATAGCAAACCGCAAATTTTGTAGCTAGTTGATAACTATTAAAAAATTACCATCTTGAACATTTTAACTTCCCAATTTTTCATTGGACAATATTTGAAAGTTCAAGATGGTGAGATTTCATTTGTTGTTTGGTTTTATTTTTTTTAAGCTTTAATGAAATTAATTGTAAGTATAGATTAAGTTTTAATAAATTTATATAATTCATTATTTTTATTATAGTTCAAGTTTATTTTATTTTTATTATTATTTTATTATTTTGGAGTAAGTTTTTAATAAAATTTTATTATTATTATTTAACATTTAGTATAAGTTGTATTTAAGTTAACTAATTTTATTGCGTTATAATTCATCTATTTTCGATGTTATGTTTTAATGAAGCTAAGATAAGTTGTATGATTAAAATAGAGGTTAGGTTAATTAAATATAATATTTAATGTTATTTTGCTTTAATGTAACATTAAATGTTTAGCCATAGCATTTAAATGTTAAGTGATTGAAGTTGAATGTTAATTCTAAACCTAACAATATAGATAACCTTAAAATTTAGATATGGTAACGTTAGTTAGTCTATGTTATTGGAAATTCAAGTAGTAAACTTAAGGCATTACCGAGACTTTGATTGATAGTAGAAGAGGCGAGACGGATGTGAAATAAGAAAAACAAGTCACTGTTGAGACTAGCATTATGAGCTGAACGTTAAGGCACAGATTAAACCCCAAGATGGAATCGTTTAATGAAAGTGACTATGCAAGTTTTATGCAAATATTGACAATTTGTCTCTATGCATAAATATAAGCATTGCATAACTAAAATTTTATCTCTGCAATTATTAGATTGAGATAATAATGGAATAATTTTGTTGAATATGTCAGGAATTATCATGGTTCAAACACGCAGAGGTCGAGGTCGAGGTCGAGGGTGGGGTCGAGGTCAACCACCCTCGCCGCCACCACAGACCCCAGGTCAACCACCCTCACCGCCACCACAGACCCCACCACCGACACCGCCAAGGACAACCTCCAGTCCTAAGATGGGGGTGATATTGAGATCCTTGGAAACCATCATGGCCACACTAAACAGGCAGTCGGAGAGGATCACAGAGGTAGGAACCACACAGGTGAGTCGAGAAAACTTTGAGAGGGCATAGGGCCCAAGGCAAGAACCGCTTGAGGATATTTCTAGAGAGTTGTAGAAGATCAAAATTCCCAAGTTCTTAGGAGGATGACTGGGTAAGCATGCTGAAGCGTGGCTCGAGGGTATGAAGAGGTGCTTCGCACTAAATGAGTATACCTCAAGTTCCAAGGCTAGAATGGCCATCTTCCAGCTAAAGGGAGATGCCCTAAATTGGTGGTCAGACCTCGAGAAACAATTGCATCTTACTCCTTTGTCTGTTTCATGGGAGTTATTCGAGGAGAGGTTCAACATGAAGTATCTTTCGGCTTATTATAGGGAACAATAGGCGGGTTCCTTTCATGCTTTGGTATAGGGAAGCATGACAGTGGAAGAGTATGAAGCTAGATTCATGGAACTGGTAAAGTATGTCCCATACTTGGACTCAGATGATCAACAGGTGGAGAAATTTGTGTATGGACTCAACTACAAGATCAGGGCTGCAGTAAGGATGTGGAAGCCATCTTCGGTTTCCATGGCAGTTGAGTATGCTCTCTATGCTGAGGATATGTCAGATGCAAAGGGAGGAAGCAAGTTGATAGGATCCAATTAGTATGTTACAGGGAAGGCCCCATGACCATACTTCAGAGGAGGACAATCCAGGCCTCCTCCTTATGGTAACAGGTTCACCCTGAGAGGTAACACTTCAGTTAACTCAGTATCGCAGGCTTCGTCAACAAACCATGGGAACCAAGGACAAAAACAGGGCAATTCCTATAAAGGATTGGGAGGTTTTAGAGGATATAGGAGAAGGAACACATCCCAGAGGACTCCTCCTAGCAACATGCAAGCACCAGATAATGTCTCTTTTTGGGGATGTGGAGGTCCTCATTTTCAGCGGGATTGTCCTAAGGGGCATACCAGTAGCAAGCAGAAGGAACGAAAAGAATCCATGGGAAATTTTGATAACACTCATCGGATTCATGCAGTTGTTCACAATCACTAGGCAGAACATCAGTCCACCTTCATAGAATCCACTGGTAAAGTAAACGATGTCAAACTTAAAATTTTATTTGATCCTGGTGCAACAGATAGTTTTATTTCACCATATGCATTAGATAAATGTGGGTTGGCAGCCTGCGAGCATGATGATTTTGAATCGGTCGAGATGGCTTCAAGGGTTAAACAGGCAGTAGGTCTTCAGGTGAGGGGGTGTCAAGTTGACTTAGGAGTATGCACCACTAAGATGGACGCTTATGTCACCAATTTGGGCACCTATGACCTCATTGTTGGCATGGATTAGTTAGAAGGTCATAGAGCTTTCATGGACTGCTATGCGAAGAAAGTCTTGTGCCTTGATGATGAGGGTCAAGCAATTCAAATCCAGGGTCGAAAGAGAAAAATATCCCTCCATTTCATCTCCGCGGTGAAAGCTAAAAGGTGTTTAAGACAAGGATGTTAGTTGTTTGTAGTTGAGATGGTGAGTGATAGTAAAGGACCTTCCTTGACTTCTTACCCAGTATTATCTGAGTTCAAGGATGTCTTTCCAAAATAACTTCCACAACTACCTCTAGAATGAGAGCTTGATTTCACAATCGAACTAAAACCCGGTGCGGAGCCGATCTCAAAGACTCCTTATAGAATGACAACCCCTGAGCTTCGAGAGTTACAGATCTAGTTAAAAGAGTTGCTAGACTTGGGACTAATTAGACCTAGTATCTCACCATGGGGAGCACTAGTGATCTTTGTTAAGAAGAAGGATCGATCTTTGCGACTGTGCATAGATTATAGGGATTTGAGCAAAGCCACAGTGAAGAATAGGTATCCTATACCAATAATTGATGACCTATTTGATCAAATTAAAGGTGCATCAATCTTCTCTAAGATTGATTTGTGGTCGGGGTATCACCAGCTTAGGATTAAAGAAAATGACATTTCTAAGACTGCTTTTCGAACTCGATTTGGGCATTATGAGTTCATAGTAGTACCATTTGGTTTGACCAATGCTCCAGCAGTATTCATGAGCCTCATGAATAGTGTCTTTTGGGATTACTTGGACCACTTTGTTCAGGTATTCTTAGATTACATTCTTATATATTCTAAGAAAGAGAAGGAGCACGAGGAGCACTTGCGGTTAGTCTTAACTTGCTTAAGGGAACATAAACTATTTGGTAAACTGTCAAAGTGTTCTTTCTTCCAAAAGGAGATTCACTACTTAGGGCATATCATCTTAGGAGAAGGCATCTCAGTGGACCCAGAAAAGGTGAAGTCCATCGAGGATTGGCCAATTCCAAAGAATGCACATGAGGTGCATAGCTTCATGGGATTAGTAGGGTATTACCAAAGATTTTTGGAAGGATTCTCCAAGATTGCAAAACCCATCACCACCTTGTAGCGAAAGGGAATCCGATATGAGTGGACCAATGAATGTGATTCTGCTTTTGTTGAATTAAAGAGATTGCTGATGAGTGCACCAATCTTACGGGTACCAGACATGGATAAAGACTTCATGGTATGTACTGATGCCTCGAAGCAAGGGTTAGGAGTAGTTCTAATGTAGGAAGGTGAGGTAATAGCTTATGGATCTCATAAGTTGAAGCCTCATGAGGAGAAATATGCCACACATGATCTAGAATTGGCAGCATTAATGCTGGCACTAAGATTATGGAGACACTACCTAGTTGGCAGAAGTTTCACACTTAAAACAGATCATTAGAGTTTGCGGTATATTTTTACGCAAAGGCATCTAAATGCAAGTCAACGAAGATGGAGTGAATTCATGAGTGAGTATGAATTTGGTATCTCATATATCAAAGGAAAGGAGAATGTGGTGGTAGACGCTCTAAGCCGAAGGCCGAGGATTTTCTCCTTAATCCCCTTGAGAGTGGATTTGAAGGAGAAAGTGCTCGAACAACTCTTGGGAGATGGTTGGTATATAAAGGTAACCTCAGATATTCAAAGTGCGAAGAAGTGTGAGTCAAAGTATTATGGGTACCATATTGAGGAAGATGGGTTGTTGCAGTACCAAGGGAGGATGTATATCCCTAAAGAAGGATATCTCAGGGAATCAATCCTTAGAGAGGCCCATAGGGCACATTATTGTGCGCACCCTGGAGTGAAGAAGATGTATGCAGACATGAAGAAGCTCTTCTTCTGGGCCGGTATGAAGAGCGATGTAGTGGATTTTGTTTTGAAATGCCTAGAATGTCAGCAAGTCAAGGCAGATCATCAACACTTAGCCAGTCTCTTATAGCCTCATGATATTCCTGAGACTAAATGGGAAGTCATTTCCATGGAATTCGTTGTGGGATTTCCCCTCACATCCTCGATACATAATGCTATACTCGTGGTGGTCGAAAAACTGACCAAAAGTTCCCACTTGATTCCAGTGAGATACACTTATGATGTGATGAATGTAGCAAGGGTATTCATAAATGAAATTGTACGCCTTCATGGAGTTCCAAAGAATATAATTTATGACCGAGACCCTAAGTTTACCTCCAGATTTTGGACAAGCATGCAGTCAAAATTAGGGACCCAGCTGAACTTAAGCTCTCTTATCATCCCGAGACAGATGGGCAGACAGAGAGGGTGAATCGGGTGATGGAGGACATGCTTAGGATGTATGTTATGGATCAGTAGACACAGTGGGAGAAATATCTTCCTCTAGTGGAGTTTGCATATAACAACAGTCATCACAACTCCATTGGTATGCCTTCATACCAAGCATTGTATGGGAGACCTTGCAGGACTCCACTCAGTTGGGACAGGTTGGAGGATCATGTTTTAGTCGGGCCTAAGTTGCTTTAGGAGATGGAAGAGCAAGTGGTACAGATTAGGAAGCAGCTTAAAGAAGCATAGGATAGACAAAAGAGTTATGCTGATGCACACAGAACTGATAGAAGTTATGAGGTAGGGGATCACATATTTAGACGCATCTAATTGAATAAAAGTACCATTCAGTTTGGAAAGGGGACCAAGTTGTCACCTCGCTTTATAGGGCCATTCGAGATTCTTGAAAGAATCGGACCGGTAGCTTATCATCTTGCACTGCCACCCCACTTGTATAGGACTCATAATGTATTTCATGTTTCAGTATTGTGACATTACATAGCCGATGAGTCTCACAAGATTCATTGGAAGGACTTGCAGGTCTCAGACGAGGGAACCTTCACAGCCAAACCATTACATATACTGGATCATCGGGTTCAACAGCTCCGTAGTCGACACGTGGACCAAGTTAAGGTCCAGTGGGACAAGTATAGCCCAAGATATGCTACCTGGGAGGACGCAGAGACTATGCATCGAGATTTTCCCTCACTATTTTGACCATAACTTTGGGACGAAGTTTCCTGAAGGGTGGGTGTATGTAGTGCCCCATATTTTGACTCAGGCATATTTATCACTCAGACTTATTACACTGTATTTACTTATTATCTATGGACTCAACTATACTTCATAAACTATATTTTGGCATGTTATATGTGATTATTTACTGATGTTATGATGTTATCAGGATTATGCTCTAATTATGATATTATGATGTTATCATGCTTATATTATGCTTTGATCATGATGTTACGATGATTAACATGCCTATGTAGATGCTTTGATTATGATGTTATGATGGTTATCATTTATATGAAATTATTGTGCTTATGCGATTATCATGCAGTAGTCGTCATCAGATTCATTTATTTCATAACAAAAACATATAGTTGATTGTAATCCTTGCTATGATGTGATATGTATGATGTGGTACATGGGCACCCATCCATGATGCAATTTATTTTGTGATTTTATGTGATGAGAGGAAATAATGTTGATAATATGGACCAGCTATTGATTTAATATTGTTATGAATGCATGTTTGCATAGTGCTAACCTGCAGGGTACAGGGGCTATGTGATAGCCAAGTATGTGATGCAAAGTATGAATCATTACATATCTTGAAGAAGAGCCTTAATTGCCTTGTGATGGTATGATGACGCGTACCAATAAACTCGATAGCAATGTAGTATGGTTTGATGGAGTATATACCCATTATGTTGAGAGGGATGGATGTATTTCCCACCCTATGTCACTTTGATACCCAAGGTCGTGGGAGGGTAGTGCCGAGACACGCTTCCCAAGTTGTTGTGATGACGATGGTCGAATTCCTACTAGGAGAGGCTAGGTCTGCTAGTTATCCGACGCTACCGCTCTCAGGTTCTATGTGGGAAGGTCAGTACAGCTTGCATCCACTTTGTACTAGCAGAGGAAGGATAGGGAGGATGCATACGTAGGTTAGGATGGTTTGACATATTAGTTATTATTGTTGAGTGTTGGACATTTATGATACTGGATTAGTGATGGTAGGTACCAATCTTAATTGACTGATTAATAAAAACATAATTGTTAAATAACTTTGAATGTGAAAAGAAATCATATTATATCTGTATATTGGTCTTGTGGCATGAAATATTATTTGTATCAGCTAGAATTTAGGGGTTTTTGCTATAGTACATGTGCAGCCTGTGCATGTACTGGCCATGCATGCACACCTCACACATGCACGCTAGTATGAAATATTAATTGAAAAACATTAAATAGTTGGATGGGTTAACTAAGTAATTGTGATTTATTTAAAACTGCAAATGTACCTTATTTATTAAAAGTCAACGTGTGGGGGGACTTAACAATAAACATAAACATGTCGATGTTATCATTTCAATCAATTAATAATACTACCGCAATTAATTATTTATTGATTAATAATAATAATAATTATTTTGTTGTCATTATCTATTATTATTATTATATACTATTAGTGTTTATTATTAAGTACTTATTATTAAGTTATTAATAACATATACTAAATTACAATATTATTATTACCATTTTACCATTAGTATAAAACATTAAACAAACAATATCGGTTAAATTTATGACAGCTGGGTATGTTTTAAATTAACACGTTAAATTCCATAGGATAAGCATGTAGTAATTTCCCACCATCTCATCGGGGGTGAGGAATTGTACAATTCAAGAAAATTTATTAATGTACAACAAATGTCAAAAAAAAATCTGAACTGGTTGGACTGCCCAATATAGAACTAAATAAATTAATTTAAATATGAAGGAGGCGGTGGAAGAAGGGAGGGGAAGGAGGTATAAGGAGGGGGATCAAATGGTTGAAAGGGGGATTTTTTTTGCAGAGTATTCTGGGGGAGAGAATTTTTACAAAAGAAGAGAGCAAGGAAGGTGATGGAATAGGAAGGGAAGAAAACTAGAGGAGGGGGTTAACTCCAAAAGAAGAATTACACTCATCAAACAAGGAAGTTGCTATCGGGTTTATCGGCACGTGGGATCGGGGGCTAGGAAACCTATCGGTTTCCTAGGGCTAGCAGGTTCAACGTTGGTCGGCAGGGTGGATCATCCGGATTGGCATCAAGGCTCAGACGAGGCTCAGACAAGGGAGAGGCAAGGCTACAGGAGCAGGATTCAGGGACTATCTTCAGCTTAAGTCCAGGTATTTTTCGGTGTAACCCTCTCGATTATTGCATAATAAATGAATCCTGAAATCAGAATAAGAATTCATGTCATTTTGCTGCTACATACTAGGACTTAGTGCTCTTCCCGAAAAGCAAAGCACTACAACATTAAATTATATGTAGGCAATGTGATTATGCAAAACAAGTCAAATCCATATATTTAACATAGAGATAGAATTATCTGCCGCTTGGCATGCCAGACATAGTGAGCACAAGGCCAGGGGGAGTCAACAAAGAATAGATTCCCTTTAGCATTGATCTCAAAGGGGGAGAGAAAGAGAGAGAAAATCCCATTCACAGGGAGAGCAATGACATAATGAAAAATATGGAATAGAGATATGCACAAAAGAAACAACAACATGATCACATAAGAAACCTTTGTTGAAAAAAATCAAATCTCACCTTTAGGGGGAGTTTGCTCAATAAGTGTTTTCATTCAAGGAAGTGTTGAGATCAATGACAAATGAGGAGATTTTTAAACATGTATTGTCATTGATGTCAAAGGATCACATGTCAAGGAAATACTGTCAAATAAATTGAATTGAGTGTCGATGTGATTACTAACAAAACATTAGAAGAAGCAAAAGAATTCCTCACACACAACCAACTTGAAGAAATACTTATGGAAGAATGTGGATGTCACATGAGAGAAAATATCCTACCATGACATCGGTTACAAATATGCATATAATATTACATAAATAAGAACAATGAAAATGGAACATGTTTGCAGATACCATTTGTAAGACTTATGCATAAAGAGAAATAAGCCTGACAATCCCACAAGGAAAATGGTATGTGGTATGAATACTTGTAAAGGAAAATATGAATTATGAACCTATGTGAAAAAGTCCCATAAGAGAGTTGGCATGTGTCCGCCATACACCACACAAAGTTGAATTGTGATAAGTGGCACACTGATACAGATCCGAACTTGTTGAAAAGGGAAACTAGTGGAGCATTATCCAAGGTTAAGGAACTTCACCAAGTGGGTCCATATATTGAGCCAAGAAGACTATAAAAAAGAAAGATATGGATGTGGTGAAGTAGGTTTGCGAATAATGAATATTTGATATAAATGTTTGGGAAAGCTTCATAATTCATTAGGGTATCAAATTCCCATTGAACGTAGTAAGCATCTTTACATTGTGGAGTCGATGTGTACAAATTAGTTAGTGATTAACAAGAAATAAGTGCATTGGATGAAGAAGATACGTGTATTCTGTATGTGCGATGTTTTTGCTCAGTAAAAAAATCAGAATGCAGAACAATATATGCCACTAAGATGGAAACTCTATTTAGAAACATAACATAGATTGCAATAATTATTGCATTGTATGTTTTTGGAAACTGTCTATCCAGACACAATGACTCACATGCAGATCGAATAAATTACAATTTTTTTGGATTGTGAAGACATGCACAAGGATAAGGTACTTTTTTATTTTTAGTTTTCCTATAAAATCTTATTACATACCAAGGAGGTCGTATGAGTCAAGGAGAAAGGGGTTGTATCCTCTTACAATTGGTGCTAGAGAATATATGAAGGTGTTGTGGCATCCTTTATTTTGGTGTAGATAAAACCCAAGGAGTTGGAGCTTCCTTCTAGTTTCAGTTAGTAAATATAATTAGAGTATTTTAGCATCCTTTCTATTGGATTTGATAAAACCAAGGGGATCATAGCCTCCATTCAGTCAGTGCTAGAGAACAAAAAAAAAAGGTGGTGCTTCCACAACAAGAGAGCATAGTTGTCCAAAGGTCATATATTGAATCCACAAGTTATATTTTGCGTAGTTATACCAATATATGTTCAAGTATGTTCATAAAGATCATGATTTCATGCTCACATAGATTGAAGTCATTTTAGGTCAATGCCAACAACCTGCATATTGTACTTAGTGATTATTTCAACACTTGAAATGAGTGGGTGTTCATGTTTTGATATTTCAATCTCCCACTAATGTAATTATACACATATATTTATAGATATATAATTATTCTTCAAATATTTGTGTGTCGTTAAATTATTTATTGAGTTGCTGAAAATAAATTAGTTGGTGAAAATTAGTTATAGATAAATAATATACATATTTGAGTGACTACTAATTCACCTCCCTTCTCAGTAATAATATAAATCCAACACCACTCTCTATCCCTAGTTCCCCTCCTACTCTCTCTACTGATAAAAACCCCCTTCACCTATATAGCTATCTCACTCTCTCTCTCTCTCCCAATCCCCCTTTATAACCCCTTCTCTCCATCTTTCCTAATCTCGGTACACCCTACCACTTACCACTCTCTCTCTTTATCTCTAAATTCCCTAATCCTCCCTAAACCCTTACCCCCCCCCCC
>LPNX011039043.1:40212-58617 GCA_001517045.1 Pseudotsuga menziesii
CACAACTCCCTATTACACACCCTCTCTCTCTACCCCTAACCCACCTTCCTCTCCAAAACCCCCTCCCCCCTCTCTCTCTTCGCCTTACTTCCCCAACCCTTAAAAACCCCCTCTATATTTATCTCCCCTAATCTCCCTCCTCCCTACCACTTGAAACACCTCTCTCTCTCTCTCTCCCCTAACCCTTACAAACCCCCTCTGTCACTATCTCTCCTACCTCCCCCTCTCTATATATGTCTCTCCTAATCCCCCCCATAGTACTTACCATTGTTCCATCTCTCTCTCTAAACCCACTCTATATCCCCATCCTCCCTAACTAACCTAATTCTCCCTAAAACCCCACCCCAACCTACACCACCCACCCTGATATCTATCTATCACTCTCCCCCACCTTCCTCTTATTACCCACTTTGATCCCCCTTGCCTCATGGTGCTATCTCTATCTCTCGCTCACCCATCTACTTCTCCGCCTACCCAAACATACCCATAACCCCCACCCCTTCTCTCTCCCTTAACTCCCATTTATCCACCTACCCCTAAGTCCCACCCCTATCTCTCTTCCCCAACCACTAATCCTCATCCTACCCGTAGTCCTCCCAACCCCCTCTCAATTCTTTTGCTTAAGGTAAATTAAATGTTATCAATATCATGCTAGCATTTTAATTCTACAAATCATGTGTGCATTTTATTAATAAAAATCATGCACATGTTTCTTAAAGGAAAATCACACTTGTTTTTTATGACACCAATTTTTTTAAGGAAGGGGAATTTGAATTTAAAAGGAACAAACTCATGTTCCTTACCACCTAAATCATGCCCCCTCACATGCTTGCGTGTCATCCCTATTCACGTGTCTGCTTTGGATTTAACTTCATGTTCGACAAACCTATGCCATGGAATATGGTAAACTATAGATAATTGGGAATTTCGTCCATTTTCTCAATATTCCTATGTTTTACCATTCATTACAATAATATAAAAACAAATTTTAGACATAGATAAGATTTTTTTCTATAGATTTTGAATATATACTTTTTTTAATATATTTTTTTCCTATTTTTATTATGTCATTACTCCTTATCTCAAAAAAAAATTGTTTGTGTTTCTTCCATAACTTTTCAAATTTCTGCGGCATTTAAAATAAATATTCTATGCTTTAGTGCTAGACACCACCCTCTACATGCTATAAAAAAATCATTTCATGATCATTGGATTAAAACCTTCTAAACATGCACCCAAACTTGATGTACTATTTTATAGGTTTGATCACATAGAAAATTAAAAAATTAAAATTTACCGAATTTATTTATAAAAAAATAGTGTAGCACTTGTACTATTTGTTCTCTATATGTCTACAATTTTTTTTAGTTTGAATCCATCATATAGGAACTCAAAGGTTTCACCCACAATGACATATACCTTCTCATTTGGCTAAAATATAAAATGTAATTGTCAGAAAATATCAAACTTGATATAGTTATGAACATTTTAAATTGATACAATTTATATATTTAGAAATGCAATTCAATTTCCTACATTTCATCTTTTTCACTCAAAGAAATATTTATTGTGGAAGTATCTCAATATCCATGTAAGTTTAGAGATGTATATTTTATTATTTTTATGTTACATATAGCATGTCAAAAGAGACCCTCATTAGCTTGAACCAACCCCATGGTAGAATAATTATTTGAGTACCAACTTCTTAATGGGCCCTAATTAATACAGAGACCCTTTCTACGTAATTGTTCACTGCTAACTAATCAGCCTTATTCAAAAGAGATGGTTTCTACATTACTTGACTAACTCCTAAAGTAAGAGGGCTACGTTAGAAAGATAACATATTGTGCCATAGCTTTACATATGTCAATGTTGGTGGGTGTTTGTTTTGAAACTTATAAGGGGACTAATATCCCTAGTCTCGACAAGTTGTTATTATAGTAAAATTATCCTACACTATCCTACATTGTAGGTGAAATTATACTAAATAATGCATATCTATAGTTAATCTTGTGGGTATATTTGAAACCAAAGAGAAGAACAACTCTAGTTGTGTTTGGGTAGGTGTTGTTGAAGGTTTGAAGTTGTGGATAGTGAAAAAAAGAGAGCCACATTATGGGTTAGAAGTGATGAAAGCATATTTGAAATGAGTAAGTGGATAATTGAAATTAAAACCAATTTAGGTTGGGAATTGTTTGTGTGAAGGTGAAGATAGCTCCATAGTTTCAACTATAAGTAGATTTTTTAATGATATTTGAAGGAGTCAATCCACCAATAATTAAAAATGGATATAATAGTTAAGTAAATATTTGGGTGAATAATAGTGGATATTAGAGAAGAAAAATTCAATAGTGAGGTTGCTTATAGTTGTGAAGTTAGTTAATAGTTTCACATTGACTAGGTCTATGGATGGATTATATAAGTAGAAGTAAAATTGGGTTTATGACCAAGGGATATCTAGTAGAAAATTGACCTTGAATGAAACCACAAAGTGAATGAAGAAATTAGTGGCTAAAATAGAGGATTTGAAAGTATCACAAGAGGTGTGAGATGGAGGAAAGCCTTGAGGGAATCAGTGGAATGAAAAAAGGTTTGGAGTGATAGGGAAATATTGGTTTGCATGTGAGTTAACCATGAAAAAGATAGAAGTTTTGGAGAAGGTTGAGAAGTCGTGCCATTTTATAAGGAATAGTGAATAGATAAGGACCTCATAGAAGAGGGTGTAGACAATGAATAATATGATGAATTATAGTATGATGAACAACATTGGAGTGAAGATGGGGATCATTATTATGATGATTAGGGTGAGATTATAGAGTTTGCACTAGAATAGAATGAAATGTTAGATGATGATTCATGGGGAAATTCAAGTTTCTTAATATATTGTGATGATGTGGTAGAGTTTAATAGGAATGTGGAATAATATGATGATGATTATGTTGAAAGCATCAAACATGGAGTGAAGAATGAAGGAGTCTTAGAGGACATGCCCATGGAGGAATTTAAATTATTTGATGACGCTAATGTTTTTCCATGTGCATGTACATGAGAAAAGAAAGAAGCTATATTTATGTTGAAAATGAAAAAAATGTAGCAATGTTTTTGCTAACATTGAAGGAATATTTGAGGAAATGGATAAAAACTTTGAAGTGAAGAGAAACTATTTTTATGCATAATTAAGGCGACTAACCATGAGTCTAAATATGACCTTTGGGAAAAGATGGAAACCTTTGAATTTGTTGATGGAGCTATTAAAATTGCAATAGAGAAAATTGAAAAAGGGTTTTGAAGAGATCCCCATTTTATCTTATGTTTTTTCTCTTCATGAGTGTATAGATGAAGAAACCAACATTCAAATTGAAAAATATAAAAGTGTGGGTGAGAATATTGAGAAGGATATAATTCTACTTACTATGGTAATAAATGAAAGAGGAAATGGAAAATGTAAAGATGATTTGGAAATAAGTATAGTAATAAGATTGCAAGAGGATGAGGAGGGTAAGAAACAACTTACACCCACTATGGAGAAACTATAGTTGTGCCTCGGATTGATTGTACACTTTAATAGAGCCGAAAAGGGATGAGGGAGATGGAACAATAGAGGTGGAAACATATTATAACTTTTTAATTGTTGTAATAGAAGATGAAGTTAAAGTTGCCAGAGGTAGAGGAATGGTAAGGTCATACTCATAATGATAGACATGCCTTTTTCTCAAACCTGAGTGAGGACATTGATCCCCATGAGGAAAAATAACTAGGTCCAAGCCCGCATACCTTTTATCCCCTATAGTTTGTCTTGTTCGCCACTCTGCATTCTGTTAAGGTGTAGATGTTGTTATGTAAGTCACAAGTTCAGACCTCGCGATGCAAAAAAGTGGTCTCTCACGTAATCATCTTGGGGGGTTGGGTAGGATACTCGATGGTTATAGTGGTAGCGGTAGGAATTGACCCCATGTCACGCGAGTATGAAACAAAGAGGAAAAATATAGAAGAAAACGTTTATGGGAGAAAAGAGGAAAATAAATTTTTTTGTTCAACAATAGATAAGAAGGAGGAATATTCTGCTTCTGTTGTTGAATCTGCCGAAACTGATTGTTTTCGTGATCTCCATGAGATAGTTGCTGATCCAAGACTCATAGTGTATCCAGAAGTTGATACTCCTGTTTCCTTATCGCCATCAAAATCTGAGTCTGAGTACCCAATAAGTTTGAAGTCATCCATTTAGAGTACTTGATTCCAACATCTTGAGTCCCCTTCAAGTATCTTAGAACTCTTTTTGCAGCTGACCGGTGTCCTTCACAAGGTTTATGCATGAACCTTGAAAGTATGCCAACAACATAAGAAATATATGGTCTAGTTGTTGTAAGGTAGATAATACTTCCTACAAGTTGTCGATACTTGGTCGCATCCTCAAATTCTTTTCCTTCGCTTGATGTGAGATTCATTTTCTATTCCATTGGAGTAGAGATAGGGTTGGATTCTATCATGCAAAATTTGTTTAGTAGTTCTCCAACATATTTTTTCTGAGATAGGAATATGTACTTAGGATGTTGAGTGACTTCAATTCCTAAGTAATAGTGGAGATGTCCCATATCTTTCATTTCAAAGATCTTTTTCAAATCTTTCTTTATGGATGCTATATAGCTCTCATTGTTCCCTGTCATCAAAATATCATCTACGTACACCACAAGATACACAACAGATCTTCCAACTTTGTTTATAAACATTTTTGCATCATCAAGATCAAAATGTTCGAAATTTAACTTCAAAATATGCACGGTTAATTTTTCATACCATGCGCGAGGTGCTTGTTTTAGGCCATACAAGGATTTGACAAGCTTGCATACATTTTGTTCCTTTCCTTTCACAACAAAGCCTTCTGGCTGGGACATGAAGACATTCTCTTTCAAGTCTCCATTCAAGAAAGCAGTCTTCACATCCATTTGATGAAATTTCCACCCTTTCTGAGTAGCTAAAGAGAGTAAGGTGCAGATGGTAGCCCATTTTGCTGTAGGGGAGAATGTTTCTTCATAGTCAGTTCCTTCCTTTTGTGCATAGCCTTTTTCTACAAGCCTTGCTTTGTGCTTGTCAAGTGAGCCATCTGATTTGTATTTGTTCTTGTACACCGACTTGTAGCCAATTGGTTTGGTTCCAACTGGAGGGTCAACCAGCTTCCAAGTTCCATTCTTCATGAGTGCATCAAACTCATTCTACATAGCTTCTTTCCACTCAACTCAATTAGAAGATTCTTCAAAGGAAGTTGGTTCAAAGTTAGTAGATAAATTAAATTCATAATCAAATGATACATCCATGTCATCACCTGAATTATATGCTTCTCCTCCATGTCTTTTCAAACTTCTCGTTCCATTCTTTCCAACTTCATCCAGATGGACACTTTCAAGTGTCTTTGTGGCCCATTTAGGAATATTTCATGATGGTCCTGGTTGATCAGCTGGTGGTGCTTCATCATTGATTGAGAGTATTTCAATTCTCTCAATCACATCATCCAGTTGAACCTCTTGATCAGGTGAAGTAGCAGGAACTTCTTCATGCGGGGGATTTGGTGCTTCATATGGAAATTCCAAAGCTTGATCCAGAATAGGAATCCCCCCTTCAAGGTTTGGAATTTCATACTCATTTTCACAATATGTCTTTGGATGAGGATATTTTTCCAAATGATCAAGCTGTCTCTCAATGGACTGGTCATTTTTATTAGTCTCAAGAAAAATGACATCTCTTGAAATAACAAACTTCTTGTTTACCTCATCATACAGACGGTATGCCTTGGAGTATTCTTCGTACCCCAGGAAAATGCATTTTCTGCTTCGAGCACCAAGCTTGTTTCTTTGCTCCTTTGGAATCAAGGCATAACAGGTGGAACCAAAAACTATGAGATGCCTGACTGAAGGGAGATGGCCAAACCACATTTCATGTGGAGTCTTGTTATCAAGAGCATTTGAGGGACTTCTGTTTCTCAAATAGGCTGCACATTTTAGTGCATCACCCCAAAACATTAGTTTTACATTCTTGAAAAACATCATTGAGCGAACCATATTCATTATGGTTCTATTCATTATTTCTGCTACACCATTTTGTTGAGGATTGTAGGGAACTGTAGTCTGATGTGCAATTCCATGTTGGCGAAGATAATTTTCAAAAGCATTTGAAGTGTATTATTTCCCATTATTAGTACGAAGTGTACCAATTTTTTATTGTGCTTGTTTTTCAATCAATGCATGAAAGTCTTTGAATGTTTGAAATGCTTCTAATTTTGTCTTTAAACAGTAAATCCAGCACATTCTTGAGCAGTCATCAACAAATGTCATAAAATACTTATTCCCATTTGCAGAAGGAGTTGGAATTGGGCCACATAAATCAAAATGCACTAATTCTACTTTCCTACTTGCTCTAAAATTAGATTCATGGAATGGCAGCTTACTATGTTTCCCTAATATACATGCATCACATTTGTTCTTCTCTTTGGGAATGGTGGGCAAACCAAATACACCATTATTTATCAACAAACGAAGACTGTTATAATTTAGATGACCAAATCTTGCATGCCACAATGAACTAGATGACAAATTACCTTCTCCATGCTGAGAGAGGTAGGCATAGTTCTGAACTCTTGCAGATGAACCCTTTAGCTTCAGCAGCTTCCCATCTTCGTATCCATCCATGATGACTTGGTTGTCAGAGGACTTTCTTATTTCTATGATTCCATCAAACATGTGGATGGAATGGCCTTGCTGTCGAATCTCCACCAAGGACAGCAGGCTTCTCTGCAACTCTGAAAGATAAAGAACATTCTTCAACAAGAAATCAGGGAATCAAGGCATCTTTAGTCGAATGGTGCCCATTCCCTTTGGTTTAAGACTTGACCTATTTGCAAAGTACACTATGCCATTTATTGTTTCATTAAGTTCTTCAAAATAGTCTTTTCTAAAAGTCATGTGTGATGTTGCACCAGTATCAAGCAGCCAACAATCTTTGTAAGATGAAAGTGAAGTCATTTCATTCATTCCAAGATTACAATGTGCAACAATACAATGAGCAGAATCAGAAGATTTACTAGCATCTTGGTTTTTATTGTCATCTTTCTTTTGGTTATGTTTGTCTTTGATGGAGTCCCACGAAGCCCAACACTGATCTGATGTGTGTCCAGTCTTTCCACAACGCTTGCACTGCAAATCTGATCTTTTGTTGGAGTTGTTTTTGCCTCCTCTTCCTCCGAATTTTCTTCTTCCTTTGCCTCTCTTAGATGCTATAGATTGCATCTTTTGCAACTGCTAGTGTAATTTACAATAATGAACTTAATATGACAAAGAGAAAAACTATAACCTTGCAGGTCTACAGTCTCTGCCAAGGTGATTTACAATGTTAATATCTCAACTTCAAGTTTTAAAATGACAGTATCATTGACCAACAACACGGAAGCAGAGAAAATATGCTTTCAATCTCTCACCAATTCATAGGAGCAGTATCCTCACACAGCAGGTGCTCTTCTAGTCGCAGCTTCAAATTCGAAAGGGAAAAAATGCAATAATTCTAGGTTTATACATTTCAAGATTACAACATCATACACAGCAGCATATATCTTGCACTGAAGTCTTATATATATCATATATATTAGTCACGGTCCTTTTTACTCAATGTAAATGAAAAATACTTACTGACTTTTCCCTTTACATCCATGCACATAAATTAGGGTTTTTTTATTTCAACCAACAAAAACGTTTACCTCCGCTTAGCTGGATACAGGAGCTTCTTGTGACTGAATCTCATTCAAGCTCAGTGCATAGGCACGAGCTCTCACCTCAAGTTGTTATCGTAGCAATACGAAAATGGTCACTTCTCTCCACGCTCTTGAAGAGAACAGTCTTCATGCAGGTTTCACAAGAGATATCAGACTTAGATTACATGATGGAATGCGCCCACGTACTTGGGAGATCGATGCATACACTCCACGAGATTTACCAATATTTCACCATAGCAATCCCTCAATTCTCTCATTCCTCATCGCATGTCTCCACGCAGCTTCAAGCTCGGTCTTCAACATATATCAGTCTCCGGGTGAATGTATGAGAGTAGGTGGAGGACAGGTCGCAGCAGTGAGTCTCCAACAATGCTTCACAACGCGCAGGTCAAAACTCCAACAGGAGAGACACAATGCCCAGATCCGCTTTTCACAATATGTGAGTCTTCAATAATTGCTCCAATACAATACTTCACATAATCTCTCCTTCCCAACTCGAGATGAAACGGACATGTGGATGATAGCCACCATGCAGGCATAATAATTATAGGAACACCAGCGTTTTTGTAGCAATTAATACACTCATCAAGAATTAGGTCAAGCAGCAAGAGATATCAACGTAGTCTCAAACTCAACGCAGTCTCAAATCGACAGCAGTCTCAATATCAACGCAGCGCAATCACGATTCATGACTTATACACAAACGTGGAATGTATCACTGATGGGTAAAATTAGGGTTACACTAATACGACGGAGGAGAGGTATCACCACTACGCAGATATGTAGACCTAAGGATAGTCTGCAAAATGCAAGCACGTAGAATGGCAGGAATTAAAATGCTTGAGATAGCTTCACCAGGTGAATGGAAAATGCTGCAATATGCAGTAGTACACAATATATTAGGGTTAGGAAGGTCTCCAAGAGAATAACGCATACAATGCATGCGACTGGCAGACTGACGGAGCAGGCAGAATGCCAAGACTGAAATGTAGCCAGGCAGGAGTTACGGCAGGCAGCCAAGCTCTGATACCACTGATAGGTAATAACTCCCGATTCATATTATTCCCTTGCTAATGCATATATTTATACAATTCATATGACGATTGTGTTTCATCTTCCGCCGAGCCTTTTCGGCTTCCTACATAACTATTCAGTTTTCTTTATTTATTTAAAAAATATAATCCCGACGGATTATATT
Organism: Pseudotsuga menziesii; assembly: GCA_001517045.1. Lineage (NCBI taxonomy): Eukaryota > Viridiplantae > Streptophyta > Pinopsida > Pinales > Pinaceae > Pseudotsuga > Pseudotsuga menziesii. Next base: position 49,167 of record LPNX011039043.1, read on the forward strand.
CCAACAATTCAAAACTTGTTTAACCCTAATAGAAGGTCATTAAATTATTCCCATTGCAAAAGAAAATACAAATAAAAATTGCTTATCAATGATGAAGTGAGGGTCACTTCATATCATTTCCAATAATGTCCTATCACTCTAACAATTTATCAATAATAAATTCTTACAAATAAATAATTGAAACTCTTCAAATAAATAAGGGATGTGTGTTTCAAAGATTCAAGAAACCAATAACAACATTGTTAAATTGAAATTTATGTAATAATTGTTTATATTAAGGTCATTCTCTCAAATTGAATTACATTCCTGACATTGCAAAAAAGTTATTCAAACAATTATAACCATTCTAATTAAAATATCACCATGCCTTTCAATTTGATCCACACACAAGGCTCTTACAATGAGAAGAAGGCCATGCCAATTTAACACTCTTGGAATTTGGGTTTCAATCTACCCATCAATATAATATTTTTTTTTAACTTTTTGGTTTTTATATTACTCGTCATGATTTTTTTTTTAAATGTACCCTTCAACAATGAAGTATTTCCAAACAATTTACGCTTCAATTATTTAATTTTGTTTATTTTTTTCAATTTTTTTTTGGTGTAAGTCATATACCTTAATTCCTATTTCTAATTTTGAATAAGCACTTCAATCACAAACACCAACAATTAGGAAGGTGTCCATACTTATCTATGTTTACAATTTAAAATTTATTTTCAATTGATTTTGATTTAAATTTTTCTATAGGTTTATGAGAGTTTAAAGGCATATGTGTTGTATCTAAGTTGCATGTAAATATATATGTTAACTATTTTCTTTTCAAAATGATTTAATTACAAGCTCACTATTGGATATAAAGAGAGATTCAAAAACCAATAGTGTCTAAAAGATTATGGTTGAAGATAAATTTATAATAATTTTATGAACATTATGTATATATACAAGTAATCTTAATACTTTGGAATGTCAAACTATTTCGCTTAAACATGTAGATATACTAAAACTACTTTCAAACAACTATCATAATAAATTTAAAGATTTTCCTAACTTTGAAATTCATATTAATTTTCAACCTATTATTACCCAACTAGAATAAAGACCACTTAACTTGGATTTTATAACAAATTTGAGATATTTCATATTAATTATTGATCAAATTGCACGGCATATGTAGGAGGGATAAGTACATCTCCTATATGAGAGAAGGTTTCCTTGCAAAACTCGTAACCATCTACATAACATTACTACTCATTTTCACAAGGTAAGGAGAATCATCCAATGTTCTTAATATTTTGAAGTGACAGAACCAATGTCTAAAGTGTACTTTCTTCCCTATGGTTTCCTAGTTACTTTAACACTATTAGTTTGAATAGCTTGGCAAACCAAAAATTAAGTTTATATTGAAATATAGATTCATGCAATGCAATTGAAAGGACATGGGAATTGGAGTCTCTCACCGAAGAACTAGGATTAATCAAAATATTCACAATCAACAACCATAAGAGAGAATCTACTTCGATTCATGCATAACCATTATGTATAATTCTTTTAAAAATTCAACCAACGATGACTATAACAAAGGATAATTATAATTTGTAATTTCAAAGGGGAGATAAAAGCCCATTATAATTTGTAATAATTTCAAAGGGAAAATAGATTTATGTGAATCTATATAGATTTCCAAAAGTATGAGAGAAACATGGGGTCTTCACTTGTTGACCAATATCCTATCACGTTAGTTCATATTGTGGGTTTTAAAATTATCAAAAATCGAACTAATATATTGCAGGTATTGGGGAGACGAGGGGTTTAAGGTGGGGGTGGGTAGGGTGGTTTATAAGGATTGAGATATAAAAATGGGTGGGGAGGAGGTTTTAAGTATTGGGAGGGGGTTTCAACAAAAAGAGTTTGGGTCAATATCTCTCGAAATTAAGGGTATTCTTTAATATCCCACGATCGCACGTGCTATGTGAGAGGTTCACTAAGTGAAGTCCCCGTGGAGAGAAATAACTAAATATTATGTTATAGATTTCCAAAAGTATGAGAGAAATAACTAAATATTATGTTATAGATTTCCAAAAGTATGAGAGAAATAACTAAATATTATGTTATAGATTTCCAAAAGTATGAGAAAAATTACTAAATATTATGTCAACAAATATTGTACAAGATAAACATGAATGATACTATTTAAAATTATTAAAAGGACACAAATATGCTTTATAATATTTATTTAAATTAGTAGATTTCAAATGAATTTCTAAAACTAAATAAATCATAAAATATAATGCCAAAAAAACCATGCAAGTAAGATCTTTGATGATGCAAATAATTCTTATTCTTTGATAATACAAATTAAGCTCATACATATTTCCATATTTATGAAGGCCTTCCACATTCCAAGTCCCAACTTCCAAGTCATTTAGTTGTTGTAGCATACTAATGTAATCAATTATCATTGAGTAGTGAATTTTGTAGATTCTCAATTCAATAAATAATGTAAAAATGGTTGAATTAAATGACTTTTTCTATTTTTTTTTTAAGGAAGAATCAATGTAAGCGCTAGAAGGGTGGCTCTCTCTAGGTTCTTAGGGGTTAGGCTCTGGGCTCCTAACCATGTGAAAACAAGAAGAATCAATGCAACTTGCAAAATGTAAATAATAATAATTTAATAAATTTCTTTGTTTATTTAATGAAAAGTATGGTTAGAAATTAGAATTTGAAAACTATATTTAAGATAAACCTATTTAATATTATTATTGGTAATTGCATGTTGATTTGAAAATTGATTTCCCTTTATAAATAAATTTAAAATAAATTTAAGTATTTTACAAATATAGTTAAATTTTTTATTTAATCATATTTGAATTAAAAAAAGTATAACCTTAATGTGTAAATTAAATTCCATCAACCTTTCCAAAAACCAACATTTCATCAAATTCCATTATTATTCTAAACATCAACATTTTCCAAAGAATTAATGTTGTTTGATCTTCAAAATGCAGATATAACTAGCACACCCAGAAATAAAGTGGCCACTGAATGTCAATAGGTACACTTAGTTTTGTGAAGATAGCTGACCCTTAAACAAAGGATAAAATCCATAATCTTATATCCATTATTTATAACAGATTGTTAGAGTTAATTTAAGCACAAAAAAATACCATTTAATAAATAAATAAATAAAACTGATCTAAAAAATTGTTACCAAATTTTTTAACCACATTTTAACTAAATCTTATTTAAAGCTGAATCAAGATGCATTTAAGCATAAAAAAAATAAGGCTACCATGACATGAATCCTTACTGTACACTTGTCACACTTTAGGATTAATTTTATTAATCCACACAAACAAGTCCAAAATCTAAAATAATATCTAAATACCTATAAACATAAACATAAAACTATATAAATAAAATCATAACAATATTTTGCACATCAAATTTAGTCACTCATCCCAATACCAAAATTCCATCGAATTCTAATAGTCACTCATCCCAACACCAAGATTCCATGCCAAACACCAACATTTCCCAAATTCTACCACTACTGCCAAACACCAACATTGATCTTAAAAACAAAAAAATATAAATGTGGGAAGCATAGAGCAGCGGCTGTTTGATTTTTAAAAAGAGTATATAAGTGTGGGAATTTTAGACCTTTTCCCAAAGCATAGTCGGATAATGAAGGCGTGGCCCCTGCGCACATGATAATGAAAAGCACATTGTGCTAAGTGCTTTTATCTAAGACTAATCTTAAAGGTATATTTTAAAAATCCCAAATTTAGTCACCCTGCACTTTATTCTTCTCTATTTAAATCAAACTTTCAATGTAAAAATATTCCCTGCGACTGCACAGTGCAAGGTATTGCACTTCCATGTGCGCTGAAGGCGGTCTCCGAAAAGATCTCCAACCAATTTGAATGTGACCGTTCCACCTTTCCACGTTGCTTCTGTTCAAAGATTTTTCAGAACGAATTTCCGCGTCCCGTTCCACCTTTCCACGTTGCTTCTGACCGAAATTTTTTTTCAGAACGAATTTCCGCGTCCCGTTCGACCTTTCCACGTTGCTTCTGACCGAATTTTTTTTTCAGAACGAATTTCCACGTTGCTTCTGTTCAAAGTTTTTCAGAACGAATTTCCGCGTCAGTTCTGTCTGATCAATGTTGTATTCTATAATGATAATGTCGCTAACACAGAATGGCTATTTTCTGCCTGCAATGTACTGGTATTGGCATCTATTCGAGAGACTGCCGTGGAATCCATAATCCTATCTTCAGGTCAATGACGACGACAAGATTATGGATTCCACGGCAGTCTCTCCAGTAGATATAAAAAATTATTCAAAATTATACAGGCACCCTTTCTCATTGCACACAATCACAATCGAAAATGAATTAAATGGATTGCTATTCAAATTTTATATTCTTCCTCCGAGAAAAAAAATGCCGAAGCACTTTATACATTGCCCACGGCCATTCGTATGATTAACTAATTTTCTCATCTTGCTGCTTTTGCTGTAAAATTCCGGTGCCTTGCATCTGGTTATTAGCAAACTGTGAATCGGGAGATTATTATATTGTAGCCATGGCAGGGCCTGTCTCTGGCAGTGGCAGAGCCCATGGAATGAAAAAACCGAAGCGGGGAAACATAAAAAGGGAGATATTTGGTTCCATTCTGGCATCGGTCAAAAGGATGGAAACAACTTTGGCCAAATGCATTCATTGTAATTCCTGCTCCCCTGATAAGGTCTATCCTGAGGACTTACGGGGTCGGTGAGACTCTGAGTTACAACTTTTGCAAATATAGACCTAACAGGTTTTTTTATATTGTCAATCTTTTATTTTCCTTGAGCTCTTTACCCTTTGAGTGGCCGGCCGGCTTCTAGCACTCCAGGGGAGCATGCTCTTGAAATGGTGACTGTAAGTGTGGTTTGCCGGTGGTAAATAGTTAAGAACGTGTCTTTTGTATTTAAAATTACAAACATGTTATTATGAAATGGTAGAATGTTGTTACAAAAATTATGAACACGTTTTTAACTTATAAGAATGGTGCCTCTGCGATTCTCTATACATACTTCATTTGATCCTTCAATTGAACTTGTCTCAGAGGAAAAAATACCAGCTTTTGTTATTCAATAGAATCAAAAGACATCAATTATATATTTCATCTTTGTGACTAAGAGTACTATAGCAAACTAGTACAACACATAAACATAAAATATAACAACTCTGTCTACTGCCATCCAGATAAAAGAAAAAAAGTATGATTTTAGCAGCCTTCTCCTTTTCTATAAAAAGATTAGTGGGCTTTTTTTTATCTATTTTTATTACCAATGAGAAAAAATTTCCTTTAATGGTTTTGAAAGATATTTTGAGATCGAGATTAGTGGGCTTTTTTTATCTATTTTTTAACCAACGAGGAAAAAATTCCTTTAATGGTTTTGATAGATATTTTGAAATCAAGATATTGCTTAAACTAAAGTTCTTTTTATATATATATTAAAAAATATTGTATGGAAAATGGTATTTTCGTCGACATTTATCTCATCAATCAGTATGCACTCACGAGTACTGTCCTATCAAATGTAGACACTTGGATGGATTTGAAGAAACCAAGGATTTAATACCGATTTAAACAAAGAGATACATTAAATACATCACTGCTTATACATTAAATTAAATTAAATCCATTACTGCTGAGTGTATAATGTTTACATACATGCTTCCACAACCAACAGAAATATAAAAGACTCGGCTAAAAAAAAAGTCCAGGACTACATTAATAAAGAGAAGAATGATTCAGATTGAAGATTGAGTGACTTTGGTTTCAGAAATATAGAATCTTGTTGTTTCCTAAAATTTAGGTAGAGTAAAAGGTTTAGAGGGTTTCTTTTGCTTGGTGGTCAAAATTAGCTGCTTTTGGAAGATAACATTTAAATCCAACTATGCTAAAGTTTGGTGTAGCCAGGAGAGTACAATCGCCTCATAATTTTGACCACTTAGATACCCTCTATAATGGTTTATAATGGTTTCTCACAGAACACTTAACCAACAAAGCCCATTAACCAACCAAAAAAAACTTTAATGACAAGGGTTTACAAAAAAAACTTTAATGACAAGGGTTTACTTTACGACGTATATAACATGTTGCCTCTTGGCATCTTTCCGGCCTCTGTCTTTCCTCAATCTGGTTCTCATATCCCACCGCTTTCCAGTGACTTCCATGTGGCTATCAGTTGGGAAAGATCAATATCGAAGGAGGGTATGTTCTTCATTTGGCGAATGAACTTCGAGAGAGTCTCTACTTATAAGCTTCTCCTTGGCATCCTCTACCAGCTTTTTCAATGTTGCAAAGTACATTGTTTCAAACGCAGAGGAAGAGCCTTTGTCTGTACGAGTTCGCATCCAATCGCATTGGGGCTTACACGCAGTACATGCAAGACCATAGTCCTTGGGAAATTCTTGGGATTCTGACCTACAGAAAAAACCCTAACTTGGTTGATAGTCAACAAATGGCGTGCCAAAGGCCCAATTGATATGAACCTGGGTTTAAGGATTTTTTCACAGCCATCTTCTCAAGTCTGGAAGATCCGGACATGGTCATAGACAATGGCCCTTACTCTTACAACTCAACAAGACTGTAGCTCCATCTCTGGAGAGACAACTTCTGTCAAGATAAGGAATATTTCTCAAACAACTCCACTTTGGATTAGGTTATGTTCATTCCCACAGGAATACTGGGATAAAGAAACATTGGGAGGGATTGGAAACACTTTGTAAAAATGTTTGAGGAAACGCGCATAGGACGATATACATATTTTGCTAAAAAATATGTCAATATGAACATATGCATACCCCCACCTGAATTGATCTGCCTCAGCTACCGAGATACAGATTGAATGCATATCCCTCAACATATCCCTTTCCGATGCAGGTGATTCGATGAACATGGCCAGCTCTTTTGAGAATGCAGAGGGTTTTACCACAGTTACAGGGTGAAGGAGAGGAGCGAAAAAGTCAAATTAGTTTCGATCAACCTCCAAAAATCCTTCTCCAAATGGATTTGAGGCCCTAAATGAGGAACCCATGGATGTCCAAATCATGGAAGGAACTTATGGCGAGCAAGGGGAGATTACCCCGACGTCCCAAGACGGTGAGATGGAAAATCTCGAGCAAACCGAAAGGAAGAGAACTCTACAACCCCAATCAACAGCTAGAAAAGACAATCCGGTAGAATAGGGCGAACGGATGAAATCAAAATCTGGGGAGGACATTCACCTAGATGATCTAGACCTTGCAGCAATCCTAGATGCATGAACCTGGGATGACACTCAATCAATTCTAGACCAACAATTGTAACTCTACAAATAAGTGCTATAGTAGCTTCAAGCTGCACCAAAGAAAAGGGAAAAACGAAAAACCTAATCACATAGCTCACCTAGCCTTAAAACCATCTTATCAAAAGATCAACCCAAAACCTTGCACAATGAATGGATGTGAGGTAGAAAAAGCAACATGAAACTCCTAAAAGGGGGAATGTATGATTGGTTCACGTAAGTACTTTCTAGTTACGAATAAGTTTTCTTCAAACTCCCCTCATAGTCTATCATGGAACATTAGAGGTTTGAAGAGGAAGATTAAACAAAGGACTCTTTGGAATAAATAGGAAAAACCAATAGTGGTAATGCTATAGAAAATTGAATGCAGTGGTAATGCTATAGAAAATTGAATGCTTTGGTGATTCTCTCACCAAAATTGATCAGTATTGCTCAAAAGAATGCAAATTGATAGCGATGTATGCACATGGCTTTGCTATGAAAACAACCATACTCTCGGGTCGAGGAATCGTTGGGATACCAGAATTCTTGCAAAAATAGGGGCCATCTTATCCAACTTCCATTTGATCACAATATTAAACACAAGCCACATCAGCAATGTTTATTTCTCCCTTAGTCTTGCTTAGAAGAATAGATACCTCAATTTGTTGTAAGTAATAATGAAGATAAGCCCCACCCAACCCTAAATCATGAGTGGGTGAGGATGGGTTGGTATTTCAACATGGTCACCTCCCTTATGGATAAAAAAGGAGGAATAAGATTACTAGACTCAACCAATGAAACATTTAAGCATTAATTCAGAGCCTCAACCTCATGGACATTGACACTTTAAATGGGCTCTACACCTAGACTCACGAGAGTGGGGGATCACTATAAATAACATTGAGTTTGGATATACTTTTGTTGTGTGAAAATTTAGTCAATCAAGTCCTAATCATGGAAGCTTAGCCATGAATCATACCAATAGCCTATATGCTTGGAATTAGAATGTTATGACATAAATTCAAACCCACCATTTTGGTTTGAATTTTTTTGGCCCAAACACCCCAAATTCTATGACAACATCACATAATGGTGAGAGGATATTGATAGTATTGAGGGAACTAAAATGTACCAGGGTGTGTGCAAGCTAATGAGGGTCTCTTTTGACACGTTAGATGGAATAGAAAATTGAAAAAATAGGCATCAACTTACATGGATATTTTGAGACACTTAGAAAATGAATCTTGCGATGAGTAAAAAAAGATGAAATGTAGGAATTTGAGTGACGTTTAGAAATATATAATTTTTTTCTATTGAAAATGTTCTTAACTATATAAAGTTAGATCTTTTTCAACCATAAATTTTTATTTTTGGGACAAATTATAAGGTATGTGTTTTTGTGGGTGGCCTTTGAGTGACTTAATGATAGAAAAAACTTATGAAAACTCGTATGCATATTGAGAACAGATAGTACTAGTGCAGGACTATTTTTCCAATAAAAAAAATAATATTTTTATTTATTTTTTAATTATCTAAGTGATCAAGCCTCGAAAACGGTATGGGTCAGTGCAAGAAGATGATGGACCTTTAAGATGCAATCCTAGTTTTCAAAAACAACATCATGCTACCAAAAAATACATCAACCCGAGCCTGACATAGCGCTTGGTATGGTTCAACCCCAGCCTGACATGTCATGGAACATGTAGGATAGGAAGACAAATCGTGTACGCGTTATAGAACTACAAAACGCGCATGCGATTTGAAGAGAAAAAACGCGCACGCGATTTGCAGAGAAAAAATGCGCACGCGATTTAGTCAACCACAATAAATTGATCGAGTGCACGGCTAAACGTAATAAACTTGTATAATATACTCAAAATTTAATACATAGGGAATTGTTGGCCTAAAAGTGGGATACGACCATTATGTCAATATATAAAACATGATGGATGGTTATTTGAATCTATTCCATTATTTAAGGTTTAAATACATGGTTTAAAACAATACATTTTCCTATGGTCTCATGGGCTATGGTCTCATGGGGCATGTGTTGTTCCCAAAATAACCACAAATGCTTTATATAGGGATATTTATCCTATGAGTGAGATAAGCTTTCCATTTTGAGAT
>LPNX011039069.1:0-45043 GCA_001517045.1 Pseudotsuga menziesii
GTTCTGGGAGGGTTGGGAGGGGGGCAGGCCGTTGATGGGGGGGGATTTACGGGGGCAGGTTGACCTCTGGCCGGAATACTTGGACTTGGTTTCCTGTCACACTATGACCAAACTTTAGGGGTAACGAAGCGACGCTAGGGGGTAACAGGAGGGTTTCCTTCGGGGTCGGATTGTGGAGGGTTGACAGGGGGAAATGCGGTGGTCTGTCCTGAGGAGTAGGATTCAAAATTCCTTTTGTACCGTTGCTCACTTTGTGGCAACCCACTTTGCACGTCGAAAATATTCTCACTTGCAAACATATGTTAGTACTACTAAACTAGCAGTCTGACTCAAACAATAAGATACCCTTTTCAACCAATAGTATTTTAATCTTTGAGCTTAAGGAATTTAGAAACTTACCATGGGGCCCTTTGAAGAACTTCCGTTCAGCTTCGCTGAAAGAAGTGCTTGTATCAATGGCAAAATCTGTCACGAAGGCCTCCAATGTGCGCGTCGTCCATAAATCGACAGCTCGGGATACCTCATTGTTCACGTGTTGCACAAGGTTGACCCTTGCGGGGGTCCACACAGGAATCCGTCGAGCTTGAAAGTTCGTCCTCCTCTCTGTTAACCTAGACAACCACTGGTGCAACTCTATGTGGAAACGACCAAAGAAAGTTTCATAAGTATCACAAAAAACATACCGTTGTAAAAATTCACTTGCGCTTCGACACGGATTCGTATCCTCTTGCTGCGCAAATTGCGAACAGATCTCAGCAAACCAATCACTGATTTCCTTCACAGAGGGCCTCCAGAACATAGCCCTTGTGGTACAAGGTAAACCCCTCTTGAGTAGGTACTGAGTTCAACTGGCAACAGAACCAATTTGTTGGGCAATAGGGCAGACCCTGGTTTAATATTTTTGTGTCGCACCAACAAAAGACCCACAGTGTTGGCCCTTTCGGCAACAACCTGCGCGCAGGTTGCAGTCTCACCCGAAACAGCTATGGGGGGCCGCAGAATCAGGTTTCTGCAAGCAAAGAGGGGGATTACTGTACCTTAGCCTTGAATAACCTTATCTATCAGTAATCACAAAGTTTTACCATTTATTCTCATGTAAGTTCGCAGATAGATAGAGAATCGTGACTTGCTTAACCCACTACAGGGAATTCACAGTGAAGCTTATTATTTAGCAGTGATCTATATTATCAGATGTATTTTTATTAATGCATAAAAGATAACAGAAACAGAAAACAACACAAGAAACCACAACACCGAATATAACGTGGTTCACCCCCAGTGTAGGGGCTACGTCCACCAAACTGCGTTTTATTCAACTTGCTACAAAACCAAAGTTTGATCTGCGCACTCAGCTGCAGATTTCTTCAGTCCTTAAAGCTGCGCACATAGCAGCAGGCCTCTGCGCACACAGCTGCAGATCTTTCCTTAATCCTTCTTACAAAACCCTCTGCGCACACAGCTGCAGAGGTCGTCCACGCACACAGCTGGGACTTAACCTTCTTTACAAAATCAACCTTAACCTTTCCTTAATCTTCCTTACATCATAAAATCTAACCTATCTTCTTTACATAAGCGCTTATTTATACTGCGCATTTTTACAAAACCATGGTCTTAAACCATGGGCACCCAAAAACCCTAAACCCTGGATTTAAACCACGGGTTTATTACAAAAAATAGGGTTTTGACTTACCCTGACACCCGTAAGACTATCTTGACCCATAACTCTGCTTACAAATAGACGTGAAGTTACCACAACTAGTAATATTTAGGGTACACGCCCCAACAGTTCATTGTCTCTTGTGTTTGATTGCAGTACTTGTTATTCTCTCAGTTAAAGATCCTAATAATGCTAACTTAATGTTGAAAAACTAACAAATAATTTGGTGTGACAATAAAAGTGAAATCAATATTTTCACTGATCCACTGCAGAGATAGAGGACCAAGAATATTGAGATATACATGCACTACATCAGGAGCTTGGGGCATGAGCATGTGATATCATTGCAGTATTGCCTCTCTGCATAGCAAATTGCTGACATCTTCACCAAGAATTTCATAGAAAAGAAATTCACCTATTTGAGATCATTTCTTGGAGTGGGTGAAACATGGTGATGACTAATATTCACTTTCAGGTTTTTTTCCATGTCCATTTTAGAGGGGAAGTTTTGTTCCCATGAGGTTTTCCTCCTTACTTTGGTTATATGGACAAATAAATGTTTGTAAGAGGTGACTTGAGACTTAGTTTCCAAGGCCTAAATAATGTGATGTATTTACACTAAGTTAGGATTAAGCATAGGTTTTAGAGCATTATTACACCTTAGTACCATGTTCATACACCTAGGACACATTTTCATTAGTTTTATGCTTATATTATATGGTCCAAAACTAGGTTGTGTTGGTCAATCTTGGTTCCTTAGGTGTTTTGGACTCATCAATGCACACAAGTGTCCTAATTTTATCATTATAGTTACACATGCATCCTCATTAATGACCTCTTGGTCCTTGGTGCACTCCCAATCACTTAAAACAAGGAAATTGGTTGACTAGAGGCGCTAATGCATGTATTTGGTGGTTTTTGTCTCTTTTGGACCATTTATTGCTTCCTAGAGCTACTCCCGCTCACCCATGCACTCCACCATGCCTATCCTACCCTCATATATGTCATAAAATGATCCAACCATGTTCACACTAGTATTCGTGACCGTTCGAGGTGGTTTGGGAGCCCATTGGCCCACACAGGGGGTTTTTAAGGTCCAATCTAAGCCTGCCAAATGCATGCATCCAAATTGCCTCCAAAGGTTAAATATTTTCTCCTATTGTAATATAAACATGTTCCAGACATATTTACATGTTGGAAAGTCATAATAAAAGCTGTTATTGACACCATTTCTATGTGTTAATTTCACTATTTTCATTGTTTTCTGCATAGTTTGTGAACAATCTTGAATTGTGAGGATTCCTTTAGCTTTTGGATCTTGTTGTGAATCATATTTTCACAAATATTGACAACATAATAATTAATTTTAATTAAAATTATGTAGTTCCCCTCCATGTGTTGAAATAAAAACACAAATCAACATAACTATTGGAATAATTGTGGAAATAAAAGTTCAAAGTATAGACATTTTGCACTCAGAAAATCATCCAAACAATGAATCACATCGATATTTTTGAAATTGAAAGCTTTGAATTTGTACCTACAACATTTGTATACCCTTGAACAAATTTTTTTTAGAGCATGCAAAGTGTTGCATTGAATATATTTTCAACCCTATGACAAGATGTTGTGAAATGATTATTCTAATATTTGGAGACATTTTGATATCATCGTATGAAGAAATTTTAAATCATGTGACATTTCACATTATACATAATCAAATATTTCAACAAATGAGACAAATCAAAAATAGGTCAAGTACCACCTCTTGAGCTATTACATGCGAATCCATTGAGGATACTCCACATGGAGAAAGGAACGGCCCCACAAAGCTTCCCTTGGTCAATATTTTGCTAGGTAGGACATTAATAACCCTAACCACTTTGTTTTTGTTGTCCTTAACTTATTCTTGTAACCAAATAATGACCCACAACATCTCCACCATACATATTTAGAAGTAAACCTAGTGCAGAAGAGTTCCCATTCCATTCAGATATATGCTACCCTATGGTTCATCAACCTTCCATAGTGGAACTATGTTGTTTAATATAAAGAATCGAGATAGGGTTCTATAGCTTCAATGTTTATAAATGAAATATGCTTTTTCCATGTCTACAACTTGTAATTTAAATCTTTATTGAACTCCTCACTATTAAGAAAACACAAGGTTTTTCTTCAAATATGAAATTCCCTTGTCATGGTTGTAAACTGAAACAACCATAGAGTGGAGATGAAAATTTAATCAATTTAATTCATATAGTGTAGTTTCTTAACTTAATAGTTGATTATTCACTAATCAATTGTTATTAAATGAAAGTAATGTACAATTTACCCTTGAGAACAACAAAGAAGTTATCGATCCATGCCATCAAATTAATGGACATGAGTATGAATAATTGTAATATGAAACCTTGACCACATAATAGTTAATTGTAATTAAAAATATGCAGTTCCTCTCAATGTGTTGAAATAAAAACACCCATCAACGTAACTATTGGAATCATTGTGGAAATAAAAGTTTGAAGTATAGACATTTTGCACTCAAAGAATCATCCAAACAATGAATCACATCGACAATTTTGAAATTGAAAGTGTCAAATTTGTACCTAAAAAATTTGGATACCCTCAAACCAACAAATATTAGAGCATGCGAAGTGTTGCGTTGAATATATTTTCAACCTTGTGACAAGATGTTGTGAAATGATCATTCTAATATTTGGAGACACCTTGATATCATATGAAGAAAGGTTAAATCATGTGACATTTCACATTTTACATAATCAAATATTTCAAAAAATGAGACAAATGAAAACTAGGTAAAGTACCACCTCTTGAGTTATTACATGCAAATCTATTGAGGATACTCCCACTATTACATGTGAAATTTTTTCCCATGGAAAATCGTTTCTATAGCAACACATATTTGTCGCTATAGCGATGATTAGAAGCCCAAATTTTCATTGCAAAATTATCATTGTATTAGCCACACTTCTAATATTTCATCGATATAGCGACAGTACATCAATGAAACATGGTGATTGTGGCATTTACTGCAAAAACCAATAGGCATCGATATAGTGATGTTTGGGAGTGACGAAATATTGTTGAAAAATCAAGCGACTATTTCATATTATGTTGTAGGAGCGATGGGATATTGTCACAAAATCAAGTGACTATTTCATATTGCGTCAATATAGCGACATAAATTAGTCGTAATAGCGACCTTAGTGTGTCTCTATATGCACAAAAGTATTTTGAAATGAAGAAATTCCCAAGTAATTTTCTGTTGCTATAGCGACGGTCTACCATCGTTATAAAGATGGAAACCTGCCGCTATAGCGACAAGAGTTTGTCGCAACTTAGAAGTGACTAAGCATTGATTCTTGGCTATAGTAACGTTGCTATGTCGCTATAGAAATATAAGTATGTATCTATAGCAACATTTATTGTGTATTTAAAAAAATATAAAATTCGTAGCAAAGATTGTATTTCAAATCTATGAATACCTGCATACTTACAGTTGTGATTGTTGTCATAGTGCTTATACTAGAAATTATACTCCTTCAACTGATGATGGAACTTGTTCATATAGGTATTTCTAGAATCTAGCCAAAAACCCCTTCATGGGATCCTTGACCCTTTTTATAAATGCCTAAAGAATAGAGGAAGGAAACTTAGTTGGAGCCTTTTCAAAATTGCATGAAGAGGCAACTTGTTGGCCTTTAATCTCTTCATTTTGAAATTGCTTATATTTGGGTAGCATTCATGGTGATTTGGTGGCCACTATATGTTGGTTAGTGTCCCTCCCGCAATTCCAACTATGACTGAATGTGTTGGGTATCCTCATATAATATTTTACGACACTATGTCACATTGAGAATCATGGAAGAGTTTTGCTAAAAGATTAAGCTCTTTCAAAAGTTTTATCTACAGCTTCTACGTATCAGTTCAAGAAAATTAATAAGGAAAAACCATAATCCTATAGTAAGAATAAAATTACTTACAACCACTATCATAAGAATGGGCACACCTTCAAAGCTTACAACCACTATCATAAGAATGGGCATGCTGCTATCATAAAATTACTTACAACCACTATTAAATCTTACATTCAAACGTTTGAAGATTTTCCAAAACACGCAAGTTACAATATGGGGATTCTTGAATATGATACCCAATGTGAATCTTCTCATAATAGGCATTTGGTTGTGCACCATGCATATTGGTTATCCTATTCATTACAAGAGTGGATTGTTGATTTTGGAGCTAGCAAACATATGATTAGGAATGAAAAAATTCAACACCCCTCTCTAATTATTGAAGGGAGTGTTAGCACCATTAGAGGAAATTTCAACTCAAAATGGGTCTTTTAAATATAATTCAAATTCCATGTCATCATGTGTTAGCCAATGAAATTTCTTTAAATTTGAAATACCATATAGGTCTTAAACACATTTTTAATATAAATTTGGGGATAGGTATCATAAAAAAAAAACTACTTTTTTTGTTTGTATTTTCGACATATCTCCCCATGTTTTTAATCAAATTTCAATCGGGAGAGCTCGTTGGATGTGGAATTAAATTACTCATCCAACGAGTACCCACTTGGCCTACTTTTGACGGACCCTTCTACCCCAAAAACAAGAAATACTTGAAAAAATGTGAATGTCATCATCATATTTTTTCAGGTATTTCTTGTTTTTGGGGTAGCGGGGTCCATCAAAAGTATGCCACGTGGGTACTCGTTGGATGCGGAATTTAACTCTGCATCCAATGAGCTCTCTCGATCGAAATTTGA
This sequence comes from Pseudotsuga menziesii, assembly GCA_001517045.1. Taxonomy (NCBI): domain Eukaryota; kingdom Viridiplantae; phylum Streptophyta; class Pinopsida; order Pinales; family Pinaceae; genus Pseudotsuga; species Pseudotsuga menziesii. The sequence goes on from LPNX011039069.1 coordinate 6,456, forward strand.
GTAAAAACATGGGGAGATATGTCGAAAATACAAACCAAAAGTAGTTTTTTCTTTTCTTTCTCCAAAATGAATAATATTATGTTATTATTTTATCTATTATTTTATTAATTTTTTTAGGAGGCCCATTTTGAGTTGAAATTTCCTCTAATGTATACTTGAAATGGTGGATTTCTTAATTGAAGGGTTTGGAAGTGGTCATATTTGAAAATTTTGGTGGAAGCTCCCTTCGGGTTAATCGGTTAGCAGGATATTTTATCATGGGCGTCAGATGAAGAAAGATATTCGATCTATGGTGGTGGATTGTTCCGATTTTGAAACATGGGGGAGAAATTAAAATATTCTCATCGGTGAAATGGAGTTAAAAAGGTGCAACTTTGAAAGGATGAGATTGATACAAGGTAAGATCAACGACGATGGAGTATTCCATAAATTAAACATCCAAGGAAGAATTAAGTTTTTTAGATTTGTGGAATTGGTTAACTGGTGGAAAGATCAAATGGATAATATGTGAGAAGAGATAGATCTACAGTCAGGAACAATTCCATAGATTGAACTAGAGTGGAAAAATTCCAAATTGAAATCCACTGAAAGTGGTAGAAGCCACATTAATCAACAGTTGTGATTGTGGTCGAGTTGTGATCGATGGATAAGGTGCATTCCGCTAATGGAAGTTGCTCAACTAATCAGGTTCAAAATGATTATAGAAATGTTAAAGCTTTCCACAGTTTGACGGTTCCGATGAGGGAAGATTGCAGATCAATGGTTGGTATTGATTTCGCCGAATCAAGTTGTGCAGGGTGATAAGGTTGAGTCTTGGTATTGGGATATTGCGCATGAACGACCCATATTTTGAAGAAGAACAGATCTATGGTATATATTATGGAAGATGTGCAATGGTTATGAAACATAAAAAATTAGAAAAACACCTACGTGGAGGTAAAAGGTTTGTTTTCTCTGAGCATTCGAATTGACAGTAACCTTGATTTTGCACAAAGTGCCAACATGGACGAAATCTGAACACTATGCTAATTAACAAGGTAGGCATCCTAAAACTTTCCAAATATTTCTAAAAATGGATGAAATAGAAGTTGTAGAAGTGGAAAATAGTGAAGAGTTAGGGGTTTCCTGTCAGAAGGATGAGAAAATATTCGAAGAAAAAAATGATGAAGTTTTGGATACCATTTCACTGAATGAAACAATTGAAATGGATAAAAATAAAATGAAAATTATTAAGGACCATGGTAGTGACAGCCATGGTGTTTTTAGGTCTTTCTTTCATTTTTTCTGTGTTGACAAGACCCCTAATTGCCCTGAATTTGTTGAATGGTGTGCAAATAATTATTCTGCAACTAAAGAAGTCATCATGGATAAACCTAAGTCTAGGATCCTTTTCCCTATTCATGCCTTTGTTATCCGCAAAACCCTATCTATCCCAGATGATTTTGTTCATTTATCCCAGGTGTTAACAACATTATTTAGCAGAGAGAAAAAAGACCATGGTGAGGAGGAAATAATGGTCATTCATAATACTTTGGTTAAGTTTTATGATATAAGGGTAGCGCAAGATGCAAAAAAAAAAAACAAAAAAAAATGAGCAATTACCAAAAGATCCTACGGTGCGAAGCAGAAAGGAGAAGATCAATGGCCTATATTACGTCTGCTCTTCAAATATGCGAGGAGAATAAGCGTATGCTGGTGGCTAATGTGATGCATAGATCAACGGTCGTTGATCCATCCGGATGAGATCCACGATTTGTATAAGCTCTGCTTTGCGAACATGCGCGGTAGATAAAACCATGACGCTCCGCGGAATTAGACACATACCACTCGATCTAACGGTGGAAAAATAAAGGTAGATTACAATTGACGGTTGTGGATGATTCCGGAGCGTAACTTGCATGATGCATAAGATCTGGATGCCCGGTGGAATGAGCTACGTGGCGTTTGATCCGATGGTTGAAAACTAAAGGTGGAATAGATCAACGGTCACGAATGGATCCGGAGCGAGAAAGTGCGTGGCAGATAAAAGTGAAGAGCGGTTGCGGAATATAAACTGCTGTCCACGTGGCAAATTGTGGTTCAATCCGGAGACGAAAATGGTTTCATGTAAACCGCCAAAGGAATGTTTTGGAGTGGGGTCCTATAAAAGGGAAGTTGACTTGTCTCGTGGTTATTTTATTGGCACCAGACGGGTGAAAAAGACCTATAGCTTCGTCAACTTTCGATTGTCAGTGTCGAACACACGCCGCTACAGTTGACAGGTAAGGCTTAAACACCTATAATTCGTCCATCTAAATTGCTATTGTCAACTAGATTATGGACCAGGGGAAGGAACTGCAAGGGTCTGGTCATGTTGTAGATGATAGGGAAGATTATTTAGTGGACAGAGACAGAGGCGTGTGCGACCCATTTCTTTCTATAGGAAGTGTCTCAGTAAGTAAGGAAAGTTTATGGCACTACAAATCACAAGGAAATGATGTCCTCAATGTCTATAAGTCATTTTTGTACTATTTTGCCATTGAACAAACCCTCCATTTTCCAAAATTTGCGGAATGGTGTGCTGTGAATTACTCCCCTTCTTAGAGAATCATTGTAAGCCACTCTACATCTCGAATCCTCTGTAAAATCAGCGCCAAAATTATCCGCGAAAATCTCAATTTGCCTGACAGTTACCCTGACCAACGTGAACCTGTGAATGAGCTAATCTTTGCTGAATTGTTCAAGAAATGTGAAACTGAAACCCGTTGCCAATTCCTGTCCAATATTTTGAAAGAAGGTCAATCTTTAGATGGTTTTTTCTTACCTTACCCTGTGCATATTTTTAAAAGTGAAGTTCAATTAGTGGTATCTCTGGTCTGTCAAATATTTGGTCTTGATGATGATTTCCACGTGAGTGAAGTCATCCTTGGTTTTTTATTGAAAATAAGTTCCTTAGGTTCTGAATCCCAATCAGTTCCATTGTTTAGTCTAGATGAGTACTTAGCTGAAGCAATTCATCTTCAGCTAAGTGAATTTCTGAAAGTCAGGTTCTTTAAATTTCAGACTTACTTGTTGAACATGCTGTTATGTTCAAATGTCACTGAGTTATAATTTTTGAGTACTATTTTTTCCTCTGATTTTCCCAAGCAAATCAGTATGTTTGAATTCGCCAATTCAATCATGTCTGAGATGTATAAAATGTTGTTCGATGAAGAATTTCCCTGTGTACTAGATAAGATGAAATGTCTAATGCAGTCCTCACCCGAAGACCGAGTTGGAGACTAGTTCTTGTACAAAGATTCCACTGTTTTAAGAGTATATGGATTTACCGGACAGCCTTATAAGTTACCCGCTTTTCTGACCTCGAGAATTTTTGCATTGGAGTTCATGAGGTAGAGGTTGCAATCTGAGGAAGAGCATTTTGGTGCTTTTAAAAAGTCTTCAAATATTAAATTCTCCCTCAAGGTTGGCTCTTTCATTTTTAAAAGTAAAGGTGCCTTGGTGTTTATTGAGAAGTTATTGGCAGGCATGGAATTCAAAAAGGAACCAAAGATAAATTATGATCCCCACCATGTAATCTCCTTGAGGAAACAGGCCAACAAGAACAAGCCGTTTGATCACGAGTCAATTGAAGGTTTGGCTGAAACAACCAATTTGTTGCAGTTTAGAGAGACTCCCAGGTCTGACGAAGACATAAGTAGTATTATAATCAAAAGAAGTCTTTCTGAGGTTGAGAGCATGGAACTAGATGAAGACGGATCACCTAAAAAATCCAAGCTGTCTCAAGGTGGTGGAATTTCAAATGAAGATATTTCTGATGATCAGGAAAGGATTGCCCAAGGTGTCATATGAAGCATACATGGAGTTGGAAGTGGCCATTCGAGAAATGATGGAATGTGATATCCCAAGCTTAGAGCAATGGAAGGCCGTGGAAAGGTTCATGAAGACAAAGTACATCCTTCATTCATAGAGACAGGTGTTACGCGCCAAGGAGCTGACTAGATGAAGACATGTTATCAAGTTGATTTTAGCTTAATGATTTATTAGAATTAAAGCTGTAGTTTATTCCTAAGAGTTAGGAATTCAGTTACAAGACTTTAATTAAGCCGATCATTCAGTTATGAATCTTCTTGGAAAATCAAACTATTTTATCTATATATTTGCATCTATTTTATGAGATGGGAGTTGGAACCCGTCCTGTTGTTGAGAAATTTTGGAAAAAATATATTTTTTGAAGAACAAATTTGAATGTGAATGAATTATCAGAGATTCATGTGTCATTTATATTACAGTCTATGCTTCTCTTTCTCTATGATTTTTTTTTCCAGTTTTGTACTCCATTCTGTTTCCTTCATATTTGAAATATAGTGTTGAATGATTAAAACTCATGCTCGCCGTGCTTTGATCATTGTTTCAAATATTTTATAAATCCTTCTGCTAAAGTCGATATAGAATTCGTCATATGATGCTCTGTATTGATGGACTGTTCTCTTTTCTTCTATTCTAAATGAATCAATGAATGACTGTGATTAAATGGTTACCTTGCCTTTGATAAATTCCTGAACATGTGATTTTGTGATATTTTTATCTATATGTGACTCCATGCCCAATGGTTCTGTGTATTGTTTCGACCACCTTTAATAATCTTTGAGTATTGACATATATTTCTGGCCTTGTTAAATCTATATCTGAGAGATCCCTCTCTGGAAAGAAAAGTCAGCTTCTTTCTAAAAGTGGTTTTTCTGTTACCTTGGGATTTACCTTTTACAACCTTGGGTACATTTTGAGTGCTAACAAACTGGCGCCGTTGCTGGGGAACGAAAGTGCATATATGCCCTGGGGGAATGACAAAGTTTGAAGAAAGATTTCTGTGGGAAAACAGGAATTTTATCAGCGGAAGAGGTTGTATATTTGCCCTGGTGACTCCATTGTGAAGCTTGTTCAAAACTTAAGGAGTCATTCTGGCTTCGAGAAGGCACACGCGAGGTAAATCTGATACCGAAGTCTTGAGAAGTTTTGAAGACCTAGAAAAGCTATTTAAAAGAAAAAATAAAGAAAAGCTAGATTTTCCTTTGTTTGGAGCATCATCATCTCAAGATTCTCATATTGATCCAAAATGGGAAGTTAACGTTGGGAAAAATCTGTTGAAGACCAAATCTGAGTCTGACCTTAAGAATACCGAGTTTAATCCCCATAGGTTAGAATATTATTTGTTGGATTCCCTTTGGAGAGATTTGCAACAAACCACAAAGGCCAAAACATTTACCTCTCAGAATACTCAAACCTCTTCAGTCCCTATGAATCCACCTAGACCAATGGTAGCCAGATTTGCTCCCCTGCGTTTTCCTGCTGTAGTACATGATCTTCCTCTGAATTATTCCGAAATAATTTCCTTATTTGATGGAGAAGGTGACATAACCGCAAAACAACATGTTGCCAAGTTTGAAGATTTCATTGACTTGGAAGAAGTTGATTTCCCAGATGTCAAAATGCGGTTATTTGCCCAGAGTTTGTCAGGTGAAGCAAAGAAGTGGTTTAAAGATCTGCCAAATGGGTCTATAGTGAATTTTCAAGCCTTTCAGAATGCATTTTTAGATAGATGGGATGATAAACAGAACCCTTTGCATCTTTTATCTCAGTATAACAGTCTCAAAAAAGGAGGTTTCGAATCTGTTCATGAATTCTCTAGCAGATTTATGAGGGTTTACAATTCCATCCCAGAGGATATAAAACCTTCTGCAGCCGAAAAAAATTGCACTATGCTGGAGCTTTTGATAATGACTTTGCATTTTCATTAAGGGAAAGTAAATCAGCAACTCTTGCTTCTATGTTTATAGATTCTCTAGAAGTAGAAGCAAATATGATGGCAAGTGGAAAGATGAAACATAGAGATATTGATAGAAGGAAAAAAGAAGATAATTTGCCTTCTACATCTTCTTCCACTAATGACGTCAAATTTGAAATGATGTTGAAAACCATGGAAAAGTTGATGGATAAATTAACTATGGATAATAGAGGATTTAATAGAGAACAAGCTGAGCCTCAGATCAGGAATCCTAATTTCAGAAGACCGAACCCTCCTTCCCCCCCCAAAATCGGAAGAGAGATATGAGGAATCCAAGAAATCAAGAGGAACAGCCAATTCGTCCACCTTTTCCTGAAAATTATGTTGCTGATGAAGAAGATCCAGCTGAAAATGAGATTCACCTTTTTGGAGAGCAGGCTTCAGAGATCTATCTTACTGAAGAGAAGCATAACTTGTTCAAGCAAGAGGGTGGAAATGAAGAATTTGAAAGGGAGAATGAGTTGTATCAAAGGGGTTATTTACATGCTATGGATGATGTGCAGAGGAAAATCCGGTTGAGGAACAGGGATGTCCTCATAAATAAAGGGAAGGCGAATCCAAATCATCCTTCTACTAGTTATTTGAATGTAGAAAAGGGAAAAGAACTACAAAAAGACTCTTTTGTAAATAAAGAGGCTGAAAATGGTGTACAAAAGGATAAAATAACAAGATAGGCGACTCTGGTTGATATGGAAAGAATTAGTTCTGGTTTTAATTTACAAAATGAACTTTCAAAGCTAAAGATTTCTGTTCCATTTAATGAGTTATTGAGAAACATTGAATACATGGATACTATCACAAAAATTGTCAAAAATCAAGGGGAATGGTAGTCTGATATTTTAGAATTGAATGACGATAATCCCGCTATTTCATTTGGATCAAAAGTTGAAAATTTAGAAGGGGAAGAAGTTCCTCCTTTCTATTTAAGTCTAAATGTGCATGATAAAGTAGTCCATAATGCTATGCTGGACTCAGGGGCATCGCATAATCTAATGCCTAAGGGAGTGGTAGAAAGTCTGGGATTGGAGGTAACAAGACCCTATAAAGATCTGTATTCTTTTGATTCTAAAAGAGTAAAATGCTTTGGATTGATTAAAGACATGGTGGTAACCCTAAACAAATTGCCTTCTAAAACTATAGTTATGGATGTGGTAGTGGCAGATATCCCACCAAAGTTCGGGGTATTGTTGTCAAGATCTTGGACTTCCAAATTGAAAGGAATTTTGCAAATGGATATGTCATATGCCACGATTCCTGTTCAAGATGGGAATAGAAGATTATATAGTGAAAAGAGAACTTCATACGTAGTAAGCAGTCAGGATAAACCTGAAATTCATCACATTTATGCTGTCGATACTGATTTGGGGTCCTCCATTTTCTTTAATGATGCTGTTCCACATGATGTAGAAGAGGCTTTGCAGAATAAGTCTGAAGAGAATAAGGAAAAGGAAGTGATGGAACAGGATTCTTTGGAAGCGAAGCAAAAAAGAGAAGGCCAGTGGATTATGTACTTTGATGGGTCTGCTGCAAAAGTAGGTGCTGGAGCGGGTGTGTACATAATTTCGCCTATTCGGGATTTCAAAGCCTTGTCTTACAAACTGACATTTGAATGTACAAATAATGTGGCAGAATATGAAGCTCTATTATTGGGATTACATGCTTTGAAAGAATTAGGAGCTCAAAAAATAAGGATCTTAGGAGATTCCGAGTTGGTGATAAACCAAATAAATGAAAGCTATCAAACCAGGCATGCTCGGATGAGGGCTTATAGAAATGAAGTGTGGGATATGCTTGGTAACTTCTTTATAGAACATACAATTTAGGTGATTCCTAGACATGAAAATTTGGTAGCTGATTCTTTAGCTGTGGCCACTGGGAAATTTGAAACCCCTGTTGCTGGCCAGAGGGAATACCAGGTGGAAATTGTGAATAGACCGTCTATTCCTGATAACTCTAAATATTGGCAGGTGTTCGAAGATGATATGCAGATCAAGAGATTCCTGGAACTTTCAAAATAATTTGTGAATACTCCTATTGACACCGAGAATGAAAATGACGAGAATATTCAAGATGATGAAGAACTTGAGGAGGAAGGAAATAGCACTAAAAAATTGAAAGGGACATTAGGAGGTAAGGACATCATCCAGTTGAAAAACAATTTCATACCAAGAGGACTAATCCCTTTAGAAAAGCTTTTTGATTAGAATGATGTGGCTAAAAATCCAAAAGTGAAGCCTGTTGATAATGCTATCGAAGACAAGAATATTGGTACCAAAGAAAATCATAAGATTGTAAAATTGTCCAAGAAATTACCTGAAAAAGAAAAATAAGAGTATGTGAAGTTAATGAAAAAATATACAGATGTCTTTGCTTGGAGTTATGAGGATCTCAAAGAGTATGATACCTCTATCATACAACATACCATTCCTATAAAGCATGGGGAGAGAACTTTTAAACAGAATCTCATAAGAATAAATCCCAAGCTGCTACCTATTATTGAGAAAGAAATCAAGAAGCTATTTGATGCCAAGATCATTGTAACATTGAGGTTTTCAAAATGGGTTGCAAATTTGGTTCCTATTAGGAAAAAGAATGGGGAGATAAGATTGTGCATAGATTTCCGCAATTTGAATAAATTTTCCATGAAAGATAACTATCCTCTACCCAAGATGGATCATATACTGCAGCAAGTGGTAGGAGCCAAAAGAATTTCAATGCTGGATGGTTTTTCCAGGTATAATCAGATCAAGGTATTACCTCAAGATTAAGAGAAAACTTCCTTTACTACACCTTGGGGCACCTTTATGTATGCAAAGATGCCTTTTGGTTTGATGAATGCAAGAGCCACTTTCCAGTGAGCTATGGACATCGCTTTTGTAGGGGAAATTGGGAATTTTGTAGTAATCTATATGGATGATATCACGGTCTACTCAAAGTCTGACAGGGAGCATCTACATCATCTGGAGAAAGTGTTCATGAAATGTAAGAAGTTCGGTATATCATTGAACCCAAAGAAGTCCAATTTTGCATTGGAAGAAGGAAATTTGTTGGGACATATAATATCAAAAGATGGAATAAAAATTGATCCTGAAAGGGTAAGTGCAATTTTGAAAGTGGGTGAACCTAGGAGCAAAAAGGAGATACAGTCATTCTTGGGGTAGGTAAATTTCTTGAGAAGGTTTGTGCCAAGTTTTGCTGAGATCTTAATGAATATCACAAATATTTTGAAGAAAGGTCACGAGATAAAATGGAATGTTGAAGCTAGAAATTCCTTTTGGGAAATCAAAAAAGCAATATCAGAGGCTCCTGTATTGGTGAGCCCAAAATTTACCAAAGACTTCTCAGTATTTTCATATGCTTCAGAATATACTATAGCTGCAGTTCTGTTACAAAAAAATGATGAGAATTTGGAATAGCCCATAGCGTTTTTTAGCAAAATGTTAAGGGATGGAGAATTGAAATATGACATTATGGAAAAACAAGCTTATGCCTTAGTCAAAGCACTGAAGGATTTCAGAGTGTATATCCTGCACTCACATATAATTGCACATGTTCCATTTGCTACTGTAAAGGGGATCCTGACACAACCAAATCCAGAAGGTAGAAGAGAAAAATGGATTGCTACATTGTTGGAATATGATATCGAAATAAAACCCACCAAGTTGATTAAAGGACAAGGATTAGCTAAAATGATGGCTAATTCAAATTGTGAAGCTTTGCAAATTAATTTCTTATCTCATCAAGCTAATCAGTTAGATATAGAAGTGGAGGTAATGGCTGATTTTGTGGTTTCTCCATGGTATTCCGATATTGTATATGCCCTTCGAAATTTGCAAGCACCTGAGGGGTTGAGTAAGTCAAGAGCCCGGTCCGTAAAGTTAAAATCTGCTAAATTTTGTATTCTAAATCAATATCTCTATTGGAAAGACCCTGGAGGAGTGTTACTGAATTGTCTTTTGCAGAATGAAGCTTAGCATACGGTTAAATAATTTTGTAAGGGAGATTGTGGGGGACATCACTCTTGGAAGGTGACGAAAAACAAAATTTTAAGAGCATGCTATTATTGGCCTACATTATTTTAAGATGTGTATAAAGAAACTAGCAAGTGTCATCAATGCCAGATTTTTAACGGAAAGAGAAAGGTGCTTCCTCTCCCTTTGAATCCCATAACAGTAGAAGCTCCTTTCCAGCAGTGGGGTTTGGATTTTATTGGTGAAATAAACCCCAACTCCTCAGGACAACACAAGTGGATTCTGACGGCTACAGATTATTTTACAAAATGGATTGAAGCTATCCCCACTAGAAGAGCCACTGAGAATGTAATCATGGATTTCCTTGAGGAAAATATATTGGCGCGATTCGGGTGCCCTAGAAGAATAGTAACAGACAATGCAGCTGCGTTCAAATCCAAGAAAATGATTGATTTCTGTCATAAGTATCATATAAACCTCAACCATTCAACTGCCTATTATCCGCAGGGAAATGGGTTAGCTGAATCTTCGAATAAAAGCTTAGTAAGGATCATCAGAAAGCTGTTGGAGGATAATAAAAGGTCCTGGCACACCAAGCTCAAGTATGCTCTATGGGCTGACAGAATTAGTACCAAAAGGGCGATTGGCATGTCTCCTTTCCAACTGGTGTATGGGACTGAAGTCATTTTTCTAGCATCATTGGGTGTTCCGGTTATGGGGTATTTCCAAGACTAGCAAGAAGAACCTAATCATATGAAAAGGAGGATAAACCCGGTTATTGAGCTAGATGAGCAAAGGAATAAAGCTTATGACAAGGTGTAGTCACATCAAGAAAAAATGAAAAACACTTTTGACAGAAGAATCAAAGAAGAGCAGTTTCAGATTGATGATTTGGTCCTGAAGTGGGATGCTCCTAATGAAGACAAACACGGGAAATTTGACCATATGTGGGTAGGTCCTTATGTTGTTGCTAGATATAGAGGGCAAAACGCATTTCTGCTAGAATATCCAAATGGGGTTCTTTTAGAAAGTAACCCTGTTAATGGAAGGTATCTGAAACATTACCTGTCATAAGGTGGAGGGAAAGATTTGTATTATAAGCCTGTAAATATTTATTTTTCTTTGCAAAGTCAACCCGAAAGATAGGTCGGATGTATTTGAAGCCCGCAGTGAAGGCCCTAATATTCAGGAGGCATACTTTTCTTTTCTAAAACAAAAAAATAATATATTTACGGAAAGCAAAAGATGAGTTTTATGGACGTTACTATGAAAAAACTAAAAAAAAAACAGGCACCTGGTCTACAAGTTCTTTGATACCTCGCAGGGAGGATATCATCCCTAGATGGAGCCAGCTGTTAACACCATTATTTAGTAGAGAGCAAAAAGACCACGGTGAGGGGAAAATAATGGTCATTCATAATACTTTGGTTAACTTTTATAATATAAGGGTAGCGCAAGATGCAAAAAAAATAAAAATAAAAAAATGAGCAATTACCAAAAGATCCTACGGTACGAAGCAGAAAGGAGAAGATCAATGGCCTATATTACGTCCGCTCTTCAAAGATGCGAGGAGAATAAGCGTATGCTGGAGGCTAATGTGATGCATAGATCAACGATCGTTGATCCATCCATATGAGATCCACGGTTTGTATAAGCTCCACTTTGCGAACATGCGCGGTAGATAAAACCATGATGCTCCACGGAATTAGATACGTACCACTTGATCTAACGGTGGAAAAATAAAGGTAGATTACAATCGACGGCTATGGATGATTTCGGAGCGGTAACTTGCACGATGGATATGATCTGGACGCCCGACGGAATGAGCTACGTGGTGTTTGATCTGATGGTTGAAAACTAAAGGCGGAATAGATCAACGATCACGAATGGATCCAAAGCAGGAAAGTGCGCGGCAGATAAAAGTGAAGAGCGGTTACAGAATATAAACCGTTGTCCACGTGGCAAATTGTGGTTCAATCCAGAGATGAAAATGGTTTCATGTAAACCGCCAAAGGAATGTTCCAGGGTGGGGTCCTATAAAAGGGAAGTTGACTTGTCTCGTGGTTATTTTATTGGCACCGAACGGGTGAAAAAGACCTGCAGCTTCGTCAACCTTCGATTGTTAGTGTTGAGCACACGTCGCTACAGTTGACAGGTAAGGCTTAAACACCTATAATTCGTCCTTCTGAATTGCTATTTTCAACTATATTATGGACCAGGGGAAGGAACTGCAAGGGTCTGGTCATGTTGTAGATGATAGGGAAGATTATTTAGTGGACAGAGATAGAGATGTGTGTGACCCATTTCTGTCTATAGGAAGCGTCTCAGTAAGTAAGGAAAGGTTATGGCACTACAACTCATAAGGAAATGATGTCCTTAATGTCTGTAAGTCCTTTTTGTACTATTTTGCCATTGAACAAACCCTCCATTTTCCAGAATTTGCGGAATGGTGTGATGTGAATTACTCCCCTTCTTAGAAAATCATTGTAAGCCACTCTACATCTCAAATCCTCTGTAAAATCAGCGCCAAAGTTATCCGTGAAAATCTCAATTTGCCTGACAGTTATCCTGACCAACGTGAACTTGTGAATGAGATAATCCTTGCTGAATTGTTCAATAAATGTGAAACTAAAACCCGTTTCCAATTCCTATCCAATATTTTGAAAGAAGGTCAATCTTTAGATGGTTTTTTCTTACCTTACCCTGTGCATATTTTTAAAAGTGAAGTTCAATTAGTGGTATCTCTGGTCTGTCAAATATTTGGTCTTAATGATGATTGCCGTGTGAGTGAAGTCATCCTTGGTTTTTTTATTGAAAATAAGTTCCGTAGGTTCTGAATCCCAATCGGTTCCATTGTTTAGTCTAGATGAGTACTTCAGCTAAGTGAATTTCCAAAAGTCAGGTTCTTTAAATTTCAGACTTACCTGTTGAGCATGCTGTTATGTTCAAATGTCACTGAGTTACAATTTTTTAGTACTATTTGTTCCTCTGATTTGCCCAAGCAAATCAGTATGTTTGAATTCGCCAATTCAATCATGTCTGAGATGTATAAAATGTTGTTCGATGAAGAATTGCCCCGTGTACTAGACGAGATGAAATGTCTAATGTAGTCCTCACCCGAAGACCGAGTTGGAGACTGGTTCTTGCACAAATATTCCACTATTTTAAGAGTATACGGATTTACGGGCAGCCTTATAAGTTACCCGCTTTTCTGACCTCGATAATTTTTGCATTGGAGTTCATGAGGCAGAGGTTGCAATCTGAGGAAGAGCATTTTGGTGCTTTTAAAAAGTCTTCAATTATTAAATTCCCCCTCAAGGTTGGCTCTTTCATTTTTAAAAGTAAAGGTGCCTTGGTGTTTATTGAGAAGTTATTGGCAGGCATGGAATTCAAAAAGAAACCAAAGATAAATTATGATGCCCACCATGTAATCTCCTTGAGGAAACAGGCCAACAAGAACAAACCGTTTGATCACCTGTCAATTGAAGGTTTGGCTGAAACAACCAATTTGTTGTAGTTTAGAGAGACTCCCAGGTCTGAAGGAGACACAAGTAGTATTGTAATCAAAAGAAGTCTTTTTGAGGTCGAGAGCATGGAACTAGATGAAGACATATCACATAAAAAAGCCAAGCTGTCTCAAGGTGGTGGAATTTCAAATGAAGATATTTCTGATGATCAGGAAAGGATTTCCCAAGGTGTCATATGAAGCGTACATGGAGCTGGAAGTGGCCATTCGAGAAATGATGGAATGTTATATCCCAAGCTCAGAGCAATGGAAGGCCATGGAAAGGTTCGGGAAGACAAAGTAAATCCTTCATTCATAGAGACAGGTGTTACGCGCCAAGGAGCTGACTAGACGAAGACATGTTATCAAGTTTATTTTAGCTTAATAATTTGTTAGAATTAAAGATGTAGTTTATTCCTAAGAGTTAGGAATTCAGGAATTAAGCCAATTATTCAGTTATGAATCTTCTTGGAAGATCAAACTATTTTATCTATATATTTGCATCTATTTTATGAGATGGCGGTTGGAACCCGTCCTGTTGTTGAGAAGTTTTGGAAAACATATATTTTTTTAAGAAAAAAGTTGAATGTGAATGAATTATCAGAGATTCATGTGTCATTTATATTACAGTCTGTGCTTCTCTTTCTCTATGATTGTTTTTTCCAGTTTTGCACTCCATTCTGTTTCCTTCATATTTGAAATATAGTGTTGAATGATTAAAATTCATGCTGGCCGTGCTTTGATCATTGTTTCAAATATTTTATAAATCCTTCTGCTAAAGCCGATATAGAATTCGTCATATGATGCTCTGTATTGATGGACTGTTCTCTTTTCTTCTATTCCAAATGAATCAATGAATGACTGTGATTAAATGGTTACCTTTCCTTTGATAAATTCCTGAACATGCGATTTTGTGATATTTTTATCTATATGTGACTCCATGCCCAATGGTTACCACCTTTAATAATCTTTGAGTGTTGACATATAATTCTGGCCTTGTTAAATCTATATCTGAGAGATCCCTCTCTAGAAAGAAAAGTCAGTTTCTTTCTAAAAGTGGTTTTGCTGTTACCTTGGGATTTACCTTTTACAACCTTGGGTACATTCTGAGTGCTAACACCAGTAGTACAAAGAAGAAAATATCATACATTTCTTCCAAAAGTCTGCAACCGAGAGTAAGGAATCCTTTTTGAAGTCATGTTCAAAGACTGATGGTGAGGTAATGAGTTTATCTTACCCTATTGACCTGGTTTTGTTTAATGAAGAAACCCACTTGTGTATAACTTTAGCTAGTTAATTTTTGGGTTTAGACATTGATGGTTATGTTACAGAGTCACCGTTGAGTCTGTTTTTTATCTTAAGTACTTTCCCAATTGCGTCTGAACTTCCAGGTAAGTATTTCCATCCTTGTTGCCTTAATTTTGATGATTTCCTGGTTGAGAACATTCGTTCTTAGTTAGTTAACTTCCATGATACCAGAGTTTTCATATTCCATTCCTTTTTGCTGAAAATGTTCTTGTCACGTAATGAAGATAACCTGCAGTTTCCTGAGTTGGTATTCATTGATGAAATGACCCAGAATTATTGCAGTTTATGAATTGTTTAATGGCAGAAATATACAGTGTTTTCTTTCAGGAAAAATTTCCCAGGGTTTTTCTAGAGATGAAGGAAATATTGCAGCTTTCCCCTAGTAAAAGGATATGAGACTAGTTCCTTTCAGATTCTAAAAAAATCATAAGATTATATGGATTTGTGCACTAGCCTTATATTCTTCCAGCCTTTTTGACAACTAGAATATTTTCTTTGGAATTTATTACACAAAGGCTTACAGTTGAGGAAAAATACATATTAAACTTAAGGAAGAGTCTATATATTAAATTTCCATGGTAGAAAGGGCCATATGTTGTCAAAAGTAGAGCTTCTCTACCAGTAATTGATAATCTACTCAGAAGCATGGTGTCAAAACCCCAAATTTTTATAAAAATTTGAAAATTTTGAAATACATAAAAAAGTTGAGAATGCGGTCTGCTAATAGCTAATAGTTATCTATAAAATAATTAGTTACCATATTAGTTAATATATAATCTTAATTAAGTAACTTAGCATTCTACTTTTTGATACAAGGTTAGGATTAACTTGTACAATAATTTCTTTTTCGGTTTAATGATGAGTTTTAATTTGCAACAAGTAGGTGGAACTGTCTTTGGATTCCAGGGCTTACTTAGCGTTAAGCTAACGCAGAAAGCTGACTTGTTCTTATAGGTTTTACAGGTATGAATGATCAAGTAATGCCTTTTAATTCTATAAAGCATCCAGCTATATTTCTATTTGCAAAATAAAAAGCTTGGTAAATAAGCGGTTGCGTATCAATCTACTTCTATGAGGTAAAACAAGTAGTTTGTTTCCTTCAATTATTTTTGTCAACGATATATATATAGAAGAGTTTCTTTCTTAATGTAAATAGCGACAATAATTATTCTCCCTGGTTCACAACTTGTGATCTTTGTTGTAAGTTAATTTCACAATGCTGTAATGATTATTATAACAGTAATATATCTGACCAGCTTATAACAATAGTATAACCAACTGCTTGTTATTCATCTTCTGTCATGAAGATTTGCTGCCTATAAGGTTCTAAACATTATAGTGAAATATAAAGTCCTAAGGACTTAGAGCCTAGTGGGATTATTCCACTCTAGTTTTCTTATTTTATTTTTATAATACTGCTCTTGAATTAAGCTTCTAACCACAACAGTTAACTTAGGTCAAGTCTTCAAGAGTGATTGATTTATTACCTCTTGCAGGCACTAGATGGTTCTAAAAAATTATGGTACTAATCGAAAACATGGTATAACTAATAGTACTTGTCATGGTTAGTAAATAACCAAATTTCATTAAACTTTGCTGATCTGAGTTATGTAAAGGGTTCATAGCCATCATCTGAGTATTTGCCACCCACTGATCTATAATTTTCTATGATACTCAACGATACACACATAAACTATCTTGTTTATAATGCATTCATGTTTACCAGTAATTCTGGTTATAAACAAATAAGATTTCTAAAGTTCAAGATCCTATTTAAAATTATGTCCTATAAAAATAATCAAGTCATACTTAAACGTTGGTTGCAACAAGATTAGCTATGCAAAGTCTATTAGGAATACTTTATTAACATCATAGTTTGGCTAGATGATGAAATAGCCTTCTAATTAGTATCTTCCAAATATCATAAGATTTTCTTCATAAAATTAGATTCGATAGCTGAAGGCTTATCAACGTTGTAACTATAATATTTATGCTATGACTAAAAGGATAAATCATTAGTGATAAACTAAAGCTTCTATTCATAAAAGTACCTTGAGCATGAATATGGATTGTAAGATTTCATTCATTTCATGGTCAACCAAAAACTTAATACGAATAAACATCTAATTATAAAGTTTATATTGTAACTTGCAATGGGTAATGGATGTGGCGTTAGACCACTCCATCGATGAGATTATGGGTATGGTTGTGTATATAATGGAATTTGAACTCACCTCGACCTAAACTATGTGATGACTATAATATAAACTTGGCAATGATTTGAGCTTTCATAGTTTATGCCATGCATCCGTAGGTTGACATCCAAGAACATGTAGAACCTTTGAATGATTGCAAAACTATATGATTGTGCATAAAAATTATGTTTGAATAATTAGGAATCATTTGGCATGCAGGGACTATAGAATCGACCCACTGCATGGTTGAATAATTTGTGAGATCACGTGGTTACTTCTCGGCTAAGTGTTGGGAGTATAAGGGTTGGTGTAACCCTAGACTTTGTCATTCTCCTCCATCATTTTCGGGCCTTCGGGTTGCTCTGCAACTATTCCATGGCCACCATGCTTACCCTACTATGAATGATAATGAGCTCCGCATCCTAGTTGCATTGTTTAGTCTACCTTCATCGTCCTCAAACCCTTGCTTGCATCGTGAGTTTACCCTGGCAAGATTTTGTTGAAGGTCATGACATTTAGCATACGGTTTGGACTGTGTGTAGTGTTTGGGTTCATTCCTCTACAACTTTCTTGTTGGGATTGTTTAAAGGGGTTATTTGCTTTTGTTTCAGCCTTGTCTCCATCATGGGGTTTCAAGAGTATGGATTCTCATGCTTCGCAATGTGGTGATAGTGCGAGCTTCACTATCCACTTCTTGCTTGGCCGTTTCTCCCTTCTCCTTGATGCTGCTAGCAGTGGTTTGTGCATGCGTTGGGACCATCTCTGTCATAGGAGGGATGAAGGGTTGGCTCTTTATTTTGTTGGTAGATGCGCTCCTGTTCCTTTGTGGCTACATTACCTTCGTTTCCAGGTATGTGAATTTCATTTGTTTTACAGTTCTTAAATTTACTCTTGACTCAGTTATTATATAATGCAAAATTTTAATGCCATGGGTTAACCTTGTAGGAAACAGTTGACAGTTATCCTTGCTGATGGTGCAACGCGTAAGGCCGGCTTCTTGGTGACGAGTAAGCCTTGGTCAATCCATGGCAATCCATGCTAGTTCAGTTCTATATGGAACAGTTTAAAATGGAGGTTACGGCCTGCAAATTTACCCTTCATGGGTTAATGTTTTTCGGTTTACTTGCTTAGTTTTTACCAACCCTTGCTGTTAGCAGGGTTCTTCGGCTTATGCCATGACTTGTAAATTTTGTTTTTACTTGTTTTGTGTACAGTTATGTAAAAATATCTGTAGCTTGTCAATCCATTCTCTGTTTAAACTTTAAGTAAAGAGATGTATCTCTCTTGAGCTCAGACTCAGTTATTTTGATGCTCTTACTGTAATTTATATACTAGGGTTCTTACCCTATTTCGACTGTGTAAAGAAATATTACTTGTTAAATTTATCTTGCATTAAAATGTATTATTATATCCTATTCTGTTATTTCTTTCTATTACAATAATTGTTTATAAGCTCGGATATTCGAGCAAGGTTAAATTCTGTTAGTGACCTATGTATAAAATTATTTCTTTAATTAATCTGTAGGTTAGTTTAATAATAAATGTTAAATACTTGTTTGTTACAGGTATATAGTGATTATACTTTCATTGTTATCTTTCTTTGTCCTTATAGGACTGTAATAATATTTTATAGTTGAAGTTTCAGAAAACTAAATAATCCAAATCTTTGGATTATTGCTTATCTGATTATATTGTTATTACTATGAATTACAATGTTTATCCTATAAATTATAATGTTAGTATGTATAATGTTAATACTATAAGGGTTTCAACCCTGTATTTTCTTTTATAATTAATTTTTGTTTAGTTTATTTAAATGAATTTGTTCATATATAACTAATATTTATTAAATATTATTTAACATTGTATTCAGTCTATTTTATAAGTACATAGATAGGTTTTGTTATTATTTCCTTGTTATATTATTATAATTGTTGTAGTTCATTTATTTATAAAAGAAATATACTAGAATTACCCTACTTGAAATGTGAACATTTGTAGAAATAGTTAAGCAGTATGAACAATAAAATAACTCTGTAAAATGACTTGGTTCTTTCTTCACAGAAATAAATGAGTGTTTATCTAAGTTAAATCTTTTACCTATGTGATAGCTTAGTAGTTTCATTTTACAGAAATACAGCTTTGAAAAAGAGAAATAACCTATTTACAGTAGTCAACTTGTTAAAAGAAATAAACCCTTTGTTTGTAAAGTATTATGAATACTTCTTTGCTAGCATTCTTAATACAATAGTCTGGTTTTCAATTAATAACTTAATTAGACAGATTAGTATCCTTTCCTGAAAACATCTATATACAGAAATAAATTACTCCATTGTTCTAAAATACAAAATAACTCTAATCAATCCATATTTCTATCATATCTTTATCTATTTTAAAACACACTACCTATGCTAGAGTACGATCTGGTTTGTTCCAGACGGG
This sequence comes from Pseudotsuga menziesii, assembly GCA_001517045.1. Taxonomy (NCBI): domain Eukaryota; kingdom Viridiplantae; phylum Streptophyta; class Pinopsida; order Pinales; family Pinaceae; genus Pseudotsuga; species Pseudotsuga menziesii. The sequence continues at coordinate 25,701 of LPNX011039069.1, forward strand.
GAAAAACACAGGAAGGATTATCTCATCTAAATACAGATTCAACATTCAAATAACTAAAGGATTATAAACTTTAGCAGTTCACTACAAACATGTAAACTATTTATTATTCATTCATTCTCAGATATAAACTTTTAACAGAACAAATAAAAGACTGTAGAACCTATTTTTAAAGCTGGATGACAATAGTGTTGGGAGGCTGTTCCTCCCTACCAAATCCTGGAGAGTGCTCAAACAATGTCTTCCCAGGAACCCCAAGCCTATTCTTGGTCTCCTTGGTTGAGAACTGGTGGAGCATATAGCAAGATACTAGTCCAATGACTCAGTATTAACTTTGCACTCAGCAGTAAAATCCTTCAGCTGAAAAGATGTACTAGATCACTTCTGTAGTTTTACCCCTCAAACACCTTCCACAAATTCCCTTCCCAATGAAATCCTCTGAAGTACATTCACCTGAATTATTATCTTCTTGGAATGAGCAGCTTCAGCTCTCTTCAATGGGCATTTTTATTAAGATTGCCTAGGTCATTTTGGGTTAGTTGTCATTAATTGAGCTACGTGCTCTGATCCCACTTTCTTGGGGGATCATGACCCCAAATGTAGGGAGGTTGCTACCTACAACATTGGAAGTGTTTGAGGATGTTGCCACTTGTCTATTTTCTCTCCACCCAGTATCCTCCACCAACTTGACTAGTAAACACTCTTTTAACAACTCTCCCAAGCTGTTGTCTCCACTTTTTATTTATTTATAATTAAAATATTCATAATTACATTCAACATCCTTGACTCAGCTGAGTCATCAATTACAACTTTAGCATAAAATTTAACATAATGTCTTGGAATAAAATCAAATAAGATAATATTATTTTGCAAAATTGGGGCATGTGACATACACACCCCCTTAGAATATAACATCGTCCTCGATGTTATTTATTCTTCATCCTCAGAATTCCTGTGGAACAAAATTGGATATGCATATAACATTTTACTTTCCAATTCCTAGGTGGCTTCCTCTAGACTAAGGTGGTTCCATTGCACCTTTACCTATCCAATGGTGTGGTTTCGAAGTGTAATCTCCCTCCTCTTGAGGATACAGTCCGGTTCTACCAGAAAATCCCCTTCTAGTTCCACCTGTACATCATTCCAGTTAACAAAACGAGTAGCATCATGAACATATTTCTTTAAAACACAAATGTGAAAAACATTATGTACTCTTAAGTTGGGTGGTAATGCTAATTGATAAGCTACTTGTCCAATCCTAGACAAAATTTCAAACATGCCACAGTAATGAGGTGCCAATTTTGAACAACTCCCCAATCTCAGAGAGTTCTTTTTGGGCCTTACCTTAATGAACACATGTTCACCTCCCTGAAACTCCTTTGGAGTTATTTTTAAGTCTGCTTGACTTTTCTGCTGATCATGTGTCACTTTCAGATTTCCCTGCACTTGTTTTACAATTTCTTCCATTTCTTTTAACAGTTCCGGACCTAATACCAATCTATCTACTAGATTACTCTAAGAGATAGGAGTATTACATTTCCGTCTATATAAAATTTCAAAAGGACTAAATCGGGTTGATGTCTGATAATTATTATTATAAGCAAATTCTACCAGATGTAAATAGTCCTCCCATTTACTTGGCTAGTCTTTCACATACATTCTTAATAGATCTTCCGGTACCTGGTTTACCCTTTCAGTTTGTCCATCTGTTTGAGGATGGAAAGAAGTACTGAAATTTAATGTAGTGTTTAACCCTTTAAAAAAATAATTCCAAAAGTTTCTTGTAAACTTAAGATCTCTGTCTGAGATTATGACTTTTGGTACTCCATGCAATCGGAAAATCTGTTTTAGAAAAATATCAGCTATATTTGCAACTTTATAAGTAGTTTTAACAGGTATAAAGTGAGCTACTTTTCTTAACTTATCAACTACTACCATGATAGAATAATTCTAATTTTGATTTCTAGGCAGCCTAGTAATAAAATCTAGACTAATTATCTCCCATTTCAGCTAGGAATGGGTAATGGCTGAAGCAAACTAGCTGGGTGTTGATGTTTAGTTTTTACCTATTGACATTCCAAACACCTACAATATATTCTGCTACTTCAGTTTTCATATTTGGCTAGAAATACTCTTTTCTTAACATTGTTATACTCTTTTGATAACCTAGATGACCTGAATATGGTGTTTTATGAATTTCATCCAGAATTAACAGCTTAACTTTAGGTACGTTAGGTACATACAGTCTATCTTTATACAGTAAAAATTCTTTTTCAATTAAACTGTAACCTTTAATTAAGTTTTTTGTTGGATTTTTTTTAGCTTTAGCTTGCAAACTCTCGTAAATTTCATCTTGTTCTATTTCTTCTTTAAGCTATTCATCCAATTCTGAAACATAGGTACTGATAGCTGCTGCAAAATTCAGCCTTGCATTCCTACTTAATGCATCAACAACTTTATTTTCTTTACCTTTTATATGCTGAATTTTGAAATCGTACTCGCTTAAGAAAGCTAACCATCTAGCTTGTCTGGCATTTAGATTAGGCTGATCTAAAAGATACTTCAATCCTTTATTATTAGTCATTAAAACAAATTTTCTTCCAATTAGGTGATGTCGCCACATCTTTAAGGCGTGTATTATAGCTGCTAATTCCATATCATATGTTGCATAATTATTTTCGTGAACTTTTAAATTTCTAGACTCATAGGCAATAACATGCCCTTCTTGAGTCAGAACACCACCTAAGCCATCATTGCTAGCGTCAGTACATACTACAAATTCTTTATTAGGATCTGCTATTCTTAAAATAGGTGCGCTGGTTAATAAAGTTTTTAACTTTTTAAAGCTTTCTTCACATTTCTGATTCTAGTCGAACTTCTTTCCCTTCTTGTGCAAGGAAGTTATCGAATTTGATATCCTTGAAAAACCTTCAATGAACCTCCGGTAGTAACCGGTAATGCCCATGAAAGATCGAACATCCGTCACATCCTTAGGATCCGGCCAATCTTCGATTGCCCTTATCTTTTCAGGATCTATGGAAATTCCTTCCTTGGTCACCACATGACCTAAATACTAAATCTTATCCTTGAAGAAATCACATTTACTAAACTTTGCGAAGAGTTGATGTTCTCGCAACTCTTGCAAAACAATTTTTAGATGTTCTTTATGTTCTTCTTCAGTTTTTGAATAGATTAGAATGTCATTGATAAACATGACCACAAACTTATCTAAATACTTATGCATAACATTATTCATTAAACACATGAAGACAACTGGGGCATTAGTAATCCTGAATGGCATTACGACAAATTCGTAATGACCATATCTAGTTCTGAAAGCTGCCTTAAAGATGTATTCATCTTTAATACTTACTTGATGATATCCAGACCTTAAATCTATTTTTGAAAACACCGTGGCTCCTCGTAGTTGATAAAACAGATCATCTATGTGGGGCAACAGATATCGATTTTTAATGGTCATCTTGTTTATTTGACGGTAATCTATGCAAAGTCGCATAGTTCCGTCCTTCTTCTTGACGAAGATGACAGGTGCCTCCCAGGGAGACACACTTGGTCGAATATACTTTTTATCAATTAATTCCTTTAATTGAGATTTTAATTCATTAATTTCAAGTATGTTCATTCGATAAGGGGCCTTTGAGCTAGGTACTACACCTGGTACTAGTTCAATGGTGAAATCCAATTCCCCTTTTGGAGGTAATCCCAGAATCTCTTTTGGGAATACATCAACATATTCTCTTAAGACTGGTATGTCTTCCAGTTTTAACTTATCTGTTTTAATTAAACTTTCCTCATCAGTTATTGTTACTGCATAAGATTTACATCCCTTTCTAACAGCTCTCTTATGATGTAAGGTGGAAATCTTCCTTATGGTAGTTTTTCTAGGGATTCCTTTAACACTTACTGATTTTTCATCACTGTTTAAGCATGTGAAAGTTTAATCATAACAGTTTAGAATTAATCTATGTTGTTCTAACCAGTCCATACCAATCAGCAAATCATAAGAACCAAGAGGCAAAACATTAAGTTTAATAACAGTTTCAAATTTATCATTATCTATTGCACATTCTTTAACAAAACAAGTTACTTTTCTTTTAGCACCAGTGGCTAACTGAACTAACCATGAATTCTCAAACTTATCAACAGATAACTTACATTTTTTGACTATTTGGGGTGCAATATAACTGAGACTAGCTCCTAGATCAATCAAAATAGTTACAGGGATCTGATTTATCATACTTTCTACTTCCACCATGGAAGTCTGATATGCAGCTTGTCGATTCTCCAAGGCTACGTTAATTCTGGGCATGGTCCTCGTTAGTTCCCCAACGGTCATCTCCTCCTGTATGGTATGAATGTTGTTACCAGTCTTCTTCCAGTTGGACAGACTGAAGCATAGTGGGGGCCATTACACTCCCAGCATTTGATAGGCTCTTTGCGTTCAAAGCTCTTGGTAAAATTTTCATGATTATTTTCAAAATCCTTACCTTTAGAATTATTATGGTTGTTGGGTGTATTTTTCTTATTTTCTTGGAAGTTCTTGTTATTAGGATAATTTTTGGCCTTATTGTTCTTAAAATTTCTGTTAGGCACTAAATCCTTCTTCTTTTGTTCAAACTAATTGTTATTTTTCTTAGCTTTTCAGTTGGCCAAGCTTTCTTTCTTCTGATTCTGCTCAAAACAGAAGTTAGCTTTTCTCATGGCTTCCTCCAAAGTCTTTGGGTTATCATATTCAATTCTATCCTTATTATGATAAGGAAGACAACTAAGGAATCGCTGTACCTTTGGTTTCTCATCTACAAGGTATGGTACATACCTAAGTAGACTTAAGAACTTGTTGTTCAGATCCTTCATTGTCATTGATCCTAACTTCAGCTCATAAAACTCTTTGGCTCTCTCCTCAAAATATTGCTTAGATAGAAATTTCTTTTTGAAATACCTCTTAAAGGTACTCTAGTTTACATTTTTCTTTTTTATGGCCTTAACTCTTTTCAAATCCTACCACCAAATGTTAGCCTTTCCTGAGAGGTTATATATAGCCATTCTAGCCTTTAACTGGATAGAATAGTTATATATATTTGGAAGTACTTCTTCATCCTAGATAACCAGGATTCAGCATCCTCCCCCTTCTCTGTCTCTCCATTAAAGGTTGGTGGTTTTATATTTTTGAATTCCTTGGAAATTTCCTCATAAGGTTTGTATTTCCTCTTTTTAGTGTATTGATTATCATCACTACTATCACTAGTAGAATGGTAATTTCGTTGTTCACCAAACACTTCAGAAGACGAACACTTTCAGTTTTAGTATGTTTCATATTTTTAGATTTACATTGATGATTTGTATCTTCTGATTCTATTCTTCTACCTCTACCCTTAGTTTGAAACTTTTCAGTTAGGATCTGATTCAGCTCTTCTTGAGCCCTCATAATCCTTTCATTTTCTCATTTTATAAACTACATTTTAGTTTTTAGGTCCTTTACAGTTTGTAACAATTCTGAGGAATTGGTAGTTAAATCCTCTAGTATAGGATCTCTTGGTAGATTTTCTGCTTCAGTAACTGGAGACTCCTCCTCTGCATAGTCTTCCATACTTTCCATACCTTCCTGTTAAACTTCAAAAAACAATTCTCTGTTGAATAACATTTAAAATAAAATACATCAGCACAATAATTTAATTTACTGTTTCATGAAAGCTAGTTGGGCTTCATCAAGGCCTAGTGTTTGAACCTTATGCTCGGATACCACATGTCAAAACCCCAAATTTTCATAAAAATTTAAAAATTTTGAAATACATAAAAAAGATGAGAATGCAGTCTGCTAACAGCTAACAGTTATCTATAAAAGAATCAATTACTAGATTAGTTAATATATAATCTTAATTAACTTAGCATTCTACTTTTTGATACAAGGTTAGGATTAACTTGTACAATAATTTCTTTTTCGGTTTGTTGATGAGTTTTAATTTGCGACAAGTAGGTGGAACTGTCTTTGGATTCCGGGGCTTACTTAGCGTTAAGCTAACAGAGAAAGCTGACTTGTTCTTATAGGTTTTACAGGTATGAATGATCAAGTAACGCCTTTTAATTTCATAAAGCATCCAACTAAATTTCTATTTTCAAAATAAAAAGCTTGGTAAATAAGCTGTTGCGTATCAATATACTTTTGTGAGGTAAAACAAGTAGTTTGTTTCCTTCAATTATTTTTGTCAACGATATATATATATANTGTAATGATTGATCTAATAGTAATATACCCGATCATCTTATAACAATAGTATAACCAACTGTTTTTTATTCATCTTCTGTAATGAAGATTTGCTACCTATAAGGTTCTAAACATTACAGTGAAATATAAATTCCTAAGGACTTAGAGTCTAGTGGGATTGTTCCACTCCAGTTTTCTTATTTTATTTTTATAATACTGCTCTTGAATTAAGCTTCTAACCACAACAGTTAACTTAGGTCAAGTCTTTAAGAGTGATTGATTTATTACCTCCTACAAGCACTAGATGGTTCTAAAAAATTATGTTACTAATCGAAAACATGGTATAACTAATATTACTTGTCATGGTTAGTAAATAACCAAATGTCATTAAACTTTGCTGATCTAAGCTATGTAAAGGGTTCATAGCCATCATCTGAGTATTTTCCACCCAATGATCTATAATTTTCTATGATACTCAATGATACACACATAAACTATCTTGTTTAGAATGCATTCATGTTTACCAGTAATTCTGGTTATAAACAAATAAGATTTCTAAATTTCAAGATCTTATTTAAAATTATGTCCTATAAAAATAATCAAGTCATACTTAAACGTTGGTTGCAAAAAGATTAGCTATGCAAAGTCTATTAGGAATACTTTATTAACATCATAGTTTGGCTAGATGATGAAAGCTAGATGATGAAATAGCCTTCTAATTAGTATCTTCCAAATATCATAAGATTTACTTCATAAACTTAGATTCGATAGCTCAAGGCTTATCAACGTTGTAACTATAATATTTATGCTATGACTAAAGAGATAAATCATTAGTTATAAACTATAGCTTCTATGCATAAAAATACCTTGAGCATGAATATGGATTATAAGATTTCGTTGATTTCATGGTCAACCAAAAGCTTAATATGAATAAACATCTAATTATAAAGTTTATATCGTAACATGCAATGGGTAATGGGTGTGGCGTTAGACCACTCCATCGATGAGATTATGGGTATGGTTGTGTATATAATGGACTTTGAATTTACCTCGACCTAAACTATGTGATGACTATAATATAAACTTGGCAATGATTCGAGCTTTCATAGTTTATGCCATGCATCCGTAGGTTGACATCCAAGAACACGTAGAACCTTTGAGTGATTACAAAACTATATGATTGTGCATAGAAATTATGTTTGAATAATTGGGAATCATTTGGCATGCAGGGAATATAGAATCGACCCACTGCATGGTTGAATAATTTGTGAGACCACGTGGTTACTTCTTGGCCAAGTGTTGGGAGTATAAGGGTTGGTGTAACCCTAGACTTTGTCATTCTCCTCTGTCATTTTTGGGCCTTCGGGATTCTCTGCAACTACTCCATGGCCACCATGCTTAACCTACTATGAATGATAATGAGCTCCATGTCATGGTTGCATTGTTCAGTCTGCCTTCGTTGTCCTCAAACCCTTGCTTGCACCGTGAGTTTACCCTAGCAAGATTTTGTTGAAGGCCGTGACATTTAGCTTATGGCTTGGACTGTGTGTAGTGTTTGGGTTCATTCCTCAATGGCCTGCCTATTGGGATTGTTGAAAGGGGTTATTTTCTTTTGTTTAAGCCTTGTCTCCATCATGGTGTTTCAAGAGTATGGATTCTCATGCTTCGCAATGTGGTGACAGTGCGAGCTTCATTGTCCACTTCTTACTTGGCCGTTGCTCCCTTCTCCTTGATGCTGCTAGCAGTGGTTTGTGCACGCGTTGGGACCATATTTGTCATAGGAGGGATGAAGGGTTGGCCCTTTATTTTTCTGGTAGCGGAGCTCCTGTTCCTTGGTGGCTAGATTACCTTCATTTCCAGGTATGTGAATTTTGTTTGTTTTACAGTTCTTAAATTTACTCTTGACTCAGTTATTATATAATGCAAAATTTTAATGTTGTGGGTTAACCTTGCAGGTAATGGTTGACAATTCTCCTTGCTACTGGTGCAACGCGTAAGGCTGGCTTCTTGGTGACGGGTAAGCCCTGGTCAACCCATGGCAGTCCATGCTAGTTTAGTTCTATATGGAACATTTTTGAATGGAGGTTACGACCTACAAATTTACCCTTCATGGGTTAGTATTTTTCAGTTTACTTGCTTAGTTTTTACCAACCCTTGTTGTTAGCAAGGTTCTCCGGCTTATGCCGTGACTTGTAATTTTTGTTTTTACTTTTTTTGTGTACAATTATGTAAAAATATTTGCGGCCTGTCAAGCCATTCTCTGTTTAAACTTTAAGTAAAGATATTTATCTCTCTTGAGCTTGGACTCGCTTATTTTGATGCTCTTATTGTAATTTATATACTAGGGTTCTTACCCTATTTCAACTGTGTAAAGAAATATTACTTGTTAAATTTATATTGCATTAAAATGTATTATTATATCCTATTCTATTATTTCTTTCTATTAAAATAATTGTTTATAAGCTCGGATATTCGAGCAAGGTTAAATTCTGTTAGTGACCTATGTATAAAATTATTTCTTTAATTAATCTGTAGGTTAGTTTAATAATAAATGTTAAATACTTGTTTGTTACAGGTATATAGTGATTATACTTTCATTGTTATCTTTCTCTGTCCTTATAGGACTGTAATAATATTTTATAATTGAAGTTTCAGAAAACCAAATAATCCAAATCTTTGGATTATTTCTTATCTGATTATATTGTTATTACTATGAATTACAATGTTTATGCTATAAATTATAATGTTAGTATGTATAATGTTAATACTATAAGGGTTTCAACCCTGTATCTTCTTTTATAATTAATTTTTGTTTAGTTTATTTAAATGAATTTGTTCATATATAAATAATATTTATTAAATATTATTTAACATTGTATTCAATCAATTTTATAAGTACATAGATAGGTTTTGTTATTATTTCCTTGTTACATTATTATAATTGCCGTAGTTAATTTATATATAAAAGAACTATACTAGAATTACCCTACTTGAAATGTGAACGTTTGTAGAAATAGTTAAGCAGTATGAACAATAAAATAACTCTGTAAAATGACTTGGTTCTTTCTTCACAGAAATAAATGAGTGTTTATCTAAGTTAAATCTTTTACCTATATGATAGGTTAGTAGTTTCATTTTACAAAAATACAGTGAAAAAGATTTCAATAACCTATTTACAGTAGTCAACTTGTTAAAAGAAATAAACCCGCTGTTTGTAAAGTATTATGAATACTTCTTTGCTAGCATTCTTAATACAATAGTCTGGTTTTTAATCAATAACTTAATTAGACAGATTAATATCCTTTCCTGAAAACATCTATATACCGAAATAAATTACTCCATTGTTATGAAATACAAAATAACTCTAATTAATCCATATTTCTATCATATCTTCATCTATTTTAAAACACACTACCTATGCTAGAGTATGTCTGGTTTGTTCCAGATAGGGAAAAACACAGGTAGGATTATCTCATTTAAATACAGATACAACATTCAAATAACTAAAAGATTATAAACTTTAACAGTTCACTACAAACATGTAAATCATTCATTATTCATTTATTCTCAGATATAAACTTTTAACATAGAAAATAATAGACTTTAGAACCTATTTTTAAAGATGGATGACAACAGTGTTGGGAGGCCATTCCTCCCTACCAACTCCTGGAGAGCGCTCAAACAATGTCTTCCCAGGACCCCCAAGCCTGTTCTTGGTCTCCTTGGCTGAGAAATGGTGGAGCATGCAACAAGATACTAGTCCAATGACTCAGTATTAACTCTGCACTCAGCAGTAAAATCCTTCAGTTGAAAAGCTGTACTAGATCGCTTCTGTAGGTTTACCCCTCAAACACCTTCCACAAATTCCCTTCCCAATGACATCCTCTGAAGTACATTCACCTGAATGATTCTCTTCTTGGAATGAGCAGCCTCAACTCTCTTCAATGGGCATTTTTATTAAGATTGCCTAGGTCTTTTTGGGTTAGTTTTCATTAATTGAGCCACCTGCTCTGATCCCACTTTCTTGGGGGATCATGACCCCAAATGTAGGGAGGTTGCCACCTGAAACATTGGAAGTGTTTGAGGATGTTGCCACTTGTCTATTTTCTCTCCACCCAATCTCCTCCACCAACTTGACAAGTAAACACTCTTTTAACAACTCTCCCAAGCTGTTGTCTCCACTTTTTATTTATTTATAATTAAAATATTCATAATTACATTTGACATCCTTGAATCTGCTGAGTCATCTATTACAACTTTAGCATAAAATTTAACATAATGTCTTGGAATAAAATCAAATAAGATAATATTATTTTGCAAAATTGGGGCATGTGACACATGGGGTTTTATTTGGGAGCTGCTATTATTTATGATCCACACCATGTAATCTCTAAAATAAGTCAGGCAAACAAAAATAAGCCTTTTGAACATATTGAGGTAGCTGGACTCAGAGAAGTAGCTAATTGGGAAGGTTATCCTAACAAAACCCCATATAATATTAGCATGGAACAAGAATCTGTCTCATCCATACCTGGAAATAATTCTCCCCCAATGGATCTTTCTAACATAGTTGCAGTTACTGGTAATATTTCATCATTAATAAGTTTTTCAGGAAATTCAAAAAAGAGAGAACATGCAGGTTCCATGGACATTGAAGAAGCAGACACTTCTATTACACCAAAGAAGAATAAAATTGGACAAGAAGGACAAATGGTATAGGTGAAGAAGAGAAGTGTGAAAGGTAAACAGAAGCAAGGAAAATGCAAAGTAATTGGTTTGGAGCTTCAGGAATATGTATTTGATGGAGTAACCCCAAATAAAATACATCAAAAGAGGAGTGGTTGAATACCTACATGGGAATGGATGATAAAACCTTTGATGAAACGACAAAATTATGAATAAGTGAGACAATTTCCAAAGACAAATGTAATTCTAAAAACTGTAAGGGATCATGTCAAAGATACCCCAAGTTTGGCCATGAATGTTGGTAATAAGGTATCATAGGTGAATGTGAACTTAGAGAAAATTCCTATCACATATCTAATACACTTTCATAGAGAAACAAATAATATCATATATACAAGATTGCTTAAATCTACATTATAGGTGTCTAAACTAGAGTCCAATAAAAAGAAAGCTCGAGACCTCCTACGGAAAGAAATGGTTGAGAACAAGGCACTTCGAATCAAAATAAAAATGCTACAGGAGGATTTATTGAAGGTTGAAGGGAAGTCAGACAAAGGAGAAGTGTCTCAAAAGTTGTTCAATGAAAAAGAGAAAGAAGTTCAGGTGCTAAAAAATAAATTGAAAATTCCTTCCACTTAGTTTATTCAGACATCTGATTGATAGATTTTGAGAAGGAAAAGGAGGCATTAAGCACTGAATTGAGTGATTGTAAAGCCAAGCTGTTAAAGCTTGAAGAAAAAAAAAACAGTGGGAAAGGGATGCTAATATTTTGATGAAAAATAAGAAGGACCTAAAAAATAAGAAGGACCTAAAAAATAAGATGGAAGAAAAAGAAAAAGAATTACAGGAAAACTGTGAAGAAGATAAAAATCAATCTAATGTTATTTTAATTTCATTAGTTAAGAAGTTTTGTTATGTCAGAATTGTTTTGTAATATACAAGAAATTTGACACATGTAATAAACGGTTGAAACCGTTAGATATTTAGGTTTATTCTTCAGCTCAAGGAGCAATTGTATAAGTATTCATACTTTTGATGAAGTGAGGGTTGGAATCCATGAGATTTTTCATATTTGTGTATTCAAGTATTTCTTTAATTACAGAGCTGAAAGTTGGCGTTTTTCAAAGATTCATGTGTTATTTCATGTTGCAGTCTGTACTTTCCGTTCTTATGTGAATTTTTTTTCCAGTTTTATCTTTCCATTATGTTTTCCTTCATGTCTTAAATGAGAGTATAACAATTTAGAATTCATATTTACTATGCTCTAGCTGTTATTTTCAGACGTCCACCAAATATTTCTTCTAAAGTTGATACATAATTCATTTTTACAATGCTCTGTTTTAATGGTCTTTTCATGTTCTTCCTTTTTCACCAGACAATCAAATTTTGATTGTGACTGAGTAGCTACCTTACCTCTATCTAAAAATTCCATGCATAAGTTCTTTTTATCTATATTCATATCTTGACTCCATAGCACTATGGTCACGTGTTCAATTTCAACCAATCTTACCAATTACAAACAGTTTTGCTTATATATATCTGGCCTTGTCAATATTTTGTGAGAGATCCCTCTCGAAAGAGAAAAAAGACAATTTCTCTTAAAAAGTGGGTTTTGCTGTTACCTGGGAATAGCCTTTACAACCTTTGGTAATTTTCTAGTGCTAACAAATTGGCACCGTTATTGGGGAACGAGAGTGCATATCAACCCTAGTAAGAATGACAAGGATTGCAAAGTTTCAAGAAATAAATTTCTGTGGGAAAGAATAAGTTGCCACATTCGAAAGAAGGTTGTAAATTTTCCGTGGCGACTTCACATTCATTTTGAACAGTATTACAGAAGACATCTTGGATTTCAGGAGAGTGAATACGAGAGGTAACCCTAATATTGAAACTTTGCAAAGCGTGGAGAATCTAAAGAGATTGCTTAGGAATAAAAATAAAGAAAAAATAAATATTTCTCAGTTTGGTGCATCATCATCTCAAGATTTTCATAGTATACAAGAATATGAATGGGAAACTAGTGTTGAGAGATTACTGTTAAAATAAAAATATGAATCTGGCCTAAAGAAAGTTGAGATTAACCCTAGTAGGTTAGAATCATATATTATTGATTCTTTGTGGCAAAACCTTCAAACTACAGTAAAAAATGAAAAAAACTGCTTCTATTGTCCAAAACTCTCAGTTTCATATACCCCAACCAATTCAAAATCCTCTGGATTTTCAACCTTTACCACTTGTTCCAAACCCACCTAGACCAATGACTGTAGCCAGGTTTGCTCCATTGGCCTTACCTACGGTGTTACATGCCCTTTCCTTAAATTATGCCCAAAGAATTTCATCGTATGATGGAGAAGGAAATGTTACAGCAAAATAACATGTTGGAAAATTTGATGATTTTATAGATTTGGAAGAGGTTGATTATGAGGATATCAAGATGAGGTTGTTTGCACAGAGCTTGTCCGGGGAAGCGAAAAAGTGGTGTAAAAATTTACCTGCTGGGTCTATTTGAGACTTTGCAGCCTTCCAAACTACATTCTTGGATAGATGGGATGATAAGCAGAGTACATTATAAGTCTTGTCCCAGTACAATAATATTAAAGAAACAAGTTTTGAGTCATTTCATGAGTTTTCCAGCAGGTTCATGAGAGTCTATAATTCAATACTAGGGATAATTTTAGGGGTGAATTTTAGCCCAGTGGTCTATTTTTCCATGTTTTTCTCCCAAAAAATATTCACCATTTTGCATTTTTTGAAGCCCTATTTCGCCCAATTTTGATGGGGTAAAATGTTTTCACCCTAAAAATTACCAAATTATTATATAAACGATATAAATTCCTTGGAAATTAAAATATTTTTGAAAAATATCGCCAATCATTTTATAGTTGGCGTTTTAAGAATTGGTAATATTCACCAACATTTATACACTTTTAAATAAGTATGGTTCCTTAAAATTATCCCTGTTCAATACCTGCTGATATTAAGCCTTCACCTGGTGCTGCTAAACTTCATTATGCAAAAGCATTTGATAATGACTTTGCATTGTTGTTGAGGGAAAGAAAATCAGCTAGTCTTCCTATTATGTTTATATATTCCTTGGAAGTAGAAGCCAATATGATGGCATGTGGAAAGATAAAACAAAGAGTATATGTTGATAGGAGGAAAGGTAGAGAAGAAACTATGCCCTCCACCTCTTCTGCTTCTTCATCTAATGATATCAAATTTGAAATGATGCTAAAAACAATGGAAAAGTTAATGGATAGGATGACTGTGGATACTAGGACAGTGAATCGAGAACATAATTAACCCTAGATCAGAAACCCTAACTTCAGAAGGCCTATTCCTCCTTCACTCCCACAAAATAGACAAAGAGACATGAGGAATCCAAGGAACCAAGAAGGCCAACAAACAAGACCACCTTTCACTAAAAATTATGTTGCTAATGAGGATGTTGTAGAGTTAATTGAAGACCATATTCATCACTTTGGTGATTTAGATTCTAAAATCTATCTGACCGATGAGGAACATAATCTGTTTGCACAAGAGGATGATAATATATGTTTTGAGGAGGAGTTGGAACAATATCAAAAAGGGTATATGCATGCTATAGATGATGTTAAAAAGATCAAATTGAGAAGTAGAGATCTTATTATGAATAAAGGAAGGTTAAATCAAAATCAGCCTTCCAGTAGTCAGATGAATACAGAAAAGAGAAACGAAAAACAAAAGGAACCTATTGTACATAAAGAGATTGAAAATAGAAATGAGAAAATAAAGGAGTTAAAACAAACAACACCCATGGAGTTAGATAAAATTTCTTCCATTTTTAATCTACAAAGTGAACTTGCTAATTTGAATATTTCAATTCCTTTTAATGAACTGCTCAGAAATCAGGAGCATAGGGACACAATAACAAAAATGGTTAGAGATCAGGGAGAGGTGCAGCCAAATATTTTGGAAGTGACAGATGACAATCCTGCCATTGTTTTAGGGTCTAAGATTGATAATGTGGATAATGAGGAAGTACCACCTTTTTATATGAGTTTAAATGTGCATGACATGGTGTTGCATAATTCTAGATTAGATTAAGGTGCTTCACATAATTTGATGCCTAAAGGAGTGGTAGAAAGTTTGGGGTTAGAGATTACAAGGCCTTATAAAGAGTTGTATTCTTTTGATTCCAAAAGGGTGAAATGTCTGGGTTTGATAAAAGACATGGTAGTGTCCTTGAATAAATTACCATCTAAACTGTGGTCATGGATGTTTTTATGGTAGATATCCCCCCAAAATTTGGTGTTTTGTTGTCAAGATCTTGGAATTCAAAGTTAAAAGGAAGTTTGCAAGTGGATATGTCCTATGCTAAAATTCCTATTTTTAATGAAAATAAGAGACTGTATAGTGAAAAAACATCACCTTATGTTTTTAGCAGTCAAGATCAGCCAGGAGCTCATCATGTTTATGCTGTTGATACAGACATAGGGCCATCTATTTTCTTCAATGATGTTTCTCCTTGTGATTCAAAAGTTGTTGTGCCAAGTAAATGCAAAAAGGATAAAAAGGTGATAAATGAACAGGAAGCATTGGAAAGAAAGAAAAAGGAAGAAGGGGTGTGGACTATGTATTTTGATGGGTCAGTGGCTAAAGTGGGTGCTGGTGCAGGTGTATACAAAATTTCCTGTATTAGATATTTTAAATCTTTTTCTTACAAGTTGACCTTTGAATGTACTAATAATGTAGCAGAATATGAAGCTTTGTTGCTGGGTTTTCATGCATTAAAGGATTTGGGAGCTAAATGAGTCCAAGTTTTTGGAGATTCAGAACTTTTGATAAATTAGGTGAGTGACAGTTATCAAACTAAGCATCCCAGAATGAGAGCTTATAGGAATGAAGTGTGGGATATGTTTGGAAACTATTTCACAGAACACAGTGTCAAAGTGGTTCCTAGACATGATAATACAGTGGCAGATTCCTTGGCAATTGTTGCTAGAAAATTTAAGACTTTTACTGCAGGTAAAAGAAAATACAAGGTTGACATTATGAAAAGGCCTTCCATACTAGACTATACCAAGTACTGACAGTTTTTTGAAGATTATATGCAAATCAAAAGGTTTTTGGAATTGTCTGGTGAATTTGTAAATACGCAAATAGAAAATGAAAGTGTTGATTTTGAAAATTTTCAAGATGTTGATGAAGATGAAGAAGGAGTTACCGAAACATAGAAATTGAAAGGCTCACTAGGAGGAAAATATATAGTCCAATTAAAGATTAATCATATCCCTAGAGGTTTAATTCCCTTAGAAAATATTTTTGACCAAAATGATGTTGTCAGAGATCCTAAAGTCAAAACCTGCTGAAAACGCTATTGAAGATAAAAATATTGGTACTGAGGAGAATCCCATAATTGTAAAGTTGTCCAAGAAATTGTCTGCTAAAGATAAATGAGTATGTGAATCTTGTTAGTTTTTCATCACATTTAAGCTAGCATTATGATCTTAGGATCTTTTCACTGAGAGAATAACAAGCACAACAATAAAACACAAGCACATCACAAGATGCAAGAGACACAAAGAGTTTTCCTCAGGGAAACCATAAACGAGAAAACCCCGCAACTTCCTCTAAGATAGAATCAACAGCAAAATAGTAATAGATCTCCCAAAACAACAATAGTCTTCTGTCTTCTGTCTAGTCCCAAAATTTCCTTCTCCAGTAGTGTGCCTCACCTAAGAGAGTGAATGATGTGTGTGATAAATAGAGAGTCTCACTCTCTATTTATATTCTTCCATTCACTTGAATTGCATTTTCACACGTAGGCTCGACCTAACATTACTTACCCGAGCCTACACCTTAATTAGTGTATAATAACTCGAGTGCCCCAAAACTATGGGGACTTACCTAATGACTTGACATGACTTGTTTACATTATTAATCCTCCCGATCGGAACATCGGGAATGACCACATGACTCAAATACATAATAGAAACATCCTGAAATAAACATCGGGTTAAAATACATAAGATACATAGAAGAATACATTCCAAAGTTACATATTCATCAACACTCTCTCTTAACTAGGAAGGTATTCTTTCGACACAATTTTCAGCACTAGTCTTCTTCTCTGTATCAGCTGGATCATCTCATCTTCAAGTCATCTTCGTCTTCAAGTCATCTTCACTAGATCTGGATCATCTCTCGATCTAGATCAACATAGAACATCATCACTGGATCTGGATCATCTCTCGATCTAGATCAATATAGAACATCATCACAGGATCTGGATCATCTCTCAATTTGGATCAATATAGAACATCATCACTGGATCTGGATCATCTCTCGATCTAGATCAACATCACTGGATTGGATCTAGATCATCACTCGATCTGGATCATCACTACTGGATCATCATTACTGGATCTGGATCATCACTCAATCTAGATCAACACTGGTGCTATCTCATGATTCTTCTCGTCATAGGAAGTTCTACAGAGCCAGCCCTTTTTCATGCTGGTTGTAGGCCTACCCTCATGTAGGTCTTCGCCCAGCACTTACATCTGACCTGCTCATCAGAAAGGCGCGCCCAACACTCACATCTGATCATGTAGTAAACTACAATCCCATCAGAAAGGCCGAGCACTCACATTCACCAACATGATAGGACACACCTACTATCATCTATGAAATGGCTCAGCACTTACAACCACCAGCATGATAGGACACACCTAATATCATCTGTGGAAAGGCACATCGCTCACATCCACTAGCATTGTAGGACACACATACTACCATCTGTGGAAAGGCTCAGCACTTACAATCACCAGCATGGTAGGACACACCTACTACCATCTGTGAAAAGGCACTGCACTTACAGTCACCATCATGATAGGACACACCTACTATCATCTGTGAAATGGCACTACACTTACAGTCACCAGCATGATAGGACACACCTACTATCATCTGTGAAATGGCACAACACTTACAGTCACCAGCATGATAGGACACACCTACTATCATCTGTGACAAGGCTCAACACTTACATCCATCCAGGCGGGAACACATCCTGATCACAATGATGGAAGGGCATGCACTCATATCTGATCATGAGGGGAACACATCCCAACAATCATATCAGAATGGCCCCCAGTCCTCGTCGACTGAGCTACCTGGTAACTGACCAGGCGCCTCCATTCTCCTAGAGAATGGCAGTTTCCCTTACATCCGACCTGATCGTCGGAATGGCCAACACTCACATCTGACATGGAAGGAACTTAATCCTTTAGCCATGAGCAGAATGGTTCAGCCCTTACATCTGAACAAGTGGGAACACATCCCTCTATCACATCAGAATGGCTATTCAGTTCTTACACTGAGTGTTCCTGGTAACTGACCAGGTGCCTCCATTCCTAGAATGGCAATTGCTCTTACATCTATCCTACTTGACAGAATGGCCAGCACTCATATCTGACATGGAAGGGAGAAACCCTACCACCATGACAGAATGAATCAGCCCTTATATATGACATACTCGTCAGAATGGCTATGGATCTCAGCACTCATATCTGACATGGAAGGAACCAATCCTCTCACCATGACAGAATGGCTCAGCCCTTACATCTGACCATGGAAGGAACCAATCCTCTCACCATGTCAGAATGGCTATGGGTCTCATCACTTTCTCTGGGAGGAAGCTTCGATCTGGAGAACACCAAGTCTCTCTCTGAAGTACTCGAACTTCATCCTAGCCAATGGCTTCATCAATACATCAGCTATCTATTCCTCCGTCGCAACATACAGGAGCTTCACTGCTCCTCTCTGCACCATATCCCTGATATAGTGATACTTGATCTCGATATGCTTCGACTTGTCATGGAACACTAGATTCTCTGACAACTTTACGCAACTCTGGTTGTCACAATGTATACAAGTAACATCCAACTGGAGATCAAATATATCAGATAGTAGCTTCCGTAGCCATACTGCCTCACAACTAGTTGAACAAGCTACGACATACTCTGCTTCAGCTGTACTCAGTGCCACACAGGATTACTTCCTGCTAAACTAAGAGATCACACCTGATCCCATACTAAAGCAACATCCTGAAGTACTCTTCCTATCGATGGCACTTCCTGACCAATCTGAATCAACATAACCCTCTAGGTTAATCTTCTGATTCACATCATACTTGAGCCCATAATCAATTGTACCCCTACATGCTTTGCAACCATCAGGTGAACATGTCTCAATGTGTTCACAGCAAAGCAAATATCTGGTCTCAGGTACATCAAGGACACAATCATCTGATGATACATCGTAGCATCAACCATCTCTGATGAAGCATCACTTAAATGAATTCCACGATCCTGGGAGGCCATTCAAGGTGGCCATCATCACTTCTGCATTCTTCACTTTTTCTTTTACCGCTTCAAGTTGTTCTTGATTTGAG
>LPNX011039069.1:45240-148068 GCA_001517045.1 Pseudotsuga menziesii
CCATCGATGAATGCAACCCACATTCCTTTTGCATCCAAGGATGAAATGGATAGAAGATTCTTCTTAAGTCCTGGAACAAATAATACTTCTTTCATTGTTAGAGACTTGCCAGAGTCTAGCTTGTATGAATATTCCCCACTACCTTTTATTGGATATTGGTAGTCATCTCCTAGTTTCACCTTGTGAGGTGATTCATGTATGACAGTCTTACAAAGGATTCCTTGAATCCCGTCGTATGTTTGGAAGCCCCACTGTCTATAAGCCAATCATCATTTCCATGAGTAATGTTACCTGTGAGAGTTGATATCAGAACATATTCATCCTCGCTTTAAGAATCTTCACTTTCATATGTGGATCTCTTTCTGGATGGTTCATCATCCTCCGCAGCCTGAGCATGATGTCTTCTTTGGCCTCATCTCCCTCTGAAACTGGAACCTCTATACTCATGTAGGTGTCCAATCCAGTTTCCTCAGAGAGATCAAATACTTATATGCTTGGAAGTTGTCAACTTCACCAAGCTTATCATCAAGCTATTGTGAAAGATCATATTGAAATGAGAACCTCAAATGGAAATACAAAAGATTAGATCTTACCGATTTGAGGTGTCCGTCCTTGTCCCGGAGTTCGCTGATCTAGGGTTTGTCGCAGAAACCCTAATTTTAAAAACATAGAAACTTTCATATCTGATTGTACAAACAGATATATCTCTTCAAATGGAGCTTTCCAATGTACTCCTTTTCTGAAAACAGTGGAGGGAAGCTCCCGAAACAAGAATCCCTAATTTACTTATTTCTTCTGCAGAAATGCCTGTTACTGTTTCTATGATATATCTGAAATTACTAATCCTCTATGTCTGAAATTTATACTAAGATAAAATCGCATGTCCCTGATCCAACACCGTAGGTTTCATCAGAATTGGTATCACCATTTTGGATTTATGATCCTTTTCCCAAGGTGACCTGTTAGAGGACTGTTCAAAACAGTGAAGTTGTATGGCATGGCACGTGTCACTGGTTCATCTTCTGAGTCTGATATTTGGACCACCGAAAGTAAATTATGTGCCCTTTATGGAACATCTTTAGGTATTCCATTTGGCCCTCTGTAGCTCAAGATATTGCAGATCTCCCCAAATGTCCTATTCAGGGATGAATTCTGGAAGAGGCTGGAACCCTAACTTGGAGAGATCATATCTCCTGGAGTATAGCGAATCTGAGTCTTATTTTTGGAAAAAGGCTTCATCAGGATTTTATATTCAACCCTTGTAATTTTCCACTTCTGATACTTCGCCAATCTTAGAATATAGCGACTGTACCAAAACTTAGAAGTTTTAGTATTTAGGGTTTCTCCTAGCTCAGGGTCAAACTAGGGTTTGACTTTCCTGGAGTTTTACCCAACCAAATTTCTTGATCCAGGTCTCTAAACTTCAGTTTTGATGAGGAGAATAACCCTATGCTGGTCTCACTCAAAAATTAATCTTCTGTAGAAATCCATAATTTCCGCATCGAAGACTGAAAATGCTCGGAATCAAATTCTGCTTCGACAGAAAGATGCGCCCTTCAATGGGGAGTCATCTTAGCATAATTTTGCTGAAAATCTGTGGAGGAATATCCACAAAATAGGAAGCCCTAGTTCTTGTAGCTGCATAATGTCTTCTTCTCAGGTTAGCTCTGATACCATGTTAGTTTTTCATCACATTTAAGCTAGCATTATGATCTTAGGATATTTTCACTGAGAGAATAACAAGCACAGCAATAAAACACAAGCACATCACAAGATACAAGAGACACAAAGAGTTTTCCTTAGGGAAACCATAAAGGAGAAAACCCCACAACCTCCTCTAAGATAGAATCAACACCAAAACAGTAAGAGATCTCCCAAAACAGCAGTAGTCTTCTGTCTTCTGTCTAGTCCCAAAATTTCCTTCTCCAGTAGTGCACCTCACCTAAGAGAGTGAATGATGTGTGTGATAAATAGAGAGTCTCACTCTCTATTTATATTCTTCCATTCAATTGAATTGCATTTTCACACGTAGGATCGATCTAACATTACTTACCCGAGCCTACACCTTAATTAGTGTATAATAACTCGAGTGCCCCAAAACTGTGGGGACTTACCTAATGACTTGACATGACTTGTTTACATTATTAATCCTCCCGATCGGAACATCGGGGCATGACCACATGACCACATGACTCAAATACATAATAGAAACATCCCGGAATAAACATCGGGTTACAATACATAAGATACATAGAAGAATACATTCCGAAGTTACATATTCATCAACAAATCTAATGAAAAAGTATGCTGATGTATTTGCATGGAGTTATGATGACCTCAAAGAGTATGGAACCTCCATTATAAGGCATACTATTCCAATTATTCCTGGAGAAAAAACATTTAGGAAGAAACTCAGAAGGATTAATCCAATGCTATTTCCTATCATTGAAAATGAGAACAAAAAATTATTTGATGCAAAAATAATTGTAACCCTAAGATTCTCAAAATGGGTTGCTAATTTGGTTCCTGTTAGAAATAAGAATGGTGAAATAAGACTATGTGTGGACTTCTGAAATTTAAATAAAGTCTCTTTGAAGGACAATTACCCTTTACCAAAGATGGCCCATATTTTGCAGAAAGTGGTAGGTTCAGAGAGGATTTCTACAATGGATGGGTTTTTAGGTTATGATCAAAGAAAGGTGTTGCCTAAAGATCTGGAGAAAACTGCTTTGACTACACCATAGGGGTATATTCATGTACGAAAATATGCCTTTTGGATTAATGAATGCAGGAGCCACTTTTTAGCATGCTATGGACATCGCTTTTGCAGATGAAAGAGACAGGTTTGTAGTAATTTACATGGATGATATTACTATATATTCCAAGTCTGATAGGGAACATACCAAACATTTGGAAAAGGTTTTCGTTAAATGTAGAAAATATGGCATTTCATTAAATCCAAGGAAATCAAATTTTGCTTTGGAAGAAGGAAAATTTTTGGGCCATATTATTTCCAAAGAAGGTATAAGGATTGATCCAGACAGGGTGAGTGCAATTTTGAAGGTGGAGGAGCCAAGAAGTAAGAAATAAGTACAGTCATTCATTGGGAAGGTAAATTTCTTGAGGAGATTCATTCCCAGCTTTGCTGAAATATTGATGAACATTACTAATATGATGAAAAAGGATCATGAAATAAAATGGACAGTGGAGGCTAAGAAGTCTTTCAAGAATATAAAGCAATCTATTTCAGAATCTCCTGTGTTGGTAAGTCCGGGTTTTGATAAATATTTTTTATTATTCTCATATGCTTCAAAGCATACTGTTGCAGCTATTCTGTTACAAAAGAATGATCAAGGTGAAGAACATATTGTATAATTTTTTAGTAAGATATTAAGAGATGGAGAGTTAAAATATGATATCATGGAAAAACAAGCATATGCTTTGATTAAGGCTCTAAAATATTTCAGAATTTACATTCTCCATTCACATGTAGTTGCATATGTTCCCAGCAGTGTGGTAAAGAGCGTTCTTACACAACAAGATCCGGAGGGGAGAAGAGAGAAATGGATTGTAGTGCTTTTGGAATATGACATTGAAATTAGGCCCACAAAGTTGATTAAGGGATAGGGATTGGCTAAAATGATGATAGAATCTAATTGTGATTCTTTGTAGCTAAATTTTCTTCCAGGTCAATTAAATCAGTTGGACACAAGTGCAGGTGATGCCTAATTTTTCTATTTCCCCATGGTATGTTGATATTATTTATGTGTTTTAAAATTTACAACCTCTTGCAGGGTTAAGTAAAAATAGAGCAAGGTATGTGAAGCTGAAGGTTGCAAAATTCCGTATTTTAAATCAATATCTTTATTGGAAGGATCCCGGTGGAGTGTGTGACTGAATTATCTTCTTGAGAATGAGGCTGAATATATAGTAAAAGATTTCCATGAAGGAGATTGTGGGGGTCATCATTCATGGAAGGTAACTGCAAATAAAATTTTGAGAGCAGGATTCTATTGGCCTTTCTTATTTTTAGATGTGTTTAAAAAAACCACCAAATGTCATCAGTGCTAGATTTTTGATGGAAAGAGGAAAGTGGTTCCACTCCCTCTTAATCCCATATCAGTAGAAGTACCTTTTCAACAGTGGGGGTTGGATTTCATTGGGGAAATAAACCCAAAATCCTCGGGACAACATAAGTGGATCTTAACAAAAAATGATTATTTTAAAAAGTGGACTGAAACAATACCTACTAGAAGAGATACAGATGCATTGATAATGGATTTCCTGGGGAATAATAGTTTGGCAATATTTGGCTGTCCTAAGAGGATTTTAACAGATAATGCAGCTGCTTTTAAGTCCAGGAAGATGATAAATTTCTATCATAAGTATCATATAAGTTTGAATCATTATACTGCATATTATCCACAGGGTAATGGACTTTCAAAATCCTCTAACAAAAGCTTGGTGAGGATAATTAAGAAGTTAGAAGATAATAAAAGAGCATGGCATACAAAGCTGAAATATACTTTGTGGGATGACAGAATCAGCACAAAGAGGGCTATTGGAATGTCACTGTTCCAATTGGTGTATGGAGCTGAAGTGGTTTTTCCAGCATCTCTAGGAGTACCAATTATGAAGTGGTTGCAGGATCAATAGGATGAACCTAATCATATGCAAAGGAGAATAAACAAAATTATCGATCTAAGTGAACTAAGAGATAAAACATATGATAAGGTATAGATACATCAAGAGAAAATGAATAATACCTTTGACAGAAAGATAAAAGAAGACACTTTCCATATTGATGATTTGGTGTTAAAATGGGATGCTCCACATGAAGACAAAGGAAAGCATGGTAAATTTGATCATTTGTGGGTAGGTCCATACATTATTGCAACACATAGGGGTAACAATGCTTTTATTCTACAACATCAAGATGGGTGTCAGTATGAAGGAGGTCCAGTTATTGGGAGATTCTTGAAGCATTATTTGGAATAAGGGGTAAGGAAATTGCATGTATTATAGTGTAAATATTTCTTTACTTTCAATCTATACAGATGGTGAGCTAGAAGATTTGAAGCCGATAGAGAAGGCCCTAATATCGGAAGGGGTATCCATATTTTATTTTTATATTTATTTCATAATGACAAAATAAAAAAAAAAGAGTTAGATTGACAATGGATTTCGCAACTGGTCTACAGGGTTGTTTGCTACCTCCCAGGGAGGATATCATCCCTAGTGGAGCTAGATGTTAGCACTATATTTGAAATGATGGATTTCTTAATTGAAGGGTTTGGAAGTGGTCATATTTGAAAATATTGTTGCAAGCGCCCTTCGGGTTAATGGTTTAGCATGATATTTTATCATGGGTCGTCAGATGAAGGAAGATATTCGATCTACAGTGGTGGATCGTTCTGCTTTTGAAACATGGGGGAGAAATTAGAATATTATCATCAATGGAATGGAGTTAGAAAGGTGCAAATTTGAAAGAATGAGATTGATACAAGGTAAGATCAACGGTGATGGAGTATTCTGTAGATTAAACATGCAAGGAGGAATTAAATTTTTAGATTCGTGAAATTGGTTAACTAGTGGAAATATTGGATGGATAAGATGTGAGCGGAGATAGATCTATGGTTAGGAACAATTCTACAGATTGAACTAGCATAGAAAAATTCCAAATTGAAAACCACGGAAAGTGGTAGAAGCCACGTTGATTAACGGTTGTGATTGTGGTCGAGTTAAGATCGAGGTCTAAGGTGAATTCTGCTAATGGGATTTGCTTCACTGATTAGGTTCAAAATGATTATAGAAATGTTAAATATTTACATAGTTTGACAGTTCTGATGAGGGAATATTGCATATCAATGGTTGGTATTGATTCCGCCGAATCAAGTTGTGCAGGGTGATAAGGTTGAGTCTCGGTATTTAGATCTTGCGAATGAACGACTCTAATTTCAAAGAAGAAAATATCTACGACATAGATTAGGGCAGATGCACAATGATTATGAAACATAAAAAAATTATAAAAACACTTACATTGAGGTCAAAGGTTTGTTTTTTCTGAGCATTGGAATTGACGGTAACCCTGACTGTGTGCAAAGTGCCAACGTGGACATAATTAGAACACTATGCTAGTTAACAAGGTAGGCATCGTGAAACTTTCAAACTATTTTTGAAAATGGATGAAATAGAAGTTGTAGAAGTGGCATATAGTGAAGAGTTGGGGGTTTCCTATCACAAGGATGAGAAAATATTCGAAGACAAAAATGATGAATTTTTGGATACCATTTTACTGAATGAAACAATTGAAACAGCTAAAAATAAAATGAAAATTCTTAAGGGCCAGGGTAGTGACACCCATAGTGTTTTTAGGTCTTTCTTTCATTTTTTCTCTATTGAGCAAACCCCCAATTTCCCTGATTTTTTTGAGTGGTGTGCAAATAATGATTCTGCAACTGAAGAAGTCGTCATGGATAAACCTAAGTCTAGGATCCTTTTCCGTATTCATGCCTCCGTTATCTGCAAAACCCTATATACCCTAGATGTTTTGTTGGTTTATCCCAGGGGTACAAATAAGAAAAAGTCATACATTTCTTCCAAGAGTCTACAGTCGAGAGTAAGGAAGCATTTTTAAGTCATGTCCAAAGCTTGATAGAGAGGTAATGAGTTTATCTTACCATATTGACCTGGTTTTGTTTAATGAAGAAACCCAACTATGTATAACTTTAGCCAGTCAATTTTTTGGGTTAGACACTAATGGTTATGTTACAGAGTCACTATTGAGTATGTTGTTTATCTTAAGTACTTTCCCAGTTGAGTCTGAACTTCCAGGTCAGTCTTTCTAGTCTTGTTGCCTTAATTTTGATGAGTTCCTAGCTGAGAACATTCATTCTAGTTAGTTAACTTCCATGATACCATAGTTTTCAGATTATAGTCCTTTTTGCTTAAAATGTTCTTGTCACATAATGAAGATAACCTACAGTTTTTTGAGTTGGTAACCATTGATGAAATGATCCATAATTATTGCAAGTTTATGAATTGTTTAATGGAAGAAATATACGGCGTTTTCTTTTAGGATATATTTCCCAAGGTATTGCAAGAGATGAAGGGAATATTGCAGCTTTCCCCTAGTAAAAGGATAGGAGATTGGTTCCTTTCAGAGTCTGAAACAATTATAAGATTATATGGATTTGTGCACTAGATTTATATTCTTCCAGCCTTTTTGAAAACTAGAATATTTTCTTTGGAATTTCTTAGATAAAGGCTTACAGTTGAGGAAGAACACATCTTCAACTTCAGGAAGAGTCTAGATATTAAATTTCCTTGGGAGGAAGGGCCAGATATTGTCAAAAGTAGAGCTGCTCTACCAGTAATTTATAATATGCTGAGAAGCATGGGGTTATTTTAGGAGCTTCTATTAACTATGATCCACACCGGGTAATCTCTAAAAGAAGACATACAAACAAAAATAATCCTTTTGAATAATATAAAGTAACTGGACTCAGAGAAGCAGCTAATTGGGAAGATTGTCCTAACAAAACCCCATATAATATCAGCATGGAAGAAGACTCTATCTCATCCATACCTGGAAATAATTATTCCCCAATGGATCTTTCTAACATAGTTGCAATTGTTGGTAATATTGCATCATTAATAAGTTTTTCAGGAAATTCAAAAAAGAGAGAACATGCAGGTTTCATGGACACTGAAGAATAAGACAATGCTAGTACACCAAAGAAGCAGAAAATTGGACAAGAAGGAAAATTGGTACAGGTGAAGAAGAGTAGTGTGAAAGGTAAACATAAGCGAGTAAAATCCAAAGTAATGGGTCTAGAGCTTCAGGAATATGTATTTGATGAAGTAACTCCCAATAACTATCCATCAAAAGAGGAGTGGTTGAATACCGACAGGGGAGTGGCTGATAAAACCTTTGATGAAACAACAAAATTATATAAAGAAGTGAAACAATTTCCAAAGCTAGATGTAACTCTAAAAAATGTAAGGGATTGTGCCAAAGATACCCTGAGTTTGTCCATCACTGTTGCTAATAAGGTATTAGAGGTGAATATGAACTTAGAGAAAATTCCTACCACAGATATAATACACTTTAATAGAGAAACAAATGATATCATATATATAATATTGCTTAAATCTATATTAGAGGTGTTTAAACTGGAGTCCAATAAAAACAAAGCTCAGGACCTCCTAAAGAAAGAAAGGGTTGAGAACAAGTCCCTTCGAATCAAAATTAAAAAGTTGCAGGAGGATTTACTGAAGGTTGAAGGGCAGTCAGACAAAGGAGTAGTGGCTCAAAAGTTGTTTTATGGAAAAGAGAAATAAGTTTAGGTGCTAAAAGAGAAATTGAAAATTCATTCCACTCAGCTTATTGAGACTTCTGAATTGACAAAGTTTGAGAAGGAAAATGAAGCATTAAGCACTGAATTGAGTGATTGTAAAGCCAAGCTATTAAAGCTTGAAGAAAAAGAAAAATAGTGGGAAAGGGATGCTAAGATTCTAATGGAAAATGAGAGGGACATAAAAAATAAGTTGGCAGTAAAAGAAAAAGAATTACATGAAAAGTGTGAAGAAGTTAAAAATCAATCTACTGTTCCTTCTATAGAAATAGATGCAACCTCTATTTCTAAAGCAATGTCTCAGGTAAACTTGAAAGATATAGAACTCACATGGTTAAAACAACAGAACAAGAATATAGAATAAACAGCTTTGAAAAAATAACAAGAGAAGAAGGAAGTAGAGAAAAAATACGAAGAAGTAATAAATCAAAATACTAAGTTAACAAAGCAGGTGGTTGATTAAATGGCCTTGCAAGGAGCTAGACATATGATTTGGGATAATATTATTCAAGAAGCTGTAATGAACATAAAACAAGATTATAATTAAATAATTAAATAATTTATAGTTAGGTTAGTATGAAAGGAGTTGTCTCCTCATCATGAATGTCCAAACCATATTTAAGGCCAAGGCATCATTGTAATATTCATCATCTAATATATTATTCATATTTCATTATTTAAAATGATATTCGGATTCGACTACTAACGGACCATCGGATTCAGTTGCTCCATTTGGTATTAGAGTGGATTCGCTCCTGCACTCTGAGCTCAGACTCGGCTCATCAATTCCTAATTTCTTCCGCTGCTCCATTTCACCCATATCTCTCTTTGCTCTGCTTCCCTCCACTCCCAAACTCCATATCATTTCTCGCTCCTCCCTTTTCTCCACCTTCTCGACTCCCTTGCCATTATTTAGGGTTTCCCTAAAATATAGGACATTGTCCAAAAAAGAAACTTACTTAGAAAAAAGAAAAAAAAAAGGTAAAGAATTGAAAAGAAAGAAGAAAGTAAAAAGAAAAGATAAAAGAAATAAAAAAAGTAAAAAAACAAAAGAAAGGAAAAAGAAAGTAAAAAAAAAAGTAAGACCAACACATGGTTTTGCTTTCCAACTTCAACCTAGGTTGCACCCTCCCTCATTCCACGTAGCCCTACAAACAAAAACAATATTAATAAAACAAATATTATTATAATAATATTAATATTATTATATAATATTTTAAAACTTATTAATCCACCTTTTAATAAAATATTTAAATATAATATTTTTATATTTATTATTTTATTTCAAGACATAAATTAATTATAATAATAATTATTAATTCATTAATTATTTCAAAGACATTAGTTGTCTTTTATTCCTCCATAAGTCAAAATAAACTTCCAAATACACACATTTGCATAAAAGGACCGAGGCTATGAGAGAATTAAAAGACAAACTTGAGAAATAGGAAAAGGACATCAAGGCCCTCGTTGCCTAGCAAGAAAAATTCAGAGAAGAAACGAAAAATAACAAGGCACTTAAGAAAGAAATCAAAGAATATGTTGTTCTAGCAATAGGAAGAAAACTTGATGACATAGTAGACATCATGCACGAGAAACGAAAAAAATTAGATGACGAGATGTGTGTGATGACATAGAACATAAGCACCATGGCACAAAACTTGAGCATCATGACACAGAACCAGAATATCATGATAATGGAAATGTTACAAAACCTAAGGTCTAATACAAACCATATCAGTAACTCAGATATGTTGGACCACTATGTCAACAAAAATGAGAGTAACAAAATTGATCAAGACAATAAACAAGATAAGGAGACTAAATATCGTAGGGATGACCAAAATGCTAATAATATATTTGATAAAGATAAGCTCGACCAAGATGATAATGAGAGTCAATCTAGTATCATTGACAATAAGGACAATCCATACAATGACAAAAGATGGATCCTTCAATATGAAAAAGAATCCATGTCAAAGGAATCAGATATCGTAGATTCATCTTCTATCTTAACTCTTCTACCACCCTGGAGAAACCTAAACGTAACACTATCGGGTGACTTCGAGTGTGAGAAGCCTCACGAAACACCACTTCTCAAGATAAATCGTAAGGATAATAAAATGGAAACATTACGTGATGACATCATGATTATTGTGGGACAAGCGATCTCTAAAACAACACTTGATATGGTCATTCATAAAAATATTTCTCGTATTCCTGTACATAGAAACTTGGACAACAATAACAAACATAATGGGGTACAAATTCAAGTTACAAATGAAAGGAAAATGACAAACTATTGCGTAAAGACCAAGAACATACCTAACACAAGTTTTAAAAAAGACATAAATGAAGTAATGACACTGTTTCAACACAAAACAAGAATGAAAATACAATAATCTAAGCTTTGAGGACAAAGCTCTCTTAAAGGGAGTGGCAATGTAATGAACATAAAATAAGATTATAATTAAATAATTAAATAATTTATAGTTTGGTTAGTATGAAAGGAGGTGTCTCCTCATCATGAATTTCCAAACCATATTTAAGGCCAGACATCATTGTAATATTCATCATCTAATATATATTATTCTTATTTATCATCCAACATGATAGTCAGATTCGATTATTGAGAGATCAACCGGTGTCGGTTGCTCTAGAAGATAATTAGTTTAGACCATATTTAGATTTTATTGTAGATCAAGAGAGTGTTATGAAAGTAGCCAGACATAATATTTTGATAGTAAAGCAAGGATTGAATAAGAAACCAATGGAAGTAGCTTAGAATGCTATCAACTTTTTAAGTGCCTTATCAGAAGATCAAGTTACAAGGTTTGGTATCCAAGACAAAGTTGTTATTTTCTCTTGGGATAGAAAAGTGATTGGAAAGTATAGAATGTTGGATACTGTACAGGCTAAAGTTGATATTATAGGTCATAAAGTCAAACAAGTGACTAACTTATTTACTCCATTAGTAAACAGGGGAATTCCTTTCTTCTAAGAGGAAATGGGAGCATTCTTGTCTCAAGAGGAATATCTGGATAAATTGGTCAGTTGTAGTTCAGATCACAGTAAGTTTGAAGATATGTAGAAAGCTCTGTCTGGAAGAGTTGTGTTTGATAAATTGTCTGTAGAATTCAATTTATTATTTGATTTTAAAGTTGCATGTGCCAAGGTGCCTAATATTTCATATGCACACAACATGGAGCTCAGAGTTCTAGAACATGGAATGGTTGTTGTAGCTTTGCATAATCTTGAATCTTGAAGAGCAATTCAACAATATGGATCAACTAAATATAAGCTACAACCATGAAGACATCAAGGAATATAGTGCAAAGGAATTTCAGCGAAGGATATATTTTATGACAAAATGTTATTTTAATTTCATTAGTTAAGAAGTTTTGTTATCTCCGATCTGTTTTCTAATAGACAAGTACTTTGACACATGTAATAAACGGTTGAAACCGTTAGACAGTTAGGTTTTTTATTCAGCTCAAGGAGTAATTGTATAAGTATTCATACTTTTGATGAAGTGAGGGTTGGAACTTGTGATATTTTGTATATTTATGTATCCAAGTATTTCCTTAATTACAGAGCCGAAAGTTGGCATTTTTCAGAAATTCATGTGCTATTTAATGTTGCAGTCTATACTTTCCCTTCTTATGTGCATGTTTTTCCAGTTTTATCTTTCCATTATGTTTTCCTTCATGTCTAAAATGAGAGTACAACATTTTAGAATTCATATTTACTATGTTCTAGCTGTTCTTTTCATATGTCCACCAAATCTTTCTTCTAAAGTTGATACATAATTCATTTTTACAATGCTCTGTGTTAATGTAGGTCTGTTCATGTTCTTCCTTTTTCACCAGACAATCAAATTTTTACTGTGACTGAGTAGCTACCTTGCCTATGTCTAAAAATTACATGCATAAGTTCTGTTTATCTATATTCATATCTTGACTCCATAGCCTAATGGTCATGTGTTCAGTTTCAACCAATCTTACCAATTACAAATAGTTTTGCTTATACATATATGGCCTTGTTAATATTTTGTGAGAGGTCCCTCTCAGAAGAGAAAAAATCCAGTTTCTCTTTAAAAGTGGTTTTTGTTGTTACCAGGGAAGATCCTTTACAACCTTTGGTAATTTTCCAGTGCTAACAGGAAACACATTGGAGATAAAGTGGTCATTGATGATAACTCAAATTTATCAGTTTCAGGACACAATGATGTCACCATTTTCTCCAACAAGTTTGGATATTTCCTTCATGTTCCAATATTTGGACCAAATCTTATTTTTATCACACCACACGAGCAAAAAAATGGAATGCCAAATCAATGGGTTGTAGAGGACATGAATGATGGTTTTTAAGTGTCCGCCCCATAATTACAAAACAATAGATTTAAGGTGCAACATGATGATTATTGATACATTTATTATAGCATCCAAAGAACTGAAGAAGACATGAAGAAGACACAACAAGATAATGTTTGACACTGATTGAGACTTCTTCTTTCAGATGAAATTAATTTGCAAATGTGGAAGGTGAAATATTAGAAAGGAATACTCAGTAAGATACAATAAAACAGTAAGACATAAGTCACATCTTTCTAAATCATCGAATGGATCTAAATGTGGCAAGTTAAGCACTGAAAGCAATCCTAAAATGCATCATAATTGTGTGGGAACTCAGGAGAACTATTATTAGAAGATAACATGTAAAAGAGAACCTCTCATATCTTTAGATAAACCAAGAAGATAATCTGACAGTTTTAGGTAGTGAATTAGAGAGGATGAAACATCTAAATTTTTTTGTGTCTCACATAGTCAAAAGACCTGTTCAAAATAAGAAGAAAATTTTGGTAGGTTATGATTTACGAAGAGTTGAAACTACTGAAGAGTTCAATAACAATAATATAAATGATCAAAATGAAAACTTTATGAATCAGCTGCTGATACTCACCATAGACTTGGCATTCCAGTAGTTGAGTAATCAGTAGCGACCAATGAGATTTTGAAGCAATAAAAGGAAGTAATCATAGCCTCAAAAATTTGACCCTTTTTATAAATACCTGAAGATTAGAGGAAGGAAACTTAGTGAAAAACAGTGAAAAAGAAATGTCACACTCCATATTTGAAAATTCACAAAAAGTTCAGGCTCAAAGGCATTCAATAGGAGAAAATTCAAAATTACTTACCTCAGTAGCACCCCATCAGAGTATTATACGATGAGAAGGAACTTCTCTATATTTCAATTCACTAGATTACACAAGGTGCCAATCTAAAGACACAAGATCCATAAAAATGTCTAATGCACATTTTAGCTCATTTGGAGAAAAGATGCAAACTCTCAGGTAGATTTAGCTCATTTGTATTTTATAATTATTTTTCTCAAATATTCAAACTCAAAGATGAAACAATGAGACAAGCATGTCCAACATAGAAAAAACATATCTCAATATCCTTCATGTCCCAGAAACAATGAGTTACAATAACCATTAAAATACTTAAAAATAATAGTAATAAGAGTAGCGATCTATATCAGATCTAAGTTGTTAATGAAAGATAACAATACATAACAGTAGCATGATATATCAAATCTGAAGCAATTATAAAATCAACATAAGATAACTCAACATAAGATGTTAGGGTAGAGCTTCCTTTTCCTCGGAAAAAGTTCTTCTAAACAGTCTTCAACCTCTTAGCGCTAGGTTACTTGCATCAGACTCAACTAGACAAACATACTTGTCAAAGGAGAGAACCTAGAACTGAAAAAGAATGTAAAATAAATCATCCAACCCTCACAAATAATAAAATAGAAGAAACACAGCAGTACAACCAACTAATAACAAAAAATAACAACAAAGTACTCCAAAAAATCTCATATAAGGTAGGGATATGGTGGATGGAAGCTAACGATGGCTCTTAAGGTGAACGCAAGGGTGCAAGAATGCTGAAAGCAACTGATGTGGACAGGTCTTGCAAAGTATAGAACAAGTATTAAAAAAAAAATTTGGCTTATCCTCCCAGCTGATGTAAAGAATGCCCACATAAATGCACAAAGGTTCAAAATTGTCTTGTGGGTATGTTTAACTAGATGCATGCATTTTATCTTAGTCTTGCATGCATAATGAAATACTTGTGGGAAAGCTTCTTAAAAATGCATGTAGGTAGAAGAAAAATGCCTGCATGAGTGAAGGAGATGTAATTAAAATGCACGCGGGGTCCCCAATATGCCTGCAAGTAGAAGAGACAAATGCCATCCATGCCTTAATAATATCCTCAATCCTCAAATATGCTCGTACTTGAGAGTAAAAATGCCCCCATATAATTAAAAATGCCCACAAGGCAATAGAGAAATAAAAATTCCCATAGAGAAATAGAGTAAAAATGCACACAGCATGTAAAAATTCCCGTAGCTAGTTAAATATGCCCACATTTAAGTTTCAAAATACACTTACATCAATTCTCCAATTTGGATAAGCAGTTGATTTGGGAAAATGTCTACAGGTTGTTGAGAAATTCCCTGCAGCTAGTTTATAAATGCCCATTGGACTGATAAAATTCCCATGCTACCTTATAAAATTCCCATAGGCGTCAAACATATGCACACATGTCTAGACAAATGCCCACAGAAATGCCCAAAAGGTTGAAAAATGCCCATAGGAAGCCATAGAAATAGATGAAGTAAAATGCAGTAATAATTTAGGTACCGTTAAGTTTGCAGAAATGTACATTTGTGAGATATTACTTTTCATTGATTTGGAAGATATATGTGAGACAAATTAAATATATTGAGATGAACATACCAACAAGGTTTCAGGGGGAGCAGTATGGTTAGATAAAGAAAAGAAATAAAGTGAAGCAACATTGTGATGTTGTCATTGATGCATGCTTACCTTTTATGAATCTACTAGATCATTGTTGATACATTCATTATGTAGGCATTGTTGGAGACATTTACCATCATACACACTCTTTTGGTCAAATTGGCCTAGTTAAACCACTATCCTAAGTTTAATTGACATCATTGGAGCATTAATTTCCATCATCCAGTCACACCCACACCTACCTATAGTCAAGGAGGCTAACTTAGCCTTCTCCTACAGACAAGGAGGCTAACTGGAGCACTCCGGGGGTGATCTGGGTGACATTAATGCACCTAATTGCTAACTGGTGGTTACAATCAGTTCAACCAGTTAGTTAAGGTGCCTCTTATCATTAAACATATTATTTAATGATTATTTATTATTATTTAATGATCTGGAGTCAACAAAGCACCTCCACCAACTTCTGATGGTCAGTTCAGCTTCAGTTAACCTCATCGGGGTTCATTGAAGTCATGGAGCACTAGCACTTGATGGTTGGCTTGCTATGACATGTGTTTGATCTCCTTCAGCTAAGATTCAATCACTTATTGCACTCTGACTTCAGTTAGGGTTTGGTGAGTCAATTAGGGTTTTGGTCAAGTGGTTAACTGAGTGTGAACCAATGGCTGAGAGTTAGTTAAGCTAGACTCACTCGCTGAATTCAAATTGTCTCCTTAGGTATTCGAATTATTCATGGAGTTAAGCTATTGCTTAGCATTGGTATTGTAACCATTCATTATTGATTAAATATACAAAGAGGAAACCAATTTCGGTTCTGATTATTACCAATTCATGAGTATTTGTTAATTATTCTTTGATGATTTTTATTCCTAGTTCCTAGATCATGTGCAAGAATTAATATGGTATCAAAGCATACAGTGGGATGAAGATCACTCTCTCAAAAACAATATTTTTGACAAATTTCTCCATGGAAAGTGAGCAATAGCTCAAAATTCCAGCACTGCACTAGAAGCTAAGGCTTACCACTCAATATCCCAAGTAAAGAACTTGTTGATCAAGCTTGCTTGATTGACTATGCTGGGTGTGATGAAAGCCTAGAATGTGTAGGCTATCTGACCTTATTTTTCCCTTTCTGTTTTGATTTTCAGGTTTCTACAGGTGAAGCATTCGCTACAGCATATCCAGATGGCCTCCTCAGTACCTCTCTTGACTCCATACAATTTCCACACATGGAAAAATAAAATGGAGCTTCAGTTGCACTCCAAAGGACTCCATAGAGTCACCATGGACACTGAAGTTGAGCCTGGATTTTCCATAGAAAAATCAAGATTCTTGAACAAGAAGGATGAAGCCTTCGGTTTCTTGTGCCTCTCTATTTTGGAAGACCTTCTCTTCCATCTTACGGATCTGAAGACACCGAAAGAAATATGGGATAAATTGGAATCTCTATACAGAAAGCATGATGACTTGAGAGTTTACCAACTCGAAAATGAACTCATGTCTCTCCAACCTTCCAATTTTGAGACTCTGAATGATTTCTTTACAAAGTTCAAGCATACTATTTTCCTCTTGAAGCAATGCAAAGTGGAGAAGGAGGATGATCAGCTCATCCTAGCCATCCTCTCCAAACTCGAGGCTGATTATTCAGTTTTTGTTTCTACATTCTATGGGGGGGAAGCTCACAACCCCTGGATGGAAGATGCCTACACTCAATGCCTTCATTGAGTCCCTAACTAATGAACATGACAAGCTTGTCTAGATGGGGATCATCCGATCTTCCCGTGATCAAGCCCTCCATGTCTTAGGGCCCAAAGATGTGAAGGGTAAAGGAAAGCAGCAGAAAAATCAGAAAACTAAGTTTGATGCTCCCAAGCCTAGAGTTGAAAATCAGCAGCATGATGAATCTTCCGACTCAAGGAAGAACAAAGGAAAAGGGCACAATGGGAAAGAAAAAGTCAGGTTTTCTTACTGTGGGAAGGGTTTTCACCCTGAACATGCCTGCATGAAGAAAAATATTGATGAAGCAACCTCTCTCCTTGAGAGGAATCACATCAATATTCCATAGAGCTTTCGGAGGAGAGATCACCAAGATCGGGAACCACAGCATGAGAAAGGTCATGCCCTCATGGCAAGCACTTCGAAGTCCAAAGCACTGCTGATTGACAGTGGAGATTTGAATCACATGATGGCTGAAAAACACTCCTTTTCATCCTTGGAGACCGGTAAATCCATCCCCATCCACATGGGAGATGACTCCACCATCATTTCTGAAGGACAAGGTACTGTAGATCTAGAAAATGGTTTTTTTTCTAATGTTTTGTATGTACCATCTCTAGCAGCAAATATCTTTAGTATCTATTAGATGACACATACAGTAATTCCTAAGAGAGTCTCTTTCAGCCCAAATGATGTTGAGATAATAGAAATTGCATCCGGGAAACTCATGGCAAAAGGGCTTGCAAATCATCATGCAAAAGCCTATGAGTTCTCTCGCTTTGTTGCGGATGCAAAGCCCACTGCTCTACTAACTCATGAAAATGAGGTCAGTAGGTTGTGGCATGAGAGGTTTGGCCATATTAATTTCAAATATTTGCAGCAATTACAGAAAAAATCCATGATTGAATGCCTTTCGGTCATCAAGGAAACCACGGGAGTCTGCAAGGGCTGTGTGATTGGAAAACACCCTGAGCACAAGTTCGATCGGGGGAAGGCAAACTGAGCTACAAGCATATTGGGGCTGATACATTCTGATATCAGTGGTACAATGCCTATCACATCCATGAATGGATAAAGGTACCTCCTTACCTTTATTGATGATTTTTCAAGGTATACATGGGTTTTCTTTCTCAAAAAGAAAGCAGAGGTATGTGAAATTTTTTCTGAATTGAAGGCCTTGATAAAAAATGCCTCTGGGCTTAAGATCAAGATCTTGAGATCTGATAATGGAGGGGAGTATGTCAGTAATTATTTTCTTTACATATGCTCCCAAATTGGTATTCAGGTCCAACATTCAATTCCCTACACTCCCCAGCAGAATGGAGTAGAGGAAAGGAAGAACCGGTCTCTCAAAGAGATGACCACCTGTATGTTGGAGTCAAATAAGCTTGCTGCAAATTTTTGGGATGAATCCATGCATGCTGTAGAATACATTTAGAAAAGGGTGCCACATTCATCAGTTAAATGAAATACTCCTTTTGGAGCATACTTCGGACACAAGCTAGATGTGTCGAACCTATGGGTGTTTGGGTCCACTGCATGGGCCCAGATTCTGCTTGATAAAAGAAGGGCTTTGCAACCGCAGAGCATAGAATGTATATTTATTGGGTATCTTGATTAATATAAAGGATTCAATCTACTAGATATCAAGACCAAATATATCATCATCGAGAGAAGTGTCAAGTTCGATGAGCCTCTTCAAGAGGTGGAACTAGTGAAGGAGAAAACTGCTGAATTTCCTTCCTATTCCACTGAATATTTGGATGATGAAATTGGGGGTGATGACCCTGATTTGGATCCTATGATTTCTGATATTAGTGTGCAGCAATCATCAGATACTGAATCAGAACCTGAATTGCAAAATCATCTTCCTAAATGGGCCCAAAAGACACTCTCCTTCGCAGGAGACAACATTGGAAATCTGGATGATCCAAGGAGAACCCGGTCTGATTTCCAAAGAGCAGGTATTGCGCTCTCTTGTTCTGATAATTTGATGTCCAAAAATTGATATTTTATGATTAGTTCAGATCCAAAATCCTACTACCATGCTCGGAATGATCCGAGATGGCAAATTTCCATGGATGAAGAGATGAATTCTCTTCAAAAAAACACTACTTGGGAGCTAGTTCCTCTTCCTCCGGGAAGGAAATTGGTTCAATGCAAGTGGGTGTTTCAGAAAAAGGTTTCTGCCGATGGAAGCACCTACAAATATAATTCAAGGATGGTAGCGAAATGTTTCTCTCAGGTCCAAGGAGTGGACTACCATGAGACCTTTGCACCGGTTTCAAAAATGGATTCCATCTGACTTGTTTTGGCTATTTCCGCATCCAAGCACTAGGAGGTGCATCACATGGATGTTAAGTCAGAATTTCTACATGGATATATTCATGAGGAGATATACATTAAGCATCCTGAGGGCTACATCACTGATCCATATTTGGTTTGCAAGCTAAAGAAGTCACTATACAGGTTAAAACAGGCCCCAAGAGAGTGGTATTCCAAGATGGATGCCTTCCTTCTCTCGCAAAACTTTTAGAGATGTAGATCAGATCCAAATGTTTATTTAAAGCAGCATGATGTTCATATAATTATCATTTTTTTATATGTTGATGAATTACTGATCACAGGTAGCACAATTGTCTCCATTTCAGCCATCAAAACTGCTCTCCACAATGCCTTTGAAATGAGCGATTTGGGGCTTCTAAAACAATTTTTGGGGCTTGAAATCGAGAAAAATTCTGATGGGATTATGGTCAATCAGTCCAAATAAATTTCAGACATGCTATTCAAGTTTAACATGGATGAATTTAGTCCTGCACCATTCCCTTTCCTTTCAGGGATCATCCTTGAAGAAGGAGAAAACACACCTCCCATGGACTGCACTATCTATCGACAACTGATTGGTAGCTTGTTGTACTTGACACATTATAGGCCTGATATTTTTTATGCCATGAATTCTATATAAATATACATGCATCAGCCTCATTATATTCATTGGAAGGCAGCCAAGAGGATCCTCCAGTACATTCAGGGAACCAGGACCTACGGCATTCACTATGCTGCAGACTCCGAGCTAGAGCTGGTTGGATACACAGATTTCGATTGGGCAGGTGATTATATTGATTGAAAGTCAACTTTTGGATATGTATTCATGTTTTGTGGTGGCCCTTTTTTCTGGTCAAGCAAAAAGCAGGATGCCATAGCACTATCTTTAGCAGAGGTCGAGTATCGAGGAGCGATGAATACTTGCATCCAAGCAGTTTGGTTGCAAGGCATTCTTTCAGAGTTTGATCTTGGTAGTACTTTGTCCACTACCCTATTTTGTGACAACCAGAGTGCTATTAAGATATCCACAGATCCAGTTACCAGGCAGAGGGCCAAGAATGTAGAGATTCACATGCACTACATCAGGGAGTTAGTGCATGACATGACCATCATTCTGCAATATTCCTCGACTGATGAGTAGATTGCAAACATCTTCACCAAGAGATTTTCAGAAAAGAAATTCACTTACCTCCGTTCACTGTTGGGGGTGAGTCCATTAGGGTGATCCAGACTACTTTCAGTGTTCAACTTGAGGGGGGTTTTTCCCACTGGGTTTTCCCTCTTTTCCTCACTTAGTTTGTTTTGAGCATTGTTTCAGTTTCAGCATTGTACACGGTGACCTATGGCCTTAGTTTCCAGGGCCCTAGCATTTTATGCATCTATGTTTTTTAACTCTTCCTGAGTATAGCTTAAGGGGGGGTGTTGGAGACATTTACCATCATACACACTCTTTTGGTCAAATTGGCCTAGTTAAACCACTATCCTAAGTTTAATTGACATCATTGGAGCATTTATTGCCATCATCCAGTCATACCCACACCTACCTACAGTCAAGGAGGCTAACTGGAGCACTCCGAGGGTGATCTGGGTGACATTAATGCACCTAATTGCTAACTGGTGGTTACAATCAGTTCAACCAGTCAGTTACAGTCAGTTAAGGTGCCTCCTATCATTAAATATATTATTCAATGATTATTTATTATTATTTAATGATCTGGAGTCAACAAGGTGCCTCCACCAACTTCTGATGGTCATTTCAACTTCAGTTAACCTCATCGGGGTTCATTGAAGTCATGGAGCACTAGCACTTGATGGTTGGCTTGCTATGACACGTGTTTGATCTCCTTCAGTTGAGATTCAGTCACTTATTGCACTCCGACTTTAGTTAGGGTTTGGTGAGTCAATTAGGGTTTTGGTCAAGTGGTTAACTGAGTGTGAACCAATGGTTGAGAGTCAGTTAAGCTAGACTCACTCACTGAATTAGAATTGTCTCCTTAGGTATTCAAATTCTTCATGGAGTTAAGCTATTTCTTAGCATTGGTATTGTAACCATTCATTATTGATTAAATATATAGAGAGGAAACCAATTTTGGTTCCGATTATTACCAATTCATGAGTATTTGTTAATTATTCTTTGATGATTTTGATTCCTAGTTCCTATCATGTGCAAGAATTAATAGGCATGTCCATACATCATTGTCACAGGAACCCTGAGCTTATAAATATATTCTCCAAATATACTGTATGACCACTTGGATGGAGGATTCCCATGATAGGTACAACAGTAAAGGAAAAAGGATGTTCATGGAAAAGGACGATGACATTTCAAAAAGGGATATAAAGGTTGATGACATGGAAAAAATGATAAGACAGTTTGGACATCAATTCAATGTGAGGGTAGGTTACCCAGCCTTCTCAACTATATGTGGTCATGCGTCTCATGTGTCTCATGCAAAGAGTGGAAGATCATAATCATCATCACTGGATAAGGAAGATCATGTGGTGATCTCATCTTCCTCAGGTTAACTCAGAAAGGGGTGGCCAGCCCCTTGAGGATAATGATAGTACTCAGAATATGTCACACGTATTAAAAAATAAGCTATGCAACAAAACTGAACAAGCATTTCACATATAAATTGTAAATAGCACAATTATAGGTATATTAATTGTTTTAATCAGCACAATACTATCAAATAGAGAGCCACATTAATAATCATTAAAGTAATGAAAACAAAAACATCTATAACCATAATCATTTAAATGCTACAACATTGGAGAATACCGAAGGGTGGGGGGGTGAATAAGTATTGTTACCTTTTTCACAATTTTATCCACTTTTAAAATAGTAAATAACAAACAGAATCAACAAGATACAAAAAACAAAAGTTTACCATGGAATCCCAACAGGTAAACGACAAACACTTTCTATAACTTCAAAATTACATTTTCAATTGGTTTAATAATTTCAAAATATCTTATATCTTATACTTCTACCAATACAAAGTACCCAGTCTATGTCAAAAAAGTATCCTACAACCCATCATCAAAGGGTGTACAAAAGAAAGCCTCAATCCAGTACCGATCCCATGTAGTCAAAAGAAGCACATAATGGGATGTCAATAGAGCATATTCAAAGGCTCAAAAAACTTGATTTTTTTCTAATAAATATGATTAAGCCACAACAAATATTTTGAACAACATAACTTAAAAGAACGGGATGGTATCGCTCCCAATAGACTCTCCATCCAACATCTTAATATAGGAGAGATTTCCCATCTCAAGAGAAAGTGATTCCTTGGATAAAACATCAACACTCATATTGTGATCCCTTTAAATGTGCTGAAAGTCTTATTGATAGTGGATGTATCCCCAGACATGAAAAATAAATCCCTCCCATACTCATAGCTCCCAAAAACAAAAAGAAACCACCTTAGTTCACAATACCTTCATACCTTCACCCACTATTTTGGTTTTTCAAGTTGTAGTATGGACTTTGACAATGGCATAGGAAATAAGAACCATGAGATGGTATTTATTAATCATCCTCTGTGTGTCAAAATTCAAAATGGTCACCATTTTACACTCATATGACAAATATTTTTCAAGAAAGGGTCTATTGACGATGATGTTCTCTATGATGTTCACTATGATGACGATGATGGCCATAAAGACAATGATCATGATAATCCAGCTGACTACAATGATAATGATAATTAATAAACATTAAAAAAACAACAAACAATTAAAACTATCCATCTTACCTTCCCCCTGTCACAACAACAAAATTTTACATCTTTCACTTACCTCACCCACGAGCTAGGCCTGAGGTCGGAGAGGAGTTTCCAAGGTTGCAGAGGTGGTTTTTCATTTACCTCACCCAAAAACTAGGCCCAAGGCCACAGAGGAGGAAAATCTTGTTCGTTCAACAAACCCCTCCCTTGACACAACTAGAAAGATAGCTTGTGAGCATGGAGAAACCCTTAAGCTGCACCAGAAACAGATCAATTTTTGGTTTGAATCAATTTGTATAGTACAAGTTCTTCCTATAGGCCTCTTTTTATTGGGTGGGCATCTGGTTCCAACTAAATTTTAATGGTATCCCAGCTTTGGGGGTTTTCTATCCTTAAGGTTGTCCACCCCCTTCATCTCCAAAAGCTACGCAGAGGGACATTGGCAGATTGAGATCGAGACCCATAAGCAAAGGTGAAGGTCACTAAGGAATCAAGAAAAACATAGGATAAGGCATCTTTAGGGTCAGGTGGTTAAAAAATAATAGTAGATTGAGTATAAGTATATTTTTTCCCACATATATGTCTTCGGTAAGTCAACTGCTTTCATTTAATCCATTAACTCGTTTTCTAGAAGAAGATATAATTCTTTGCTGGTATGAGATTTTCTCCTATATTCCCTCCACAGATTGATTAGGATGGATGGTTTTATACAAAAAATACTTCACCTACTTCCTATCAACCTTGCTTCCATGTACAACTTTGAGTTAGTGAAATATTTTGAATACATCTAAAGCCCACACTTAATGGACATAATGTTCGCAAGTATTTCATTATGCATGCAATACTAAGATAAAATTCCTTCAGCTAGTTAAACATGCCCATAGGGTAATAGATAAATGACCATTGAACCCAAAAAATGCATGAAATAGAGGTGGAAATATGGCCGCAAGAGGTGTTGAAATGCCAACAGATCATTGAAATGCCTATGACATGTAAGGACATGCCTGCATAAGTATGTAAGCACCCAAACATGAAGACTATATTCCCATGACATGTAAGGGCATTCCCACATAATGAATGTATCAAAAATCATCTAGTAAATTCATAAAAGGTAAGAATCTATCAATGACAACATCATAATGCTTCTTCACTTTATATCCTTTTTCTTTATCTAACCATTTTTCCACCCTATCAACTCTGCTTCCAAGTATAATTCTGAGTTAGTAAAAGCTTTTGAAGACATTTAAATCCTGCACTTAACGTACATAATGCCCACAAGTATTGCATTATGCATGCAAGACTAAGATAGAATGCTGGAAGCTAGTTAAACATGCCAATAGGGTAATAGATAAATGCCTTTTGAACCCCAAAATGCATGAAATAGAGGTGCAAATATGCCCATAGGAAGATCGTTGAAATTCCATCAGATCATTGAAATTCCCATGACATGTAATCACATGGCCGCATAAGTATGCAAGCACCCATGCATGAAGAATATATTCTTGTGACATGTAAGGACATGCCTGCATAATGAATATATCAACAGTCATCTAGTAAATTCATAAAAGGTAAGCACACATCAATGACAACATCACAATGTTGTTGCACTTCACTTCCTTTTCTTTATTTAACCATATTCAAGTTTTGTGCATTGTTGTGGGCATTTTTATGGACTTGCATGCATTTGTTTGAGGCATGCAAGAATATTATATGGAAGTGTGGGAATTTTATCATTCCAATGGGCATTTTCAAACTGGATGTGGGAATTTCTCAACATGCTGTGAGCATTTTTCCAAATCAATTGCTTATCCAATTTGGAGAATTGATGTAAATGTATTCTGCAAATTAAATGCGGGAATATTTAACTAGTTGTGGGCATTGTTAGTGAACCTATGATACCATGATCAAGAATAAAATTGAAATAAATCAAGGACTTATGGAAATTCATCTCCATCCAAGTGGTATTACAATATAGTTAAAAAATATCTTTATAAGATCAGGATTCCCATAATAGCTTCAGTTTAGTTGTACCTGTCAAGTGTTTAACTTTATCATTGAAATGCCCTTGACATATAAGGACATGCCCACATAATGAATGTATCAACAATCACATAGTAAATTCATAAAAGGTAAGCATGCATCAATGATGGCATCACAATGTTGCCTCACTTTATTTTCTTTTCTTTATCTA
This sequence comes from Pseudotsuga menziesii, assembly GCA_001517045.1. Taxonomy (NCBI): domain Eukaryota; kingdom Viridiplantae; phylum Streptophyta; class Pinopsida; order Pinales; family Pinaceae; genus Pseudotsuga; species Pseudotsuga menziesii. The sequence continues at coordinate 70,390 of LPNX011039069.1, forward strand.
ATCATACTGATCCCCTTATCAATATGTAGACTAATTGCTCCCCCTGAAACCTTGCTGGTATGTTCATCTCAATATATATAATTTGTATCACATATATCTTCATAATCAATGAAAAGTAATATGTCAAAAATGTAGATTTCTACCACAAGTTTTTCACATACACTGAAATAATAAGGAACTTGTTGCATCTAGCAATTTCACCAGTGGTTCCAAATACTAGTAGGTTGGTGAGATATTTGAGACTAGTTAATGGTGAGAGAGACCACATTTCAGAGGGGGTGCACCACCAGAGAAGAGAGACACTAGTATTTATCAAGTGTGCATAGTGTAGACCTTCCATGTAGGTCTGTATAAGTGTCGATGCATGCTCCACACAAGTATCATAATTCAATGTTGGTGGGTAACATATGGAGGTTGGTGAGCTGTCTGAGACTAGCTATTTTACCCTAGACTTTGTAGCACAGATTGTACTTCAAATATAGGAATACCTATAGGATCCTAGAATGATGTTGTTAAGAAACTAGTATTAGAGACTAAATGTCATCCTCAAAACTGATGTCCTCCTTGAAACTATATAGGATAGCGTATATATTTCAAACACATAGCCTATTACTTATTAGTATATGATTTATTTAAATCTTGCAAAATATTATTAGGAAGAAAAATGAGAAAATGGCACACATGCATCCTCAAAGGATTGAGAAACATCCATCCAACCCAAATCTCCTACTTTCAAAGGCATCCTTCTATAATATCATACCTCCATTTTACTACCTCATACAACTTAACAAGTGCAATATTTCATTTCTATTTTATGCTACCTCGGAATTTGAAGTTTGAACCATTGCTAGCATAGACGAAATGCCATTATCAGGCTCAACAACCAATAAATTGTGTTTAAACACTTGTTTTTTCATTAGATGGGCTCATAAATTCTCCCAACGTGCCCAAAAATTTCACACACTGCTGCATGGGTGCTCAGAATTGGAAATTAATCCTCAAATTCAACCTATAATTATGAATTAGGCCTATTACTGCTGAACTTAACACATATATAAAAATGACTCTCTTCATTGCGGATTAGATACACAATCATGGAGAATTAAGGTTGCTTTCACACCCAGGTTTTCCCAAACTTGAGGGATCAGACTTGTTGCTTCTATTTCACACACATTGGGCTGCTGAGATTTGATAAATTAATGTCTAGAATGCTGCTACAGGTTTCTTTTATTCCCAGAAAGTTCTAGAACTCCTTGTTGCACACCCATGCAATATAAGTAGTAAGAGGATGTACACCACAAACACCTTGGATGATGTCTTGTGGAATAAAAGAGGAACAGGGAAATAAGGGTGTATTTGCATAAACATCAAAGGATAAAATACTTAATTTGGGATCAAATTTGCAGAATGATTCTCCTCTAGAGGTTTTCCACCTAGCCATATGATCGCACTTTACAGATCCACCCCCAAGCTAAGGGCCTAAGTATGACAAGGGCGGCTCTCTCACTCATCCCAAACCCAAAACAATTGCTAAGTAAAAAAAACATTCATCAAAACCTCCAAACCCTAAAAAACTGACCAATAACAAGTAATGGCTAACAAGTCAAAGAATCCTCCTAGATCCTACACAAGAACAAATCATTCACAACTCAATCAATTGATAGGAAGCCCTTCCTGCCCACAAGCACATTCAGTTCACTTATAATTTTTCCCTTTTTCCTTTTTTCCACTTGTGAAACATGCCCCCCATTATCACTTCTAAGAAATCATGCGCTTTCTTTGTTTGATAAAATGCATGGACATCTTTCCCTTTATTACAACTTATATCGCAAGCATTTCATAATGAAAGAAACTAACACAATTGAGTCTTCACTAATTTGCACTCATTTAATCAAAATACAAGTTAACATTACATATCTTTTGTAGTGTTATAGTTAGAGTGAGGCACCACACTACCAGAATAGGAAGGAGGGAATGGAGTTACCACTCAATTTTGGGGAAAAACTGATAAACCCTAGGAGGGGAGGATAGGAATGAAAGTTAAGAAGAGAATTCCACTAGATTAATTAAGGTTTTAGAGTTGATTAGGCTATCTAGGGTTGTAGATTAATTAAGGTAATTCAATTAGGGTTAAAAAAGAAGAAGGAAAGAACAACAAATTAACAAAGGAAAGAAAACAAACTAAGGTCAATTCACTGGACTACACAAGGAACCACTCTAAAGACACATGATCCATAAAAATGTTTAATGCGCATTTTTCATGTCCCCGGTTTCGACCCCGTTTGCATGATGTGTAAAATGTAATTAATCATGGTGAGGAGCTCAAGGAAAAAGCCCCACCATCGATTTGGTTGTGTATGTTTCGGCAATGGAGATAATTGCCGATGGTATGCTGTGCTATAAGGCACATTTTAATTCGGCATCATGTAAATCCGCACATCAATTAAAATAAACCACAACCAGCTACGACAGTGCAACGTTGAATGAAAAGGGCATGGTTCCAAAGGATAAGGGGTGGGGATGTCAAACCTTGGTTATGGGGGAAAAACCCATGTTTTATTACCTTGTTGATTTGCCACCTTTTTGTCTCACCCAACCTTGTCAACCTCTTTAATGCTTCAGCTGGTGGTTCAGGAGATATGGCTGAGTGGTTGAGGGCAGTTATTGCCTTTGGGAGTGGGGTGGCAGGGCTATCAGCTCCATACCCACATCCACACTCCACCCATGTCTGCCCATTCTTCTCCCTCACGCACTCCTCCCTGGTCTGTTCACTCACTCACCACGATTTTGGTCTGTTGGCTTCTCACGCACAGGCTCTGGGCGATTTTAGTCTCACGCAGACATTTTCTGGGACTCCACAAGTTGCTGAAGCACCCACGCACTGTAATTCGCGTCCTTGCTGTTGTTTTGTTCATCCACGGGCAAAATCGGAGTTGTTTTCTCCTCACGCAGGGCCTCTACTGCTGGAATCCTCACGCAGAAAATCGGGTATGTCTTTCCCGTGCATTTTTTTTGTTGGGTGCGAGTTTTTCCTCACGCACAGACTGTTTGGGTCGATTTCCCATGTGAGAGCCGTGCTCACTATTTTGTTTTGTTGCTGTTGTTTCCCCATGTTTTGTTGGCTGTGGTTTTAAACCACATATTGGGTTGCTGTTGATTTCACCCACGTTTTGTGGGCTGGGGAGCTCAAATTCGTTTTGGGTCACCGTTGATTCCCAATGTGTTGGCTGGGTCTCCCTGTTCTGGGACTGTGCATAGTTGCCATTGTTTTTGCTTTGAAATTGGGCTGTTGCTGTTGTTTCCCTAGTCTGGGATGTTGTGGTTGAGTTGTTTTGGCCACGTTAGGGCCAAAACCAACTCTAGGTTGTCCCTTGGACTTGAGCTGTGCTCCTCTATGGTTTGGGGCTGTCCCCTGTCGTTTATGACTTCTTCACAGGGCTGTGAAGGGAATTGTTTTGCTGCTGGTATGTAGTGGTTAGTCCCTTAGACTGTGCTGGCTTGGCTTGTTTGTTGACAGCCTGTGAAACCCAGCTGTGATTGGTTTGTTGTCTATGTCCCCTTGGCTATGTATAAGCCTCCAATTGACCCTTATCCCGGAGGAATCATGCCGAGCTCGGGGGTGGCAGCGTTGCTGAGAGATTGATGAGAAAGCTGGCCTATGGTTGGGTGGAACGTTGCAGCGACGTAGCTGGTTGCGGGTGAAATTCTTGATTAACAGATAAGTGCTGCCAGTCTATCTCTGCAATTATAACAATTGTATATGGAATTATGATGAACATGTGATTGCTGGAATGTATGTGTGCTTCCGTTGTATGATGAAAGATAAATGCATCTATGTATGCTTGTAAGTTTCAATTTCAGCATTGGAATTCTATTTATGTTCATGGGGCATTTTGCCCGGTTGTATTTGATGTGCTCGTCGCATCCTCTTCGCCGGTTGAGGGACGGGGATGTGACAATATGGTATCAGAGCACCATGGTTGCAACAATGGGCCTCTATGGGCCAAGAAGGTGCAGTGACAGAAGGTAGAATTACCTTCTCTGTTCAGCAGTGAGCAGATGGATTCAGAAAAATCGCCTAAGTGTGAGTAGTCGGACCACAGGAGGAAGTGGAATTCCACCGTTGCGGGTGAGCTGGAGAAGTTTCTATTCGCTGTTGCGGGCGAATGGCATAAGTCTCCCATCCGACTGTTGCGGAAGGGTTCATGGAGTTAACCTCCGTCGTTGCGGGTGGAGCAACGATCTTCCCCTCCGACCGTTGCGGGTGACGGAGTGATCTCACGTCCGATCGAAGATCCACCCGATCGCCGACGCCGCAGAGAGTTTGAAGATCCGTCCGATCACCGACGCCGCAGAAAAATTTTGAAAATCCGGCTAAGTATGGAACGGTCGGGCCGTTGAAGGAAGTGAACTTCCGCCGTTGCGGAAGACTTGGAAAAGTAAAACGTCCGCCGTTGCGGATGGCGGAGCAATCCCGCGTCCGATCCAAGAGTCGTCCGATCACCGACGCCAAAGGGAGATCGAAAATTTGGCTAAGTGTCGGAACGATCGGAAGGGAGAATGGTCCAACGCCCGATGTTTCGAGATTCAGCCGACGCCCGATGTGGAAAGTTCGTCCAAGGAAGAGCAGACGTCGGAAGGTTGGAGCTTCCGGGGAGCCGCAGTTGCGGAAGGCTGAGAGTTTCCAGGGAGCCGATTCAGCGGAGGACAGAATGGTCCGGGAGCCGATTCGGCAGAGGAAGGAATGGGAAAGGAGCCGATGTTGCGGCTGGAAGATTGAAGTGGGAGCCAACGTTGCGGCTGGGAGATTGAAGTGGGAGCCGATTCAGCGGAAGGAACAATGGTTCCTGGAGCCGATTTCGATTGTTTCTCAGTGAAATTTTGGGCTATTTTACAGGGAATTTTCAGGGGCTGAAAATGAGAAAAATGGCAGCGGGCTAATGCGCCAGATTGCGCGAAAAGCATAGATTTACAAAATGCAAGCCCCCTTGACCCCCGTCGTCCCTTGAGACAGTCGTTCTTGTGGAAGGAGAATTTTGTGTTTTGGAAAATGGATCAAACCCAGAATTCATAAAGGGATGCTGAAAATGCAGCTACCAAAATGGCTCTGAGATCATTAGAAGATTGGGAAAATTCTACTTTGCAGTGGTGTAATGAAAATGCAAGGTTGCTGAAAGTCTTCATTCTTAGAAGTAGTGTGGTTTTTACACCCGAGGTCGGAATGACGCATGTGAATAGGCGTTGGAAAGCTTATCCAGCAAGGAACGAGGATAAGTGACCGGAACCTAAGAATGAAGTAGCAAAGTGCTAATGATGGCCACTGCTATCAAGTGGACAAATCTGGACAGTTGCATGCCCAGGGGCAGCGAGGACTATGAAGTCAACCAGCTGCTATGTGGAAAAGGAATTCCATGAGAAGATGAGGGGCTTGAAAGGGAAGTTTTCATTAGACCCTATATTGCTGATTATAACTTCATTTCTTGAGTTTATGCTTGACACGCATGAGGTTACGTATTGCATGCATAGGATATTGCATGATTGGTAAGAATATTGGAAATTATATATTTATAATGAACCACTGATGATAATAATTGTTTTGATGTTGGAATTAGGGGACAAACCAACGATGACATGGACCCAGATGAATATGTTGCTGATGCTGATGAATGAGACCAGCAACCCCATGGAGAAGGGATAAGGCAACAAGTCCATGACAAAAGTTGGTGAGCAAATGCTGCAAACTCCTGCAAGGGACCAATCAAATTGGTCATGGAAAGGGTGTAAGTAAGACCCATGCAGGTAAGAGTTTGCTTATGGCAGATTCCATGGGTTGGTCCAGGTAAGAGACCTCATACCATGTGGATATTGGAATGTAGAAAGGTATCATGCATCTACATGTTAATGATATTGATGATAGTAATGCATCCTATATGAGTTAGTCATGGTTGGGCCATGGTATGGTTGAATGCATAGTATTCCTGAATCAATGCAAGGTAGTGTTGAATGGACATGCATTAAGAAGATTTTATGAATCTTGTTGTTATGCAATGGATGTATGCCTATGAAGGGTGTGAATGACTGATTGCATAAGTGTAGGTGCAATGTTGTGATGCATGGCATGAATGCATTGAGATGAATGCATGTGATATTATGGAGAACTAATGGCTGAAATGGTGAATTAATGATAATTCTGGAACTGTTTCGAAGGTTGTTATGAATGCAGGATAGTCATGATCAAGTGGCTGCCACAAATGCTCTATTGAAGAGCAAGGTGGTATGAATGATACGCCTGTGAAGTAAGGGTATCTAAACTTTCATTTAATTGCATGAATGATATGACTATACCTTGCAATGTTAGCATGATAATGATTGCATGAAGTAAATGAGCTTTGAGAACACAGATGTGACTAACCTTTGAAGTATTTGAATTTTATAAATTCCGAAAATGCTTCAGTAATGGTTGTAGCAATAAGACAGCATATGCATCCATACTTACCAAGTGTTTGGTTGATGGAAGCTCATGTATCAGGTAGACCAATTTGAGAATGGCATTGAGAGGTAAGATCCTGACCAATGCTGGAATCTACCATTTATGAGAGCTTGTTAAATTTGAATTGTGAATTTCAAATATTGCTGACAACTATTAGTCACTACTGCCTCGCATAAGCTTGTGTTTGGTTGTTTGAAGCTTATATTTCAGGTAGATTATTCCGAGAACGGCATTGAGAGGTAAGACCCTGACCAATGCTGGAATCTACCGTGTGAAAGAGCTTGTTAGATTTGCGTTATGAATTTCAAATTTAAGAAAATGCTGACCACTTATAGTCACCATTGGCTTGCACAAGATTGTGTTTGGTTGGTTGAAATTCATGTTTCAGGTAGATTCTTTCAAACATGACAGTGAGAGGTAAGTTCCTGACCACTGCCAGAATCTACTATTTATGAGAAGAAGTCTCATGGTTGTGAAAAATTAGTTGGTACGGGTTGTTAATTTCGAATTGTGGATTTCGGATTTGAGAAGTACTAACGGCTACTAATCATTGTTGGCTTGTGTGAGATTGTGTCAGGAGGGACACATGGTAAGTGGGTATTCATGTTATGATAGTAAGCATAAAATTATAATGAGCATAGTAGTGCTGCTTACAGGAGACCCACAAATGAGCAAGTCAATTTATGTAGTAGATAGAATCGTAAATTCTTATTGAATTTGATTGCTAATGTCATTGCTTGGTTATAGAACGATCAATTTGGATTGTAGTATCAGGTAATGACTGACTGTTTGGCTATTTGATGAATGTGTCAGGGGTACACACTGCAGGAAAACCATGTGTGATGGTCTGCAAAAGCCAAACTTCATGGGAAGGTATTCCCTTATCTTGGAAATGGGTTTCGGGTGAAACACCATTGGACATTTTGAAAATGTCTAGTCTGCACTGCATGTTTGGTGATAGCATGAGTGAGATGGTATGGGTCATGTCGATAAGACGTGTGTGAATATGAAACGTAAACTGGAAACAGGGATTGGGCCTTGGTGTGCTTAAACCTGGTAATTGGAGACCACACAGATAGAGCTAGAGGGCTGACTTTCTTCTCCACAACCCCGGGATAGCACTAGAAGGGAATGCAGGGCCTGAGGGACTGTGTAGCAGAGAAGGGACTGATTCCTTGTGCTGGGTGTGTGTGTGGGTGTTATAGAAGTCAGGCTAGTTCTGGTGTAGGTGTTCCTAGCTCTGTAGCGAGCTCACCATCTTAGCATTCAGTTTTTCCCAACTCCTTGACAGTGCCGAACAGATACAAAGGCATACTGCGACGGCAAATGGATAAGTGTTCCGTGACCCTTTGCTATGAATATGCATGTTTAATTATTAAATTCCATATGCAGAACATGTTTTGATTTATTTCCATGATGACCGATTGCTTGAGTATGAATAGGACCTGCATGGCACACACCGGAAGAGAGTGCACACTTTTCCGATGTCGAGTCATGAAAGGGTTTTCAATATTGATTACACTCTGGGGAGTGGACGCACTCCTGGTGTCTCAATACTTGATAAGTGAATGATATGAAATGTGACTACAGTTTTAGAGCAATGATGCTGATGAGTTACTTGTATTGCTTGTATTGCTTGTGTTGACAGGCTAAAGGTAAAGGTAAATGGTTGATATAAGTGCATGTTGGTATAAGTGTATGTGTCATGGTTGACATGAGTATATGATGGGTTGTGATATGCCTAAGGATCCATAGTAGATCCTAGACCTGGAAATGGTCATGATAAAGTTCCAAGCCCAGTTGACATGGTTATGTACTGGCTGGACATTAATTATTTGATGTTGTGGAGTAGCCGGTGTGCTGACCTAACATCTGAGTCCATAGGCGATCCCAAGGCTTGCAAAGCGAAGCAGGATCCTGTGGACGAACGAGGAAACATACAATACAGATAAGTATTGGATTATTTTGCTTATAGATATACATGTGTATATGATTTGGTTATGATGTTTTAAACTCTTTCTTTAGAGATAAAACTAATGAGAGTAAAATAAACATGTGAATCTATTCAATGTTTGGATATAGGTATCGCTGGAAGCGAGGACTAAGAAGGCATCCTAGAGGTGCCTGTGGACATCTGATTGTCCTGGAAAGCTCGGGTTGAGCAGTAATGAAAAAGGTGCTAGTAGGACGGGGGAGTCCTAGCAGCCGAGACAAACCATGTGGAGAGACTCCATGGTTTAGAGGTCTGGAATAGACCAAAGACACTAAGTTTCATGACCAAGAAGGATTGGTCCAGCATTCACAGTGAAGTGAAAGAGGCTGAGAGCATGAAAGGCCACAGTGATGGTGTGGGTTCCAGGATGGAACAGAACAAAGAGGAGAAAAAAAAAACTCTTACTGCTCTCTCTTGCCTTTTGATTATATATATATGCATTGTGAATGCATGCATGATTGTGAATGAAATGTGTGTATTTGCTTAAAGTAAATTGTGAACGCTGGAATAGTTAATTCCCTGCCCAAGAATGGACATGAATGAGCTCATGTGCCTGTTGAGGGAAGGCATGAAAGATATGAAAGCCTCATTGATGAGACTTGGACTGTCATGCCAAATTGGGTAATTGACTAACTGATTTTGATATCTATATTATGCTTGGTCTGATAGAATCTTAATGGTGCATTCCACAGGTGAGAAAAGTGAAACCAGGTGGTGCACGTTGATTATGGCAGCAGATCAAAAGTTGTTGGACTTGGCTGGAAGTCTCCTTCAAATGATTGCCAAGACCCAAGAGAATCTTGGGGAGATTCTCAGAATACAGAAAAGGCAGAGTGAAATGAACCACCATATTTTGCAAGACTCTATTGGTTTGCAAAGGGAGGTGAAAAGCCTTCTGGGAGCAATCAACAAAGGAAAGGAAGGTAAATCAGCAATGGTACATTTGTCCAAGAGACCTGATAAGAAACGGTCCAGGCATGAAGACTCAAGAGAAATTGAGCAGATAAAGATGAAGCAGCCAGTGAGATGCTGGAGATGCGGAGGACATCATTTACGCCGGGACTGTCCGATGAAGGAACACGATGAAGGCAATAGCCGCAAAGTTCCTAAACTTCGGGATCAGCAAGAAGTTGAGAGCCAGCAGGAAAAGTCCATGGAATCCGAGAGGCTTGGTCTTGAACGTTCAAAGTAAATGATTGAACGTGGTATAGATCTGCAATTTTGAATTTTGATGTGCAATTGTATATGTATTGTATATATGTAATGGAACACCGAGGACGATGTTAATCCAAGGGGGAGGGTAATGTCATGTCCCCGGTTTCGACCCCGTTTGCATGATGTGTAAAATGTAATTAATCATGGTGAGGAGCTCAAGGCAAAATCCCCACCATCGATTTGGTTGTGTATGTTTCGGCAATGGGGATAATTGCCGATGGTATGCTGTGCTATAAGGCACATTTTAATTTGGCATCATGTAAATCCGCACATCAATTAAAATAAACCACAACCAGCTACGACAGTGCAACGTTGAATGAAAAGGGCATGGTTCCAAAGGATAAGGGGTGGGGATGTCAAACCTTGGTTATGGGGGAAAAACCCATGTTTTATTACCTTGTTGATTTGCCACCTTTTTTTCTCACCCAACCTTGTCAACCTCTTTAATGCTTCAGCTAGTGGTTCAGGAGATATGGCTGAGTGGTTGAGGGCAGTTATTGCCTTTGGGAGTGGGGTGGCAAGGCTGTCAGCTCCATACCCACATCCACACTCCACCCATGTCTGCCCATTCTTCTCCCTCACGCACTCCTCCCTGGTCTGTTCACTCACTCACCACGATTTTGGTCTGTTGGCTTCTCACGCACAGGCTCTGGGCGATTTTAGTCTCACGCAGACATTTTCTGGGGCTCCACGAGTTGCTGAAGCACCCACGCACTGTAATTCATGTCCTTGCTGTTGTTTTGTTCATCCATGGGCAAAATCGGAGTTGTTTTCTCCTCACGCAGGGCCTCTACTGCTGGAATCCTCACGCAGAAAATCGGGTATGTCTTTCCCGTGCATTTTTTTGTTGGGTGCGAGTTTTTCCTCACGCACAGACTGTTTGGGTCGATTTCCCATGTGAGAGCCGTGCTCACTGTTTTGTTTTGTTGCTGTTGTTTCCCCACGTTTTGTTGGCTGTGGTTTTAACCCACGTATTGGGTTGCTGTTGATTTCACCCACGTTTTGTGGGCTGGGAAGCTCAAATTCGTTTTGGGTCACCGTTGATTCCCAATGTGTTGGCTGGGTCTCCCTGTTCTGGGACTGTGCATAGTTGCCATTGTTTTTACTTTGAAATTGGGCTGTTGCTGTTGTTTCCCTAGTCTGGGATGTTGTGGTTGAGTTGTTTTGGCCACGTTAGGGCCAAAACCAACTCTGGGTTGTCCCTTGGACTTGAGCTATGCTCCTCTATGGTTTGGGGCTGTCCCCTGTTGTTTATGACTTCTTCACAGGGCTGTGAAGGGAATTTTTTTGCTGCTGGTATGCAGTGGTTAGTCCCTTGGACTGTGCTGGCTTGGCTTGTTTGTTGACAGCCTGTGAAACCCAGCTGTGATTGGTTTGTTGTCTATGTCCCCTTGGCTATGTATAAGCCTGCAATTGACCCTTATCCTGGAGGAATCATGCCCAGCTCGGGGGTGGCAGCGTTGCTGAGAGATTGATGAGCAAGCTGGCCTATGGTTGGGTGGAACGTTGCAGCAACGTAGCTGGTTGCAGGTGAAATTCTTGATTAACAGATAAGTGCTGCCAGTCTATCTCTGCAATTATAACAATTGTATATGGAATTATGATGAACATGTGATTGCTGGAATGTATGTGTGCTTCCGCTGTATGATCAAAGATAAATGCATCTGTGTATGCTTGTAAGTTTCAATTTCAGCATTGGAATTCTGTTTATGTTCATGGGGAATTTTGCCCGGTTGTATTTGATGTGCTCGTCGCTTCCTCTTCGCCGGTTGAGGGACGGGGACGTGACAGCATTTCAGCTCATTTTGAGAAAAGATGCAAACTCTCAAGTAGATTCATCTCATTTGTATTTTATAATTATTTTTCTCAAATATTCAAACACAAAGATGAAACAATGAGACAAGCATGTCCATCATAGAAAAACCATACCTCAATATCTTTCATGTCCATCATGTCCCAGAAACAATCAGTTACAATAACCATTAAAGTACTTAATAGAATAACAATAATAATAGTAGCAATCTATATCAGATCTAAGTTGTTAATGAAATACAACAATACAATATAATAGTAGCATGATATATCAAATTTGAACCAATTATAAACCGAACATAAGATAACTCAAAACAAGATGTTAGGGAAAAGCTCCCTTATCCTAAGGAAAAATGCTTCTAAACAGACTTCAACATCTTAGCATTAGGTTACTTGCATTCTACTGAACTAGGCAAACATACCTGTGAATGGAGAGAACCCGGAATTGGAAAAGTTCCTAAAATAGATCATCCAACCATCACAAATAAAAAACAGTAGCAACACAAAAATACGACCAACTCTCAATAAAAAATGATAGCAAAGTAATCCAAAAAAGTCACATATGGTAGTGTTATGGTGGATGGAACCTAAGGAGGGTTCTTAAGGTTAGCGCAAGGGTGGAAAACCCCCCTATGGGGTCACACTAGTCATCAATAAGTTCGACATCAGCATTTAAGGGTTGTATAACTCAACGTTACCATGCAAGGGTCAATCACGAGTTGCCACAAGGATAAACATAACATACAAGTAAACATGCAAGTAAGCGTAACATAACAACACAACATGACATCATACTAGGCTCATGCACATAAATTCAACATGAGGGTAGTTTTCTCAACCTTGTCAATTGTATGTGGCCATACATCTCATGTGTCTCATGCAAAGAGTGGAAGCTCATAATCATCATCACTGGATAAGGAAGCTCATGTGGTCATCTCATCTTCCTTAGGTTAACTTAGGAAGGGGTATCCGACCCCTTGAGGATAACCATAGTCCTTAGAAGATGTCACACATTATATACCAAATAATAAAAGTAAAAATATTAAATGTATACAACTACATTTTTTTGTGTTTTGATTTTGTTTTCATAAATTCCAAGATGGGGACATCTAGTTCATTTTCATTTGATGTTTAAATTGTTGCGCCCTATCTTTCTGTTGATTATGTGGGAATGATCTCCCATACCATACTTCAGGTACGTCGAATAGTAGGGCGTGGAGGTCATTGGAGAGAGGAATCATTATTTCCAAGATCATTACAATGATATTTACCTCTTGGATGACTAAATAAGACAATTAGAGTGTTCACTAGTTCTACTATTTGTTCCTCTTCCATTTGATCATGAGAAGGTACATGCTTTGCCATTCACAGAAGAAGATTTATTACTACACGTCATCAATTATATGTTTGAAATAATAATAAATACTTCTATTTTATAGAATACATTCCTGAATCATGGTTAGGTTTCTCTCCACCAACATGAGGCAGCTCCCCACCATCACGCGGTACCTGTTCGGTGCCACAACAATTGTTGCTTTCGTTTCTCTCAGCCTGAAAAATAAAAAAAGAAATTTATTTTTCACATATACAAATTTGACATAACACAGAATTCAAGTCCAAAGTAATGTGAGTAAATTGAAAATGCACAGATGGTTTTATTTACCTCTGTGTGCATCAATGGGGAAATTGGGGTTTGCCCCAATCTTTTTCTACGTTCCAACACATGTTGAAAACCATACTTGAAGCCGAGCCTCAAGTATTCTTCAGTTGATGCTTCTTGAAAATCATTTCCCTACAATGCATAAGACCATAAAAATTATTTGTTCGCTACAGTTACAAAAAATTTGGTTACAAATAATGGTCATTTGTTTCTTACAATTCGTGCTCTTAGGTTTTTATATCCACCCTGGCCCAGTTTGTGCTTCCCATGTTTTTCTGCCCTTTTCTTTATCGCTTTAGATGTTTCGGGGAGCCTATGAAAGATTTCAAATATGTTAGATATCACAACTTAAATATATTTAAAAGTAAAAAAATATATTGAACATTTTTCATTGAAAATATGATATGCGACATACCTTCTTGAATCGATTGGCCGAGTCTTTCGTTGTTTTCTCAATTCCTTCTCCTTTGCATCATCCATGAGCACATTCCACTCCTTCTCTGAAACCATCAGAGGACGCTCATACTTAGTGTTAATTTGAAAATTGTCCCTATAATCTGCCCTGACATATTTCAAATTTAAGCCATCTATTGCACAACCAGCAATGTACAAAGGCAATACACACAGGAAGAACCAGCATAACAATTTGTATGTCAAATTACTTCACTGGAATACATGCCACTTGGAGGCTCAGTACAACCTAGAGATCCCACATTTAATGAAATACTGCAAAGGATATAGTAAAGCTTCATAAGCCAATGTGCTTTCAAAAGAACTGAAAATACATGAATTAAGCCTTGAGAGAATATACTAAATCTTCACAAGCCACATAGGCGCTTAAATAAATAAGAGAGAAGTTGGTGCGATGACGATCGACTAAGAGCCATGAGATGAAAAGGAAAGAGACTGAGAACCTAAAACAAGGATACATGGGATCAAGGGTAGTGACCTAGGGCTGAAGTAGTCAGGGGGATAAGAGAGATCGAGAATATCTAGAGAAGGCCCAAGATATCAATGGTCGACAGTAAGAGAAAATTGAATAAGTGCAAGAGTGTTACTGTGCCTCCAAATATATCTCTCCAATACCACTGTGCCTCCAAGTTGTTACTTCATTTACAAATGAGAGTTGTTTTCTTCCCAATAATATAATGCAATAAGTAAGTCCACCATGCATGAAAATAAAGACATGTTAGAATCCACGTCCACCAACTATAATATTTTAAGTGTTAAGTGGGGTTTTATGATACCATATGATGTCATTTTGGCACTCCAAATGAAACTTTTCTAGTTTTCCAATTTTAAATATGGTTTGATTGTTAAAAGAAGGAAAATTGAATTCCTATGTTATTACTTCTCCATATAGGAGAAAATACTGAGCAAATGTGCATCCACTATACCATTCTAGTCAACACCTATGCACAAAAGTATCAACACACTAATGATATTTTACCCTACACGTAATTACAATGCTAAAACCTTTTCCATATTTTACCTTCTATAAACAATAAAAGAGTTTTTTTACCTTCTGTAGATATGCCACCTCTATTATAACCTACCAATTTTAGCTAAATTTTACTTGCAAAGGTATAATCATCCAAAAATAAGCCTCTAAAACCTAGTTTCGTTGGATATGAACACATCTATGACCATGATAATGACATGTTTTATATTGTGGTCAATTCTTTGACCTAAATAACAGTATTCAATAGGCTCGATCCCAATCCACTATTGTTCTAAACCCTTGCCACCTATGATTTCCAAATATCCCATCTCTACAAACCATCCATGATTAAAACCTAGAAACATATTACTAGTCATTGAAATCCTTTGAAAAAATTCATTGTTTATCTCAACACTTGGAAAGGGGGATTATAATATCCACCTCTCCTTCCCCTTATGAAATAATATTTTTCTTTGAAAATTACAAGAAATCCATATCCCTAATATGCACCATATTAGGCTATGATAGTGATGGTAACATGGATGAAACTATCTTAGGTTTCTTAAATTTCCTAACCCTATTGTTGGTGTCATGCCTCCAAAATTTGACCTTTGTAGTTACCTAGCTCAACCAATCCATACCAAATTGGAAGAGCTCCCTACCATGGAGCAATTTAGATACCCATCCTCCCTATTTTGCATTTTTTTCTATCTAAACTATGAACATTACAAAATCCTGAACCTGAAGGTCAAATATGAAGTAGGAAATCAACCACCCACCTATGAGTTGAGTGACAGTAATAATGAGAAATCCTAGAAACCATAACTAGACAGAATTTTCAAACAAATTGATAGCCATAATATACACTTTAATGCATGATTCTTCTCTCCCAAGAATGTTTCCATAGAATACAAACTTCTAGAGTTTAATCTTGATATAAGGATATGATATTGGTTCCTATATAAGGGTTTAACTATACCAAAGATATATGGTTTTGAAGAGGATCCATATAGGTTAACATATTTTTTCACACTTAAGGTGTTTTCCATGAAATATACTAGACAGGTTAATTTTTGACCAAAAGCATTTTATACACTTTGAGAACCGAATAACCTTTTTGTTTCCTAAATATTTGGGTAATTTTCTAGCAAATTTAAAGGATTAAATTCCCTGTAGTATACAAAGGAATTTATGAAACATATCTATTTGGAAAAAGTAGAGATGGACCTTATGATCGTCACTAAATTATCTCCCAACTAATGATTTCAACCAAAATTCTCCATATAATTATGTCCCCAAGCCCGAGTTGGAAAGAATTGCAAATTTAGACAGTTGGGAGCAAGTAATGCTAGTTTCAAATAATACAGTACAGGAGGATAACACAAATTCACAGTTAGGGTAGACAATAGGATTTGAATAGATCCATAAGAGGAGTTGATTGTCAGGGTTTATAGGAGGGAATATGAGAAAACCCTGACCGTAGCTATCAATAAAACCCCCACTGTAATTTATTGACTGTATCTATCAATAAAACCCTAACTAGAAAACATTTTAATGGATTAAATGAAAGCAGATGACTTACCGAAGAAATCTTTGTAGGAAAATAATCCACTCGAAGCTACCTTAGCCTATGCTTTTCCTGATGCCTTACTGACTTTCACCTTTGATTATGGGTCTCGATCTCAATCTTCCAATGTCCCTCTACGTATCTTTTGGAGATGAAGGGGGTGGACAGTATTGAGTATAGAAAACCCCCAAAGCTAGGATACAATTAAAATTGAGATGAAGCACGACCCCCACCCAATAAAAAGCAACCTGTAGGAAGAACCTGGACTATAAAAATTGTTTCAAACATGAAATTGATCTATGTATGGTGCAACTTAAGGGTTTCAACACATTCACAACCTAGCTTTCTGGTTGTGTCAAGGAATGGGTTTACTAAACGAACAAGAAATGCATCCTTTGCAACCTTGGAACCTCCTCAGTAACCTTAGAACCTCCTGTGCGACCTCGGGCCTAGTTTGTGGGTGAGGTAAGTGAAAAAAATCTTGTGCGACCTCGAGCCTAATTCGTGGGTAAGGTAAGTGAAAAACCTCCTCTGCGATCTCGACCCTATTTCGTGGGTGAGGTAACTAAAAAACCTCCCCTGCAACCTTGAAAACTACTCTGTGACCTTGGGCGTAATTTGTGGGCAAGGTAAGTGAAAGATGTAAAATTTCGTTGTCGCGACAGGGGGAAGGTAAGATGGATAGTTTTAATTGTTTGTTGTTTTTTTAATGTTTTTTTATTTTATTATTATTTATATGTATTATTTTATATTTATTTATTTTGTTTAATTGTTTGTTGTTTTTTTAATGTTTATTTTTTTGTCATAAACAACCCCATCGTCATTGTCGTCGTGGTCATCAACGTCATAAACAAGACCATTAACATCGTTAGTGATGATGATGATGATGATGATAACAAAATTATCATTGTCGTTGTAGTCGGTAGGATTATCATGATCATTGTCCTTATGGCCATCATCATCATCATAGAGAACATCATCATCAATAGACCCTTTCTTGAAAAAAAAATGTTATATGAGTGTAATATGGTGACCATTTCGAAGTTTAAAAAATTGAGGATGATTAATGAAGTCCACTATCAAGAAGAATTGAGACAAGAATAGGTAAGTAATAAGGTTAGATGGAATTCATTGTATAATACAATTTATTTCTTACAAATCTTCAAATCTTTATATCAATTATGTCATGGTTTTCATCTATCAGTAGTACATGCGAACATTTTTTCCACGACAAATCGTCACTAGGATGAACATGATGATGATGATTGCTATTATTTTAATGAGTATGAACATGATGATCATGATGATGAATATGATAACATTGATTATGTCGATGATGATGATGATAACATTGATGACGATGATGATTATAACATTGATGATGGTGAGGCTGAGGATGAGGATAAGGTTGATTAGGATGTAGATGACGACGATGATGAAGATGATGATGATGATGATGATGATGATACCATTGATGATCTTAAAAATGAATATGATGATGGTGATGATGATTATGATGATGATGATTATGATACCTGTTGCCGCCTTTCACACTCCTGGGTTACGTGGGTGATGATGATGATGTCCTTGGGGGAAAGTCTTGAGTCAAGGCTATCACCTTGTTCTTGACTCCTCCATTCATGCTAACTCCTAACGAAGCCAAGGGGGGTAGACCCTATTAAATTACTAAGGCTAATTACTTAGTGTGATGGTGTTATATTGATTAAGTAGTTTAGGAGTTGTTTGAAATTAACCAGTGGAAACAAAAGATAACAAGATGCAAGATTTAAAGCAGATAAGCACAGTAATGACACTCAATATATATATAATTGAAAGAATTGATCAAATAAATCACCAGTGCTTTAAATGGAGTCAATACAGAAAATAATGTGCTTGCATGCACTTAAAAGAATGTTTTGCAAACGTCTCTTGGTAGATTTTAAATTAATGTGGAATGTGAATGAATTAAATTAGGCGAAAAGGGGACTCCAGATATACCCAAGGGTTACTTGGAGTATGTCCAAAAGTGAACTTTCATGGCTACCCGCTAGGTGTTTGTGGGCTGTAATGAAGTCTCAGAGACTATTGTTCATAACACACCTGTCAGGGTGTGATAGAGATCGGCGCCTCGAGGTCACTTTCCAGTTGTTCCCACTCCTTTGGGTATTTTTCCACCGTTTACAATTCGTTCAAGGCATTGGATTTTCTCCTGATGGTTTGTCAATTTGGGAGGTGAAGACTAATTAATCTAGTCACTCAAGTTATTTTGATGTAACTTGACTGATCAGACAAACTGCAGCCAAGTACAAAGCATGCACACTGGAGTCTTTGTTATTTTTAGTAATTTTTAAAAGAGGTGTTCTTATTAAAAAGAAAACCCTCCAAGAACCTCTTTTGGTCCAAGTGGACCTCAATCGGGGAATCAAGGAGGGGTTGATTTTATTATGATTATTAAAACAATTAATGAAAATGGAATCAGAGATACACAACACTTATTTTCTAATTAGTCATACCACGCATCTCTTTCCCCTTGCGGGTTAATCAAGAAGTCGTAGGGTAAGTAGTATGATTAATTTTGAATTGAAAATATGGAATAATGAAAAATGTTATCAAATTATACAATATTGTAAGTCAATACTAAACTATAACAGAAAAAAGGGAAAAATGCAAAAAAGTGAAACGGACGTGGATCCCCCCTGGGGGGATGGGGAGTGGGCTCGAAAGAGCCCACTCGAAATGATTCCTTTTTTATTATTATTGGTTACAATATAAGTAAACTGAATTATGCACTTTGATCCTTTTTATTAGGGATCCAAAGGCTTACAAAAAGCTTGTAACAAGCTGAAATAAAATCACAGTGGTGGGGGAAGCCTCCGGGAAGCTCCAGTTCGCCCAAGAATCAGAAAACGGGCAGAGTCTCCTTCTATTTTTTGTTAAACCTGATAAAAAAAACAGTGAAAAATTAAAATGAAATGTTCCCAAAAACATTTTTAAAGTGTTTTGGGTCACCACATAGATTATAAAAAAAACTAAGAAAAACTTGTCAAAAAAGGGCTAATCTAGTTTTTCAAAAAGGAACCAGCTTTCCTTGGGATATTGGCTTTCTGTTTGGGCAGCCAATGAGGTATGCACTTTTATTGCAGAATATGAAACTTTAAAGAACAGCAAGGGAAACTACCTTATTAGTAAGGTACAAATTTCCTTTATAATGCTTGCAAAAAATAGGGTAATTTCAGCTAGATCTCTTCAAATATAACTTTATATGCAAAAAGGAACTGAGATATAAAATTAAGAAAGGATATTACTAACTAGATATATATGTGATTTTCTTAATGAGACAGATCTAAGCAATAATATTCTTTAACAGTAACCAATTTGAAGAAAATTTAAGATTTTGAAGGAGGAAGAGAAAAGAGAAGTGCTTGTTGCTGAAGCAGATTTGCAAAATAAACTTGTTAGTGAAGCATAGAGGGGCACAATCTTCACAATATTTGTTGGAAAACCAATGGAATCAAACCTGAACCACGACTCTTCCAATCACGGCAGACCTGTAAGCTAAACAACAAATCCTGCAAACAAAACCATTAAATTTGAAGATACATATGAGAAGTAGATGATATAGCATGAAAATAATATTATTTAGCATGCAAATATTAGCTCATTCAAACATTTGTAGCAAAATAGGAGTAATTAAGATTACTTACAATGATCTATTCCTATGATTCCAATAATCATTCAGGCAGACAACAGTTTAATTCAAAAATTGAAAAAAATAGCAGTTCACCTCAAAAGCAGCATGATAATGATGATCCACACATGAAAACTAATCCACAATTTATCCTCCAAACTTCTCTTTATTTCAACAACTGATGATCAATATAATATTACAATAGCAAGCCCTTCAATCCATCTCTAACTAGCTTGGAAGAGGAAATATGTGCTTTATTTATAACAAAAAACTGAAAACCCTAGCCCAGAGGAGCGCATGCATGACTGAAGGAGAGACTACAGTTGACAAAGAGATAAGCCAAGCCTAATATGATGATGAACTATGTCTTAACTGATGATGAACTGAGTCTAAACTGAGTCTAACTGGATGAACTGACTTTAACTAGACTAGAACTGCAAATCAGAGTGACACCTCACTTAGTTAAGTGAACCAACCAACAAAAAACTCCCAGCTTTGATCCACACGTGTGGAGGAGAGAGAAGGGAGGGAGAAACCCTAGATTTGCATGTACTTGTTAGGTCCTTTTCAGTCTTAGTTCATGCCTTCAGTCAAGGAATGGTCATCTCTATTCAAACTGAAGCCAATGAGATTGACTTCAGTCAAAATGGAGCAAAATCCATTGATTTAGGAATTTTGGATTTGCTCCATTATTTAATTAATTTTTAATTAAATTAATTAATATTTGACTTTTTTTGGATTTTCTCAACTGAGTGATGGAAAAATCACTCAAAACTTAGGAAAAGTGGGTTTGAGGGTTTATCAGGTGCTCTGAGTTAGAAAATGAACACCCCTGTGACTGAATATGACTTTTAACCCCACTTTTATCACAAGACCATTTTTTTCAATTAGACTATTAAAAAATAGCCTAAGTTTTGGAAAAATTAAAACTTAGAAAAAACTTAAAAAATTAAAAAAAAATTAAAAAAAATTAAAACCTAAAGGGACTTAGACATGTTCATATGACTCGACCATGATGCCTAGCATGTTTATACATTGACACATAGACTCTAATAACCTCAATAGGCCTAAATTCCAAGCCGACCACCCCAAATTTGGAGGTATTGAGTGAAGAACTCAGAAATTATTAGTCGTTTATTCAACAACCAATAATAACCAAGGGAAAAAACACCCTGTGCTATTCAGATTGACAAATAAAGTCTAAGAGACCGAGTCTTTTACAGACACTATCATGCTAGAACATCTTATTACAACTCCCCCATGGGGTATGAACATGTGATATAGTACAACAAGCACTTCCCACAAGCACTTTCGAAGGTCTTCTGAAGTCCAAACAAATCATCTTTGTCCGGTTCACTAGGCTCACTTGATAAAAAACACTAACTACAACTTAGGTGGTAACAATACCATCAATGATAATAAATATGATAATGATGATGGTTGTGATTATTCTAATGAGTATGCACATGATGATGATTATGAATATGGAGATGAACATGATGATGATGATGATGATGATGATAACATTGAATACCATGATGATTATAACATTGATGATGATGAGGATGAGGATGTAGATGAGGCTGATTAGTATGTCGATGATGACGATGATGAAGAGGATGGAGAAGAAGAAGAAGAAGATGATGATACCATTGATGATCTTAAAGATGAATACGGTGATGGTTATGATGTCGATGATCATTATGATACCATTGCTAATCATAAATATGAAGATGATGATGGTTGTGATTATTCTAATGAGTATGAACATGATGATGATTATGGATATGAACATGATGATGATTATGATGATAATGATGATTATAACATTGACGATGATGAGGCTGAGGATGATGATGAGGTTGATTATGATGACGACGACGACGACGACGATGATGATGATGAGGAGGAGGAGGAGGAGGAGGAGGAGGAGGATACCATTGATGACCTTAAATATGAAGATGATGATGAACATGGTGATGATGATGATGATGATTACGATACCATTTCTTATCATAAAGATGAAGATGATGATGTATGATGATTTCTATTATTCATCATCAATATCATCATCATCAACTTCTTCATCTTTATCATCATCTGGTCCATAATCGCTATCATTTAAAGGATCGCTCATATCAACATCATCATCAAAGTCATTTTCAGTTATATATTCATCATCAATATCATCACTGAGTTTAAAATCATCTGCTACGTCATTTGGATGATCAAATTCTTAATCATATTCTTCAACTAACACATCTGCAGTGGCCAACTACTGTTGATCTGCATCACCTTCTTCTTCAATATTCTCTTCTTCCTCTACTAGATTATACTTGACCAGTCTTACTCTTGGATCATATCTAACAATGTATGACCAACCTGCTTTACCTGGAACCTATGAGTAAAATACCTTCTCACATTGACTTGGAAGAACATAAGGCTCTTTACCCTGTTAAAGTTCCCTTTTATTTACCATGGTAAATCCATTGGAATGCTCAATAATAGTTCTTTCAAGATCACCTTCATTCATTCGTAGCCTATACCATTTTACCTCAAACATAACTATTTTAAATGAATTAAAGTCACACTCAATTATATCTTCCAAATAACCATAGTACCCATTTTCAGATATTTCTGGATGCATGTCACTTCTAGAGGAAACATTAGTGACTTGAAAAACTGTAGTTATCCCACAATCTAATGTTTTCTTCTTGTCATCCAACTTTTTGATGTGAAATTTATGACCATTATACCACATAATGTTGTGGTGTATCAACTGTGTCATTCCCGACTCAGTAAATACATATATAAGAAGAAAAAAAAATACATTTATATAAATGGAAAACAAGGAAAATAATGATCAGGGTATAAAATATACTTGCCTTAAGTTCACCGGGATATTCTTCCTGATGATGATGCACTGTTTTAATCAATTTACTCACCCCTTCCCATGATAAGGTACCATAGAATTCTATAAATTGTTCTATCCATTCCTCCATCCAATCAATATTGTTTGCAATGTAATGTACTACATCCCACATGCGACCAACTATATAGAAAAATAACAATTAAGAATTGTAAATTAGCTATCATTAAAGGCAATTAAGTTTACCTTACAATACTGATGGAATAATAAAAATTACATTAGTAAGATATATATGAAATTGAAAAATTAATCGTATAATAAATTAAATATACACCATATAATTTCCTTTCACTTTCCTTGTTCTACCTTTCCCCAATAGGACCTCCCCTTCAAATTTGTTGATGGAGTTGATATGTCAAATGCGAGGAAGATTGATATTTTTTGCTAAATTTGGAAGATACTGACTAATGTACACCATGGATTGATATACCATATATACCTTCACAATAGAACCCTTAGGACATGCTCTTTGTCTAAAAAAATCCTTCAATGACTTCAAATTCCTTTCCACCATCCACATTGATCTTGTGTGTATAGGTCCACACAATTCAATCTCCTCAACTTCATGTATGAGATAGTGTTCTTGTGCATTGAAAAATCCTGGAGGTAAATACTTCTGTATTTCACACATTAGACGAGGAATTTCTCTCTTCCAATATCTAATATATTCTTTATGGATTTATTTAGATGAAATCCACCTACAAATGATGCAAGAAAATAAAAGTGATCAACAATATTGAGGCATATATAATAAAGTTCCAATCTATAAAACTAAATATGTCAATAAGCTATGCAACAAAGTGAACAAACATTTCATGAAAATAAATTTACTTATCTCATGTATTTACCAAGATCATATATAACTTGTTTTATGTTGTCGTCAAATATATATGGGAGCGATAGAGGTATAACGTACTGTAACAAAAAGAAAATGATCATTATTTATTTAAATTCCAAATAAGATACCACAATTACTAAAAAAATGTACTAAATGGAAACTATATAGCTAAATAATTACCTTAATGAATGTATGCCAGTCATGATTTTTAACACCACCAAAATCACCATTTTTCGTTAAGATATTTTGTATGTTCGGGGAAAACCTAGTCGGAAAGCTTATTTTGTGAATGACCTCTTTTATATCGTTGCTTTGTTACTTTGTCAATAACCATGGAAGACTAATTATATTTCAGTTTTCCTCTCCGACATTGGAATTAATTATTCTTTGCAATGCGTGATTGGCTTCTGCAATGTCACTACAAATATTTCCAATTTTATCTTTGTCAGTCCTTCCATCTAAGATTCTCCATATCATTTTTGTTACATTCTTCCTGATATGCACTATATTGAACAAATGAGCTATTTTTAGGTTCTCATAGTAAGGAAACCTACTGAATTGTATGGGATAACTCTTCATTCCTCGTAGAATCCCATTCATGCCTTCACGACAATCAATATCAAACATAAAAAAAACACATTAACAATAATTCATGACACCCAAGGTAGAGAAAATTCAATAAAAATATAAAATTCATAATATTAGATATTTATATGCTACATATACAATTTTCATACCATGACAATGTCTATTATATTCCAACTTCCATAGGTGAGGTGTCATTCTTCATGGTTTATTCCCATTCTATTCTTTATCACTGAATTGTTGTTTTCTCGGTAGTTCGATACCTATGGTTATTAGGGATGAATTTCTTATACTCATAAAACACCTTGCTTAGAGTTCTTGAACGACAAGATTTTATCCTAGGACCACAGACTAGACATGCAAATTTTCGCTTTGTTTGAATACCTACAAGATATATGTATTAATGTTATAAGCATCAAAATATTATTAATTTAAATAAAAATGCATGATATTTACCTTAAAAAATGATTGATTTAAAGTGCAACATAAATTTACATACAGCAAAAAATGTGTTAACCTAGGAGCGTCATGAATTTTCCATGCAAATATTCCATGGAACTGAAATTGTTTCTTCCCTATTGGTCTAGAGATGTCATACATAGTGATGCCAACCCATAACTTTAATAGCTCATCGATAAGAGGCTAAATATATATATTCATATCTTTAAGTTGGTACCTACCTAATTTATTCAACAATATACGATGCTATTTTGTTATGTTTTACAATATATAAAAGGTGTTCTCATGCAACAATGAAAAAAATAAATGAAATAATATAATTATTTTCAAAAAATACGTGGAATAATCATTGCCAACATTGTGTGCTCTCTCTTTATCGACATCCAAGGAGGAAGGTTATTGTTTATGATGAAAACATGCCACACTAAGTAAGTAGAATGAAGCTATCCAAATGGGTTGAAACCATTAGCTGCCAATGCAAGTCTAACATTACGAGGTTCATATTTAAAAATTGGATTTTCTTCAATGCAGAACCATATGCAGGCATGCGAAGAACACCATCTTCACTTCTGTTCTTTGCATGGTAATCCATAAAATGTGCTATACTTTGGCACCTGAATAGTCATTGGAAACATGGAATTATGGGAATATAACGAAGAACTTTGTGAGGCACCCTTTTTTTTACTTGATGAGTTCGATATCTACTAATTTCACATTATGGGCATTTGTTTTCTAATGCATATTGTCCATAATATATAATATGATCATTAGGACATGCATCAATAGCTTTCCAGTCCATTCTAATTTCATTCATAATCAAGAATTCCTCTCAACATGTGTGTGGTAAATTATTTGATGGTGGTAATATAAATTCACCCAACAGTCTGCAACATTGACAAAAAATGAAATGTAAACAATATAAATCATAAATATTTCTTATCGCTAATTTATGAATTAATTAACACTAACAATAGAGGAGAATAGTGAACTTTTCAATATTCCATATGAAGATTCAATTATTACATTACATACCTTAGGATCTGTGTGAAACAAGTGTTTGACAAACCATTCAAAACTTTCAAGTTCACCAACACGAATATATAGATAGAATATTTTTTGTTGAGCCTTCATAAAGAGGTTCTTGGGACTTCTCGAGTAGAGGAACATCATGAATACCATGGAGGTTGTCCTCATCCAATGGAGCAAATGTGTCTTGGATCAATCTATTTATCTCATCTTCATCATTTGTATCAATAACGTCATCTTCATCCATAGGATCATTAAGAACTTCATATTTAATATTATGATATCCATGTTCATCACCTTGTAGAAAATAGCTCTCTCAAGGTCTACATTTAGGGGGCATTGTATTTATAATTACAAATAATGTAATGACATTAGTGTATAATATACAACACATAAATTTTAAATGATAAAACATTTTGTGAATACATGATCAATACTATTACAAGAAGTACATTATCTAATGAATAACGTACCAAGGGACAATATTCAAACCCCCTTTAGCATGCCCCTTCTCCTTACAATGTTTCTCAGCATTTGTGATTAAAATTATTCTTGTTCTCAGACCCCTGCAATCATTGCAAGGGAAATAACACTTTCCATCACCCTTCGCCTCCAATGCTGCCTTAAACTCAACATACCTCTTATTATTTTCTTCCCAAGTATATTTCTTTAACATTCTAAGAGAATATAAGAACCAAAAAAACTCAATCAATGTATAAGTAAATTAAATAGAGTATATATATATATATATATATATATACAAGGCGACAAAAAATTAAAGAATGTGACATGAAAAGTGACAAATATAATCAGTAAATACAAGGCGAATTTACTTCGACATGTTACATATCACAAACAATACCCCTCCTTTCCAAATTATTAATGAATAAGTTAGTATGGGGGTCTATTCTTACCACCAACCACTATATTTTCGATATGTAGTGATAAAATTCAAATACCCACCAACCGTTATGTTCTCCCAAGTTAGGAAACATGATTTCTCACAAGCACATGGGATCACAATAATTAAACAATTTTTCACATAGGATATTACCACATGCTACCTTACCCCTCTATAAATAAGAAACTAAACGAATAAAACATTTCAAAATAAATGATCTTGTTTCCCTAATTAGTTCATCTTCATCTTTTTTTAATCAAAGAATGACTAAGAGACAAATCCAGATAATATTATATTTAATCATTCGAAAAATATTTGTTCACTAACCACAAACCTCAATGTAAAACTGAAATTTTACAAATATTCCGAAGTTACCTAAAACACCCATTAATCTAAGACAACCCCATTCTTTCTCATGTACCATATTCCCTAACAAAATTATAAACTCTGTTGTGACACATTCAAATTAATACCTCCTAATCATCCATCTCTTGCCATGTTGGTATTGGATGTGATAGTATTGAGGAGAAAATGAATAGTCAACTCACTTTATGTATGACCCTACACATTAAAGGAGACAAAGAATTTAAAAATACTAACCTGGAAACCAAAGGAGATCGCGCAAAAATTCGATGTGTTTAACCAGTACCAACCTCTTGCACTCAAAGATCAAACAATAAGTAGAATTTGTTTTGCAACTATAGCAAAAAACTTGATTAAACATGTCTTAAGACATGTATTTATAGATCAATGATCGTGGCGGTTATAACGAAAAATGCACAATGGTCAAATTTCAACAATACGAAAAAGTCAATGACAGTTACTGTGATGATTGTTGATTTGCAAATGCTTAGAGTTCTGTCGCTATAGCGAAGAATGTGTGTATTTTTCACAATAGAGACGAACATCCATCACTATAGTGACAAATAGTCATTTATGTCGCAATAGCGACGATGATCGGGGTCAAAAGAATTTATGTTCAAAATATTTTTCAATTTATCTATGAAAATAACAATTTTAACTTTTTCATGGAAATATTTCGTGGAAATTTTGAGCCATATGTACTAGTGTCCACATGGAGAAGGAATGACCCCACAAAGCTGCCATTGATCAATATTTTGACAGGTAGGCCATTATTAACCCTAACCTCTTTGTTTTTTGTTCTTAGCGTATTCTTGTAACCAAAGAATGACCATAACATCTCCACCATATGTATTTAGAAGTAAACCTAGTGTAAAAGAGTTCCCATTTCATTCAGATGTATTCTACCCTATGGTAGTTCATCGACCTGCCACAGTGGGACTGTGTATTTTAAAATAAAGAATTGACATAGGGTTCTATAGCTTCAATTTTAAAAATTGCACTATGCTTTGTTCATGTCTATAATTTGTGTTTTAAATCTTTAGTGAACTCCTCACTATTAAGGAAACACACCATCAATCCCATGCCTCTGAATGATTATCCCATGCAAGCGAGAAGTATTCGATCCTTAATTATAGGAGTGTATCTTCTTATGTTTACATGAAAACCTACTTTCCTTAGTTTTCTCACACTTATTAACTTTTATTTGAATGTGTGGTGCCCCAGTTCTCTTTGGTTTATTTGAAGAATGGATAATTTTTTCTTAAATTTATTTTAGTTCCATGGGTGGTAACAGATAATGATAGAATATTTGAGGCCCCAATACATTATTTCCAAGTATTTTTGTTGAGAAGATTTGAACTTCATCACATTCAGTTTAAATACTTTATCCTTTTTATTTCTAATGATATTAATGGTTTTTGATAGTGATAATGATGAGATAAAGACCACAACATGTATCACATGAGGATCAAACAATATGAAAATGATGCACAAAGTATCTTCATGAGACGAAGGTGAGATATTTTGTGTAAGAATGTAGTATGGTGACATAGACATTAACAACAAAGCATTACCAACATACAAATAGGGTGAGACATAAAATTTTCAAACATGAGCATAATCCACCCATCTCGAGGGAATATATTGATGACATGGGATTTTATCAAAACACAAGGAAAACAAATCTCCATAGGGTGGCCATGAAACCAACTACTTTTCCATGTGCATAAGTCATTATCGTTTCTTCCTAGATTTGACCTTGAAAATAGACTAATAACAACTGTAGATGGTTTATTCCTTTCAATCGAAAGTCAAATACAATCCCTAAATATGGGGATGGGGGAGCACACCAAGGAAGATATGTCATCAATGAGGGTGCCAATAAGTCAGAATGATCAACTGGGAGCACCTCAACTATCAGTAAATGATCAATATCCCTAAGTCTAGACCATAGAAAATTGCATGGAAGCAAATGAAATGTGCCTAGGGTATAAGATCATGGTACTAAGGTTTATTATTTCTCCAACACCCCCCTTAAGCCTAAATTAGTACAAATTATTCAAAATATCATGGAGGCCTTGGAAACTAAGGCTCAAGTCACCTCACACACAAAAAAAAATTATTTGTCCATAAAAACAAGGTAAGTAGGAAAACCACATGGGAACAAAAACCTCCCCTAAAAACTGGACATGGAGCCAAAAAACTGAAAGTGAATGGAATCCATTACCATGTATCACCCACTCCAAGAAGGGACTTTATATAGGTGAATGTCTTCTCTGTGAAGCTCTTGGTGGAAATGTCAGTAGTTTTCTCTATAGATGGGCAATACTGAAAGGCTATCACCTGATCATGCACCAAGATCTGAATGTAGTGCATGTGTATCTCAATGTGTTTGGTCCTCTGTATCTACAATGGATCAGTGGAAATTTTGATTGCACTTTTATTGTCACACCAAATGAATATGGGTCAATCAAATGCAACTCGTGGTTCCTGAAGAATACCTTGCAACCACACACATTGTGTAGCTGCATTGACTTCTCCTCTGTACTCATCCTCAGCTAAAAATAGGGAGATGGTGTGTTGTTTATTTCTTGGCCAGAATATGGGACCCTTTTATAGCATGAATAAATAACCTGAAGTGGACTTCATTTCATCGAGATCTCCATCACAATCAAAATCACAAAATAATACTAGTTCTAGTGAAGAACCAACAACATAGTGTACCCCAAAGTGTTCGGTTCCTTCCACATAGTGTAGGATCGTCTTGGATTCCTTCCAATGGATATAATGAGGCTACTTCATATACCTTTATATAGCACCTACAGTAGACTCCCAACTAGTTGTCTCTACAACGAGTTTTCCACCAAAGGAGACTCACCAAATTCACCTAGTTTTATACCTAAAATGAATGGGAACTTGGATGCCTTACATTCAGCCATTTTAAACTTAAATAACAGATCTGCAGAATAATTTTGTTGGATGACGTTTATATTTTCTTCATATTGCTCAATTTCTAGACCAATAAATTGCTTCAATAATCCAAGATCAATCATGGAGAATTCACTGTGCAAAGAAGACTTAGTCGATCCAATTTCTTTAGTGAAGCTTCCTCTAATAAAAAATTATAAAAATATAGCACTATGACCTGCAATAATTCACCAACATGCTGAAAATACACATTAGGATCATATTTACATCTTTCAAAGCCAAGGGAGAGAAGAAAATTGTCCATCTTGGCATACTAAGCCCTAGGGGTTGCTTGAGGCCATATAGAGACTTCTTTAATATGCATACAAGTTAAGGATACTCAATGAAACCTTCAGGTTTCTGAATATATATCTCATATTTAATTTCATCATGAATAAATTCACTCTTCACATCCATGTGGTGAACCTCCCAGCTCTTAGATGCAACAATGGATAAAACTAGCCCAAGAGTCCATCTTTGCAATCGGTGCAACTGTCTTTGTATAGTCCACTCCTTGGACTTGAGAGAATCCTTTAGAAACAAAATTTTACTTATAATTTATATCTCAAACATCAACAGCCACTTTTTTCCTTTAGAACCACTTGCATTGCACTAGTTTCCTCCTGGAGGGCAAGGGAACCAATTCCCAAGTCTCATTTTCCTGTAATGAGTTGAACTCTTATTGCATGGTTGTTTGCCATATTGGGTCAAGTGATTCTTCCTTATATGTTTGACAATCAGATACAACCATCATGAATCATTTCTCAGAAAGATTCACTTCACATGCAAAGAAAGTAATGTGAAATTGAGATATTGTCTTTCTAGGATCTAGTGGATTGCTAGCTATATTCCCTGTTGCTTCAAGAGTTTTGTCAACCCATTTGGGACGAATGGGTGAGACTGGATCTGAATGTATGTAATAATAATATTTATAAATATCAGAATCATAAATATCATAAAAATAATAATAAATTACATCATCGTGGAGTGGAGGATGTGAGCATTCCCCATGAGCTAGTTCGACCTCTTGCATGAGCTCCTCTTCGAATTGTACACTCCTTTCTATGAATGTATTATTTGATGAGGGATAAAATATATTGTATCCCTTTTCATATTCATAATATACAACCATTATGGACTCCTTTCTGTGAGGTTGCAAGGCCTTTTTTTTCTCTAGAGGAATCCTAGCCCATGCCTTTGAGCCAAAGACCCTGAAATGTGAAACATTTGGCTTGTGACCAAACCAAGATTTATATGGTGTTTTTCCATAAAATTATTTGTGAGGAGATAAAATTTGTATGTATGCAGCATGATTAATGGACTCATCCCATATATTAGCATTCAAATCCTTTACTTCAATCATACATGTAGCCATCTCCTTGAGAGCCCTATTCTTGTGCTCTGCAACACCATTTTGTTGTCATTTGTAGGGGAACGAATGCTTCATTTGGATGCCAAGTTATTCATAGATATGATGTAAAATATTATTCACGTACTCCTTTCCATTTCAAGTCATAAGGGTCTTGATATTATTCCCACATGCATTCTCAACCAGGGATTTCTAAACTTTGAGAGTCTCAAACACTTCAGATTTTCATTTGAGGAAATACACCCAACAATACCTTGTGAAATAATCTATAACAGTTAAAAAATAACTTGATACCCCATAAGGGGGTGTCAGAAGAGGCCCAATAATATCTGAATGCACTAATCCAAGCACTTGGGTAGCTCTCCTTTCTCTCCTTTTCTCATAGTTGCGCTCTGCATGCTTTCCCACTACACATACTTTGCATGTGCCAGTTGAGAACTTGATAGAAGGAATCCCTTCCACCATTCCTTCTTCGTTAAATGCCTTGAGGTACCTGTAGTTGAGATCACCATATATCTGATGCCACAATATGCTTGTCTCATTGGAATGAGATAGGAGTGCATTCCCTATGGATTAGGGAAGGAAATGGGATAATTTGTACATTCTTGCATGATGATCAAAAAACCCCAATGCCACCACTATGTATGGAGTAAATGTTACTCTCTTGGATTCACCACTGTGATTCATTTGGTACACTAAGAGTAGGTTTGCTTCCAAGTCTGGTACAAACAAAACATTATTGAAGTACCCATCATCAAGATTGATCCTGCCAATCCCTTTGGCTTGAATATATGAATCATCCCCCATTAGAACAGTTGGAACACTATCAGAATACATGGCCGAGAATAATTATTCTATATATGTATATTCCTATAGGATCCTAAATCTATGATAAAGGTAGAAGAGTATGAAGAACCAACAACCAATTGATGGCACGTTTCTTTGTTGTCTGAGCCTAAAATTCCATCCTTCTTCTTTGTGCCCTCAGGAAATGGGATGTTGTTCTTCTCCAACAGCTGCACCATAATGTATATGGTATTGTTCATGCATGCACTCTCTGTATTCCACCCTTTATGTGTTAAATTATTGTAACTTCTGAAGATATTCTATTGTACTTTTGTTTTATCCTCCTTCAGAGATGTTATTCCCCTAGTCAGATATGTCCTTGATGTAATTGGTCATGTAAAAGTCATGAGGTAAACCCTCTGTTGTAATTCGGGGTAGGATGGACCTAATTAGGGAACCTGAATGACCTAGTTAGTTATTTGAGGCACTCACCTAATGAATATAAATAGGTGATGTGCCTCTCTCATTCTCACACAGCTTACACTCAACTATTGTGATGGAGAGAGAGGGAAAGAGTCTATTGTGGAATATGAGAAACTATTCTTGTCTCTAGGTTTTTACATTGAGGATGTTTTGCAGGGTTTTCTCCCTTGTGGTTTCCCCAAGGAAAATATTTGTATTCTTTTGTCTTGTTGTACTTGTCTTTATTTTAGTGATCATTTTCTTATGGTTATGATGTTATGATGATAAACTTTTAATATATTGTATAACCATTAAAAATATAACATGTTATCAAATCCACCCTGAAATAAGTCTTTGTGTAGTCGAAACACTGCTATAGCTACATATACTAAAGGTTAGGGTTTCATGCCTAAAAACCCTAGAAAACCAAAAATAGTCATGTTGGTACTTTCTCTCTAAATATATATTGGAGAAGGTGCAAGTTCTGAAACTTTGAGAGGTTTAATATAGAATCTTACTGTACCTCGTGTAAAAATTTTCTCCTTTGATTCACTATAATCTAGGAGATATGATTCCTCCAACTCAGGGTTCCAACCTCTCCCTGAATTCAACCTTAAACAAGTGACCTAGGGAGAATTGATATCTCTTGGGATAGGAAGGTCCAAATGAAATTTCACAAGATTTTTCAAATAGGGAATAGATTTTCATTTATGTGGTAAACGTTTCAAAATGTGAAGGAAAAAAAATGACACTTGGAAATCCATACAAGTTCGCTATACTGGACAGTCCTGAAATAAGTCACCTTGGTAAAATTCACATAAGTACCACCTAGTAAACCCAATTATTCTCCAACATGTGGGGTTGGAAGGAAGACATACCATAATACCTCGGGACCAATTTTCAGACCCTCAGGAGAAGAAAATTTGGAGCTATAGTAGAAACAAGATCAGTCAATTCTGCAGAAGAAATTGGAGAAAAAACAGGGCTTCATGTTCCGAGCACTTCCCTCCACCAATCAGTTGAAGAAGGAGGACCATAAAAATAGATCTAGGAGGGCACATATTTCTATGTGTGTATTTTCTCATTTTGTGGATTTTCAATTTTTGACCTAACACTACTGCCGAAGAAAACTAGGGCATCAGATATTTTGAAGTTATGTCCACAGTTTTTGGAAAATAAGTATGCTGCTCAACCTGCCTTGATGAGGAGGATATTTCTTTCCAATCATATCTGAAAGATACCTAAGTTTAAATTTATGGTTTTTCTGTCAAACCCTAGTTCCATCAAAATCATTCTTCGAGAGGTTCCTTTAAACAAGCATCAAGTTGAAGCAATCTCACTGGTAAGTTCTATCCTTTCTATTTCCATTTGAGATCCTCATTTTTATCATGATGAAAAATAGTACTAATCTTGAGGACAATATTGAAAGAGTTGATAACTCCTAATCTTGAAATTATAGAGTGCCTCTCATACTTGATGAAGCATGACATGAAGACTTGTGTCAAAGAAGAAGCCGTAGATCCAAAAATAGATGGATTCGAAGCAAAGCAAAAGAAGGACCTAGTCGAAACAAAGATGAGTATTTTCATCTCCATTGGATCTCACATGTATAATCCTTGAAGACTCCCAAGGATATGTTCAATGCAATGAACAACTTGTACAGAGATGATCTTGAGAACTCAACTCAAGGATGTGAAGGTGCAATGCCAATGTTCACAAGGAGATATCAGCTCAAAGAGCAATTAGAAGCCGTTGAAGACAATGTCAAAGAAGCAAAAGCATAAATTTTTAATGGTCTTCCAAGTTCATTCGAGAGAGTTGTTCTAGTAGGAAGATAACATATGGAGGAATGCATGTAAGAAGATTGTTGATTGATGGAAAAAAAAGAATATATGACGATCAAAACCTAACAACTCAGGAAAAACAGAGAAAGAACAAGGAGGAGGAACATTCCCTCCAAGAATAGAGGACATCTCACAACTCAATAGTTTAGTTGTGATGAGAAAGGGAACTTTGCAAAAGAATTCCCCAAGAAGGAATAATGGAAGGATGATATGATATAGAAGTACTAGTTGATCATACAAAATGATGATTGGAAACAAGTTCAAGACATGAAGGGAAGTTTTATGAAGTATTCCAAGATCAAGTACACTGCAACTCAAAGTATCAAAAGATATGAAGAAAGGTTCGTGGTTTCTATCAGAAAGAGAGAGTCGATTATGGCAAGAAACTGCTCTAGGGGCTAGAAACACCTCTTCAATAATGGATATTGCACTAAAAGTCGGTGTAATCAAAGTAGAAGAAAATATCAAGCAACCTATATGGTTTTATACTCTCTACATAGAACGACCTATGCACAAGAAGGATTTGTACGAGCTCAGTAGGCACCTATGGGATAGCACATACAGTTACATGAAGAGATTGAGGATCAACTAGAGTGATGGAGATCCAAACCTTTACTACAAGGTTGAATATAGAATCCTATAAAGGATGAGAAGCTCATAGATGGGCACAAGAGAAAACTTACAACAAAGTTCGAGATGAAGGACCTTTATATCTAGAGAGCTCGACATGTGACATAGATGGATAAAAAGAAGACTAGCAGCAAACAAGGATACATGTCACTCCAATGTCCTAATACAAATGTAGAGGATGGTTCTACACCTCATAGGGAGTGACTATGGTAGATCTCAAATTTCAAGAATCTTGATATGATTCTTGGGATTAGAGGTATGATGAAATCCAGATGACATTTTACTTATCCAAGTAAAATACACACAAAAAATGGTGCGGTACCTAAAGGGTACTCCAGAGATATGATGACTTGGATTGAGTTGGTAGTGTTATGAATAGAAAGATCACTCCAACATATTGCAGAAAGCAGAGTGTTTCTCTCAGTGCAACCAAGGATGAATATATTGTAGCTGAGAAGAAAGCAAGTAAATATTCCCCAAGTAATGAGGAATATGATTCAAAAGAATTATATCGATGAAGATGAAGATTATACTCTTATCCATTTCGTCATTGGATAAGAAGGGATGCACTGGTAGGACACACAGACACATTCCTACGTGACCTGTGGTGTAAGAATACTTTCTCAGTATTTTTTATCATGAGCAAGATAGGAACAAGTCCTTAGAATCATACAATGAATTTGAACACATTGGAAGAGACTCCAGTAATTAAAGAAGTCAGAGATCAATATGGAGTCTTCTAAACAAACAAAACATAAGTATTTGAATTGTCATTTCCTATATATCTAGTTATTCAAGATGTGCACATAGATATGTTTCTAGATTGAGGAAATGTATTTGCATATTAGAATATTTGTAGTTTACTACTAATATGTAGGAGATTAGTAAGTGGATTATGTTGTTGTACATCATTCCATTGCTACTCATATGAAACCTCCTTCCCGACATAATGTCTTAACAAGATGGAAGGCATCTAGAAAGTTGATTGTTGCATTAGTGGAAATAGTTGCATGATTACATGACACATATATTTATGCAGAAGAATTTGTCATTTTGAATATGTTACGAAATGTTTCTAATCATATAACTATATTTGACTTGTAGGAAGGAATGTATTAAATCACCTACAAAAGAAGAAATGATGAAGTTGCAGATGTATGATACAATTGTGGATAAAAATGATGCAATTACAGATGTACAAAAGAAGAATGATGCAAGTTGTGAATGTACAAAATAGTTACAGATGTACAAGAGAAGAATGATGCAGTTACATATGCGCAAAATAAGAATGATGCAAGTTGTGAATGTACGATGCAATTGCAGATTCACAAGAAGAAAATGTTAAAGAACAAGTTTCAGAAGGGATTTGTAAAGCTCAACTATGTTCCTACAGAGAAACAAGTAGCAGATGTGTTGACTAAGGCTCTGTCTCGTGTAAAGTTTAAATACTTTTGCAACAAGCTTTGTGTAATTTGAAAGGACCTCTATTGAAAGAGGAAGTGACAGTAGATGGAAGAAGAATGCAATGGTAGTAGCTCAGTCTAGGGTAAGGTAATTTTGTCTAGTCTTGTTGGCTCAAAAGGGTTAGTAAGTCAGACGAGGCATGTTGATCCTAGGGGGATTAGTATGTCTGGTTAGATCAGTTTAATCCAAGTGGGTTTGTAAGCTAGGAAAAGGCTTGTTGGTCCCCGGGAAGATCCATTTGCCTAACTAGGATTGTTTTCTCAAAAGGGTTAGTAATTTAGACAAAATGACCAGATGGAGCTACCAAAGAATTCATCATGATGCTGCTACAAGGTAGTTAGAGGGAAAAAAGTGGTTAGTATGTCTGGCTAGGATTGTTTGGATCAAAAGGGTTAGTAATCTAGAAAAGGCTTGTTTGGTCTCTAAGGAGATCAATCTGTCTGACTAGGCTTGTTGACCCAAAAGGGTTAGTAAGTCAAACAAGATGTTGTTGTAAGTGGTTCCAGTATTGTTATACTCATGATTGTTGAGATGATTGCTTCAATATTGTTATACTAATGATTACTAAGATGATTGCTTCAATATTTTTATACTGATGATTTCTTTAGTATTGTTATACTGATGATTATTGAGATGATTTCTTTAGTATTGTTATACCGATGATCTTTCGAGAAGATTTCTTCAATATTTTTATACTGATGATTGCTGATATGATTGCTTCAGTATTGTTATAATGATGATTGTTGATATGGTTTCAGTATTCCTATACTGATGTAGCAGGTTCAGTATTTTCATACTGATGTTGTTAAGATAATTGCTGAGATAGTTTCAGTATTCCCATACCGATATGAAATATTCAGTATTTTTATACTGATGTTGATAGTTCAATATTTTCATACTGATATTGATGTGGAAAGCTTAGTATTTTCATACTAATGATGATGTGGAAATTTCAATATTTTCATACTGATGTAGATGTCGCAAGTTCAGTATTTCCATAGTGATACTAATGTGGTGAGTTCAATATTTTCATACTAATGATAATTTGGCAAGTTCAGTACTTTCATACTGATGTTGATGTGGAAGGTTCCATATTCCTACACTAATGTTGAATACAAGACAGTTTTAGTATTTCTATACTGATGATGATGAGGTAGTTTTAGTATTTCTATACTGATATTGATGATGATGTTGCTTCAAAATTTGTAGGTTGATGTTGTTGTTGTGGTTGTGGCCCCAACACCTTGTGTTGATGATGCATATATGATTGTGGTCCCATCACCCTGTGCTGATAATGTTGATATGGTTGAAGTCATAACATTTTGTGTTGATGATGATGATGTTTCTTCAACATTTTTTATATTGATGTTGATGATGATGTTCCAGCATCTCTATGATGATAATGCAGGTGCTGATATATCATTTATTGATAATTTGTCCTTAGCACTAACATGCTAATGATGTTGTCATTGTTTCAGTATTTATATACTGACAATGCAGATGATGTTGTTTTACTGATGACGCTGATGATGATATTTTAGTATTGACATACTAATGTTGGATACGATGTTTAAGTATTTACATACTGATTTTAAAGAAGAAAATTTAGTATTTGCATACTGATGTAGCATAAGAAGATTCAATATTCACATACTAATGTTACCGAAGAAGGTTAAGAGCAAGATTCAGTATTCGCATACTGATGTGGAAGAAGAAGATTCAAT
The DNA here is from genome assembly GCA_001517045.1 of Pseudotsuga menziesii. Classification (NCBI taxonomy): domain Eukaryota; kingdom Viridiplantae; phylum Streptophyta; class Pinopsida; order Pinales; family Pinaceae; genus Pseudotsuga; species Pseudotsuga menziesii. Next base: position 108,603 of record LPNX011039069.1, read on the forward strand.
ATTCACATATTTAAATTACAAAAGAAGGTTCAAAAGATGATTCAGTGTTCACATACTGATGTGGTAGAAGATGATTCAGTATTCATATACTGATGTGGTAGAAGATGATTCATTATCAACATACTGATATTGCAGAAGTTGATTCAGTAACAACATACTGATATTGCAAAAGATGTTTCAGTATCGACATATTGATATTGCACAAGATGATACAGATAATCCAGTACTCATAGAAGATGATTTAGTATCTAGATACTAATGTTGTGGAAGATGATGCAGTACACATAGATCATTCAGTACTTAGATATTGAGGTTGCAGAAGATGATCCAATACTCATAGATGATTCAGTATTTACATACTGGGGTTATAGAAGATGATCCAATATTTTCATACTAAGATCGATGATGAAGGTGTATGATGGTATTCCAAAACTTCCTATGACATATAGAGATTCACCAGTTAGTTGTACAGATGTGATGATGGTTGTTGTTGATGTATAATCTCTTCCTAGTTAAGAGGGAGTGTTAAAGTATTGCAACTTCAGAAGATATTCTATTGTAATTTTTTTGTATTCTCCTTCGGAGATGTTACTCTTCCATTCGAAGATGTACTTGATGTAATTGGTCATGTAAAATTCATGAGGTAAACACTCCATTGTAAGTATGGGAAATAGTACCCACAAAAGTAATATATAAAATGTATTATGAGTCTCCCAAGGTAGGTCGGCCCTAATTAGGGAACATGTCCGACCTGGTTAGTTGTTTGAGGCACTCACCTGATGAATATAAATAAGTGAGGCACATCTCTCATTCTCACACATCTTAAACTCAAGTATTGCACTGGAGAGAGAGAGAGAGAAAGAGTCTACTATGGAAGATGATCAACTATTCTTATTGTTAGGGTTTTACACTATACTTGGTCAAATTCTATACTGAGGAATTTTTGTGGGGTTTTCTCCATTGTGGTTTCCCCAAGGAAAATCTTTTAGTTCTCTTGTGTTGTTGTACTTATATTTCTTTTAGTGATCCTTTGCTTATGGTTATGATTTTATGATGCTAAATGTTTTTTAACTTGTATAACTATTAAAAATATAACATTGTGACAATAGGTGCATTTGGTCTTCTCTTGCTTCTTATTGTCCTTATCCTTGATAGGATTCGAAACCCCATCTAAATATTTGGGTTTTTCCAAGTTCTTCTTGTCTTGCTACTTCGAATCCTTAGTTTTATTCTTATATTTTCCTAGATTGGAAACTCCCATAGCAAGAACTTGATCTTTGCTAGGTTTAATGGTGCCCATTTTCACTATCTTATCTTGCTCCTGAGTTAGTGACTCCATGAAGTCAGCCAGTGAATGCATGCATAAGTTTCAAGTTGTGGGCTTTCTAGAGTGGAATGTAGACACAAACATCAAATACTCTAGCCATATCTTTGAAAGTATGGACAATATGAGTTTCTCCTCCTACGTTTCTATTCCACACTATTTCAACTGAAGAACCAATGATTTGAACTTGGTGAAGAAGTCTTGGATTGTCTCAAAATGAGTCGAACTTAGTGAGATTATCTCATTTTCAAGCTGGTGACCTCTCATCTCATCAATCTTTCCAAACAATGCCTCAATATTGAGCCATACTTCATTGGGAGTTGATAGACTGTCTACATGGAAGAGCAAGTCTCTAGAAATGCAGAGACAAATCATTCCAAATGCTTCATCAATCCTATTGAAGAACTTTGATTTGTCCACAACAAAGTTTGGTTTGACCTCGGTCCCCATGGTGACCCTGTAAAAGCCTTTCGAATTCAGCTGGATTACCATTTCAGCCTTCCATTCGAAATAGTTTAATGGGGTCAACAAGACATGGGTCTTCTCCATTTCTTCTTACACTCTTGGTGACAAACTGTTGAATGTACCTGCAATGCAAACACTCAAATATATATAGAAAATCCCTCAAACAACAAATCAAAGACTATGGATTTGATTTGAAGCTCCGAAGAGCTATGATACCATGTGAGAATTGATTCACACCTACATCTAGGAGCCAAGGAGATTGTCACAATTCAATATTGCTCACAAAACATGCATAAATTAGTAGAAAGAGTGAAATGACATGTTGATGTATTTGTAACTTTGGAATGTATTCACTTCTATATTTTATGTATTGTACCCCGATGTTTATTCCGGAAAGTGTCTGTAATGTATTTGAGTCATGTCATGCCCCGATGTTCCTATCAAGAGATTCAATAATGTAAACAAGTCATGTCAATTCATTATGGGTAACCCTCCTATTGATCAAGGGTTAAATTCCCCATAGTTGTGGGGCACTAGGGTTATTAGAATCTCCTAGATAAGTCAGCCCTAGGTGAGTTAGTGTCGATCGGGTCATTAGTACCCCAGTTGTGGTTACTCGATCCTACATAATAGAGTTAAAGGTTATGTGAATGAAATAATATAAATAGAGAGTGAGACTCTCTATTTATTACACACTCACTCACTCATTGGGGTGCATGAGTGAGAGAGAAGAAGTTGGGATCAGAGAGAGAGACTACTGCTGTCGGGAGATCATCTTTATGTTTTCAGGTTTTACTTTTGGTGTTGATTCTATCTTTAAAAAAGTTGCAGGGATTTATCCTTTATGGTTTCCCTGAGGAAAATTCTTTGTGTCTCTTGTCTGTTGTGTTTATTGCTGTGCAATTTATTCTCTTAGTTAAAGATCCTAAGATAATGCTAGCTTGAATGATAAAAATCTAACATGGTATCAGAGCTAACCTGAGAAGAAGAAATTGTGCAGCTGTAGAAGCTAGGGCTTCTTAATTTTTGGGTCTCTCTCCACAATCCATCAACAAAAGTATGCTAGGCTGACTCTCCATTGAAGGGCGCATCTTTCTATTGAAGCGGAATTTGATTCTGAGTATTTTCAGTTTTTTGGTGTGGGAAATTAGGGATTTTTACAAAAGAATAATTTTTGAGTGAGCCCAGAATAGGATTTTTCCCCTCATAAAATTCTAATTTTAGAGATGTGATTCGATATTTTTGGTTGGGTGTAACTCTGGTATAGTCAAACCCTAGTTTGACCCTGGGTTGGAAAAACCCTAAATACTAAAATTGATAAGTTTTGGTACATTCGCTATATCTCGGGATTGCAGACATCTCAGGGGCCAAAAATTTCATAGGTTGAAGATAAATTCCTGATGTACACTGTGTCCAAGTTTTAGACTCAGATTCTGTATATTCCAGGATATATAATTCCTCCAAGTTAGGGTTCCAGCCTCTTCCAGGATTGATCCCTAAACAGGACACCTAGGGAGACTTGTTGTATCTCGAGCTACCAAAGTCCAAATGAAATTTATTCAGATTCTCCAGAAAGGGCACATAATTTTATTTCTATGGTATAAGTTTTAGACCCAAAAGATGAAACAGTTACATATGACAGTCCATACAACTTCGCTATCCTGAACAGTCTTGAAACAGGTCACCTTGGGAAAACGATCATAAGTCCCAATTGGTGAAACCTATGATGTTGGAATAGGGACAGGTGAGGATACCTTAGTGAAACATTTTGGACACATAGGGGCATTAATTACAGAGATACCATAGAAACACTATTAGGAATTCCTGCAGAAGAAATTGGAAAACTAGGGCTTCCTGTTCTGGGAGCTTCCCTCCACTGTTTTAAGAAAAGGAGTACATTGGAGAGCTCAAATTGAAGAGGTCTATCCTTCTATCAAATCATATCTGAAATATTCCAAGTTTTTAAAATTAGGGTTTCTATGACAAACCCTAGATCAGTCAGCTCCGGAACCAGGACGGACACCTCAAATCGGTAAGATCTAATCTTTTGCTATTTTCATTTGAGGTTCTCATTCAAAAGTGATCTATCACATCAGCTTGATGATAATATTGGTGAAGTTGAAAATTTCTAAGCATGGTATATATGATCTCTCTGAAGAAAATGAATTGGACACCTACATGAGTAGAGAGGTTCCAGTTCCAGACGGAGATGAGGCTCAAAGCCTTACACAAGAAGAACGTGGTCAAGGCCAAGAAGATCATTGCTAATTCAATCACAGATCAAATTATACTAGAAGTGTCTTCCCTAAAGACATCGAAGATGTTTAATTCCTTGACCAAGATATTTGAAGGGAAGAACATAAATCAGAATATGAATTTGAGAAAATAGTTGAAGAATGTGAAGATCGAGAATGCAGAGACCATACAGTCATATTTTACGAGGGTCTCTCAAATCAAAGAACAACTTGTAGCAGTAGAAGAAGAAGTGGAGAATGTACAAGTGGTGATAGCCACCTTTAATGGCCTCCCAGGATCATGGGGTTCAGTCATGCGAGGAATCTATGCCAGAAGGAAGTGATTACTTTCAACAGACTCTGTGAAGAAGAAGAAGCTCGACTCATAATAAGAGAAGAGAAAATGGGAGCAATTGAAGATCAGGATCTCACCATCCAAAGAAGATCCCTTAAGTGAGGAGGAATATGAAGAACTCAACTCTTGAAGAACCTCTTATCCATCTTAGCATTTGGATAAGAAACGATGCTATTATGAATAAAGAAGATGATGAAGCTGAAGGCTCAAGAAGGAGTCTACCCATGAAACAAATAAAGATAAGTATTCAATTGTCATTTCATGATATTGTTTTGTTATGAATTTGTTTATATTCAATTAATGTATTATGCATGATAGAATGTTTGCATTAATGACAGTATACTACTAATATGCATGTAATGGGTAAGTAGCTCATGGTGCTATACAACTCTCCATTGCTACTTATCTAGAATGAAACCTCTTTGCTGACATATTGGATTAGTGCACAATCTCAATGTTGTCCTGGTAGAGATGGAAGGCATCTAGAAAGTTTCCGTGAGATATGGATGAATGTTGTATTGGCTAAAATAGTTGCATAATCATATATCTTGATGCAAAAAAAAAATTCATTATGAATATACCTTATGAAATGTTTCTAACCATACAACTAATGCATTTGACTTGTAGGAAAGATCGCGTACAATCACCTACAAGCAAATAAGGATGCGACTTGTTATGAAGAACAAGTGATGACAGTTCAAGATGAAGAATAATATGATGAATGCAGCGACATCATTGATGCAGAACCTTCTAGATATGAAGAAAAAGATAGGAAAGATTAGTTCAAGAAGAATGATGTCTAAGATGCAGTATCGATACATGAAGGGAAGTTCGTAGTTCCATCATGCAGTAGATCGAAACATCGCGGGATACAAAGCAAGATTCGTAGCATGAGACTTCTCATGAAAAGAAGGCATAGACTACGAAGAGACATTTGCAGCCAATGGGAGTTGAGACACATGATAGGCAGAATCATGTGTGCAAATGAAAGAAGGCCTTGTACGAGCTCAGAAGACACCCATGGGATAACACATACATGAGGAGCTTGATGAAGATCTGAACCTTTGCTACAAGGTTGAAGATGAAAGTCTATAGAGGATGATAAGCTCACAGATGGGTGCAAGAAGAACTTTTGAAAAATTTCAAGATAGAGGATCTTGGTATCCAGTGATCCTAGATGGATACATAGAATATTAATAGTAGAGCAAGCTAATTGTCACTCCGGTACAAAATGTTTTAGTGCATAGAGTATGAAATTCAAAGGGAGAATGATACTCCGCATCAGAGGTAGTGAATACAAAATATCCTGAGGTTCGACATGGTACAATAGGATGAAAAACTTACTGATGATTCTAGGATTTATTGAGAGTAAAGCGGATTCCAAATTTTTCTTCAAGGTTGAAGGTGGAAGACTAGTAATGCTCTTGTTATATGTCGATGAATTGTTCCTGAAAGAAAAGAGGAACTCATCAAAATTGCAAGAAGGAGACTTGCTTCTGAGTTCAATGACTTGGATATGATCCACTACTTTCTAGGAATAGAGGTGTGGCAAAATGCGAATGGAATCTCCATCAAACAAGGGAAGTATGCAGTAGAGATCCTGAAGAGATTTGGGATGATGGACTGCAAGGCCATGACCACACCTATGGAATCGAACCTAAAGTTGTTGAGTGATGGTTCATCAGAAGGAGTTGATGTTATGATGTATCGTCAGATGATTGGGTCCTTGATGTACCTGATGAATACGAGACCAGATATTTGCTTTGCTGTGAACACCTTGAGCCAGTTCCTGACAAATCCAAAACATGTTCACTTGATTATTGCAAAGTATATTCTAAGGTGCTTGAAAGGTACAGTTGATTATGGGCTCAAGTACAAGGTCAATCAAAAGATTAACCTAGAGGGTTATGTAGACTCAGATTAGGCAGGTAATGCCATCAATAGGAAGAGCACTTCAGGATGCTACTTCAGTATGGGACCAGGTGTGATCTCTTAGTTTAGAAGGAAGCAGTCCTATGTGGCACTAAGTACGGCTGAAGCAGAGTATGTCGCAGCTTGTTCAGCTAGTTGCAAGGCAGTATGGATGAGGAAGCTACTGTCTAACTTATTTGATCTCGAGTTGGATGCTACTTGTATATATTGTGACAACCAGAGTTTTGTGAAGTTGTCTGAGAACCCGGTGTTCCATGACAAGTCGAAGCATATCGAGATCAAATATCACTATATCAGGGATATGGTGTAGACAGAAGCAGTGAAGCTCTAGTATGTTGTGATGGACGAACAGATAGATGATGTGTTGACGAATCCATTAGGTAGAGTGAAGTTTGAGTACTTTAGGGAGAATATTGGTGTTCTCTAGATCAAGGTTCCCTCCAAGGGGAAGTGATGAGTCTATGAGCCATTCTGACATGGTGAGAGGATTCATTCCTTCCATGGTCAGATGTAAGGGTTGATCCATTCTGTCATGGTGAGAGGATTGGTTCCTTCCATGTCAGGTATTAGTGATGAGCCATTCTGATGTGACTGTAGGATTGGTTCCTACATGATCAGATATAAGTACTAAATTCCATTTTCAGAATGGACGCACTTGGTCAGTTACCAGGAATAATCAGCTTGGTGCTGAGATGCCATTCTCTGGGAGAATGGAGGCACCTGGTTAGTTACCAGGAATACTTAGTCCCAGACTGAGAGCCATTCTGGCATGATGTGTTTACACATAGTTAGATATAAGTTGAGAGCCATTCTAGAGCGATGTGTTTACACATGGTCAGATATAAGTGCAGATCCATTTTGGCATGATGTGTTTACACATGGTTAGATATAAGTGCAGAGCCATTCTGGCATGATGTGTTTACACATGGTCAGATGTGAGTGCTCAAGATGAGGTTAGATGTGAGTGCTTGGCGTGCCTTTCTGACATGATGGTCAGATGTAAGTGTTGGGTGGACCATTCTGACTTAGCGTCAGATATAAGTGCTAAATAAGACCTACATGGAGGCTAGGCCTACAACCAACATGAAAAAGGGCTGGCTTTGTAGAACTTCCTATGACGAGAAGTATCATGAGATAACACCCGTAATGATGATGTAGAACAAGTTATGATCTATACTTGATGATGATCCAGATCAAGTGATGATCCATACTTGATGATGATCTAGATCAAGTGATGATCTAGACTTGATGATAATCCAGTGAAGATGATCCAACAATGATGATGATCCAAATCGAGTGATGATCCAGATCCAGTGATGATGTCCCAGTAATGATCCAGATCCAGTGATGAATATGACTTGAATATGAAGATAACTTGAAGATGAAGATGACTTGAATATGAATATGACTTGAAGATGAGGACGGTGAGATGATCCAGTTGATACAGAGAAGAATATCAGTGCTGACAAATTGTGTTGAGAGAATACCTTCCTAGTTAAGAGGGAGTGTTGATGTATTTGTAACTTCGGAATGTATTCACTTGTATATTTTATGTATTGTACCCCGATGTTTATTGTGGGAAGTGTCTGTAATGTATTTGAGTCATGTCATGCCCTGATGTTCCTATCAGGAGATTCAATAATGTAAACAAGTCATGTCAAGTCATTGTGGGTAACCATCCTATTGATCAAGGGTTAAAGTCCCCACAATTGTGGGGAACTAGGGTTATTAGAATCTCCTAGAGAAGTCGGCCCTAGGTAAGTTAATGTAAGTCAGGTCATTAGTACCCCAGTTGTGGTTGCTCGAGCCTACATAACTGAGTTAGGATTACTCGAGCCTACATAATAGAGTTAAAGGTTATGTGAATGAAATAATATAAATAAAGAGTGAGACTCTCTATTTATTACACACACACTCACTCACTGGGGCACATGAGTGAGAGAGAAGAAGCTGGGATTAGAGAGAGAGACTACTGCTATCGGGAGATCATCTTTATGTTTTTGGGTTTTACTTTTGGTGTTGATTCTATCTCTAAGCAAGTTGCGGGGTTTTCTCCTTTATGGTTTCCCCAAGGAAAATTCTTTGTGTCTCTTGTCTCTTGTGTTTAAGGCTGTGCATGTTATTCTCTCAATTAAAGTTCCTACGATAATGCTAGCTTGAATGATAAAAATCTAACATGACACACACAAATGAAGTTAATAACTGGCATTATTATGACTGTCCAACATGTAAATATGTCTGGATCATATATATATATATATATATATATATATATATTACAATACAAAAACATCGTGAGGCCTTGGAGGCCATCTAGATGCATACAAGTATCAGACCATGATTTGACCCTCAAACCCCCCTAGGTGGACCAATGAGCTTCCTAATCATCCAAAACATTCATGAATGAAAGTGTGAACATGGATGAGGCATGCTGAGACAAAATGAAGGCATTATAGGCGTGGGTAAGCACATGGGTGACTGGTAGTGGCTCTAGGATGCAATAAATGCCCAAGGAAGGCCAAAAACCACCACTAACATGCATTACTGCCTAAAGTCAAATACAATCCTTGAATTTGGGGATGGGGGACCGCACCAAGGAATATCTGTCACTAATGAGGGTTCCTGTCAATTAAAATGATCAACTGGGAGCGCCTCAACTATCAATAAATGATCAATATCCCTAAGTCTAGACCATAGAACATTACATGGAAGCAAATGAAATGTTCCTAGGGTATAAGATCATGGTACTAATGTGGATTATTGCTCTAGCAATAATATTTTTTGCATTGGAAATAGATGTCAAGAATATACCTGGTCAAGAGGGAAACACTGGCATTATTCACTAATTGAACCATCTTAGTCTCCATCATAAGGAAAAACACATAGAAACTATGTTATAATCCCTCTATAATGAGTTTTAGCCTATGAGTTGAATAATAGTGTAATTAAAATGTCTTGGGCATCATGGATGGATCTAATTTCCTTACACACTTTTGGGGAGAGATGCAAGAGCCTTTGGCCCAAAACCTTATTTTTTAGGCTTAAGCACAAAGCCTAACAGTCCTCAAACCACCACACATGACATTTGTACGGTATAAATCATCTTAAATTGGGATATGGGCACCATTACTAGGTTAGTTGTGAACTAGGAATGGATCTCAAAGTTTATTGAAGCTCAAGGGAGGAAAAAAATGGCCTTTCTCCCTAAATGTAGATTCTAAGGCTCAATCAACATGAAGAACACCTACAACCCAGAAAACATGTCTACTTTTAGGGATCTTCAACTAGAACTGGTTTACAAAGGGACATTATGATGTTTTCAATCATATTGATTTATCTGAGGATATTTTTAATGGTTAGGGAAGGAAACCAAGGGCCTTAGGAATTTAACAAATATTCCTTGATTCAAACGTTTTAAAATTTACATTGAAACAACACATAGGATCTTTCTATGGGATCCTAGTCTTCATTATTTTTTTTTGGTAGCAATGATGGGTTTAGGGCCCTATTTAAGGGTAAGAAAGGAAAACATGAACATTACATAGGAAATGAAGTTTTCAATCCTCAAGTATTGTGATCAAGGTATCCAACCATGAGACGCACCCTCTCTATGGGTTCTTTCACCTTTGAGTGGTATCCCAACCACCATTAGGTAACTTTACCCAAAGGGGATGAATCGAGTTATCTTAAATATGGATACGATAGGGAAATAGGTGCTATGCATGTTAAAGATTATTTTAAAATTTGTCAAGGTGAGCAAGTTTTACGTGTTTATTACATAGGACCTTTATTATGGGATCTTTGGACTCTTAGTGGGATATGACCTTCATTAATTATTTTTCAACATCAATGATGGGATTATGGCCCTAGACAATAATAAGAAAGGAAAACACATGCCCTAGATATGAATATAATTTATTTTTTTTTGCATGTGGTTTATGGCACCAGATATTGGTACTCACTACACCCACAGATCCCTCTTCGAAATTCACAAGAGAACACGAGGTGGTAGAGAATTTTAGAATATAGAGTCTCAACAACAAGAATGCCATATATACCCATTTAAGGGCTCAACATGTCACTTACAAAGAATTGAACTTAGGTAAGGAGTTTATCAATCAATACTTCCAACCACTCAAGCTACATCCAATCGACATAAGAAAATGAAACTTGCATACCTATTATAAAAAATGCCTCCAACCATGACATATTCAAGAAGAGAATAAGTCCTATACCATTAAAAAATAGTTAACTTAGTGTTTAAATTTTTTTATATGTTAAGGTGAGAAAGTTTTTCATATTTATTATTTTATATAAAAAGTAAAGTGCACACATTTTATAACCTAGAAAAAACATGCATTTTCATATCTTTAATTTTATAACTAAAACGTCTGCATAATCGTAATCAAATTACAAACACTTATATTTTCCCTATCTATTAAATGGGCATGTGTCTAAAAAGCTATTAGATAGGTATGTCAAAAACTCTAAAATACATATATCTTTTGTTAAGTATTATTTAAACAAATATTCTTTACATATTCATTATGGATGAAACTATATTCATAATAGCTACATGCTCTCTCTCACTCTGTCAAAACTCTAAAATACAGATATATTATGTTTTTCCTTAATGCCTAGATCCTTTTTTAAGCATTATTCAAGAAAATATTCTTTACATATTCATAATTGATGAAAGTGCATACACTTATTTGTGCTCTCTCCCACTTAGTTTTTTTTTTCATAGAAAAAATTCGTAAATTTCTTTACATTCCTCAGATGGATCTAATAAATCCATTATCCACAAAAGCAATACAATGTTCTGAATCAAAATATTTACATAAGATCATATGATTATATATCAAATCCTGAAAGATTTTCATAATGCACCAACAAGATCATAAAAAAACATATAGTCGCAAAAATTCACCCTCATATGTTCAAATAGGTTCAAATTCACCCTCGTTGATCCTCACTCCATCCTTTGCTAAAGTATCAGCTAAACTGTTCCTTTCACGATATATATGTTGAAATTTCACCAACTCAAAACAGTCAAAAAGTCTGTGGACTTCCTGAAGAATTAAAGATAATTCTAAATTGTGCATTCTGAATTTACCCTTGGCCCAGTTAATAGCTAACTGAGAGTCGCCAAAAATTTGTATTTTAGCATAATCCTTCATCCTGGCCAAAGTGAAAAGAAGCTTTAAAGCATAAAGTTCAGCAGTGTTGTTAGTACCATCCCTTAAACTAGATTTAAAGGAGAAGGAACGTTTGTCTGAAAAATAAAGTATACCTCCAGCTCCATAGGCAGATGCATCCTCTACTACTGATCCATCAAAAAACCCCAAGGGTAAGATTTATCAATTGATTCTGCAAAAACAGGTCTTATTTTCAGAACAGATTCCCCTTGTGGGAAAGATCTCAGCATACCCAAAATGAAAGAGCATACCTATGAAGGCTTCAAAGATTGGTTATCAAAATAGCTTTGGTTATGTGCCTTCCAAATAAACCACAAAACAATGATAGGAAGTGACCTAATATGCTAAATTTGCATATTAAGGCACCAATTCTTTAGACAATCTATCAGAGATACCCCAAACCAGATATTCCTAAAATTTAACTTATCTTCAATATCTAGCCAAACACTCTTAGTAAAAGGGCAATCCACCCCAAGATGAAAATTTGATTCATCCTCCAATTTACACAGGTAACATTTGCCAGGTCCTTCAAAACCTCTTCTAACTAAGACATCCCAGGTAAGAGCCTTATCAGAAAAGAGAAACCAACAGAAAAGTTTTGATTTTAAGGGACACTTATGTTTCCACAAAACTTTCCACGACCAGGATAGATCCAAACCAAACTTGTCCTGTAGCAAATTCACATAGCCTTCTTTTGGAGTATATTTACCATTTTTAGATAGATTCCAAAAAAGTGTATCTTCACAATTAGTAAGTCTAACATGACTAGCTTTAAGGATGGATAGAAAACCATTCCAGCATAATACATCTTGTGAATCAGAAAGTTCAAGTGTGTTTGCAGATAACCAGCCTTGTTCACACAGAAGAGTCATACTGGGACATCCAATGTCTTTTAAAAAGAAAATACCATCATAATGTAATTTATCAAGCAATAAAGTAGGTAAACGATGTTGCCATTTACATCCTACCTAAGGATCAATACCAAACCTCAGATTAGCACCATTACCATCCTTCCATACAAGATTATTACCAATAATATCAAAAGCCCATAATATTGCTTTCCAGCAAATTGAAATATTATTTTTCTTCTTGACAGGCACCCAGATCCAATCCAAAATGGTTAGAGGATAAATATATTTCTGCACTGCAATCTGAACCCAAAGACCCAAGCTTGCTATAATGTTCCAAACACTCTTGGCTGCAAGGGCTTTAGAAAAAACTGCTAGAATTTTAAGTCCCCAACCACCCAGAGATTTAGGACATGCCAAGGTTTTCTAGGAAGTCCAAGGAAGACCAATTGAATCCTTATGTCCAGACCATAGAAATCTAAAACATAACTTCCTAATTTTCTCAATGACCCCCACATGAATCTAGAAATGCATCCAATAGATAGGAATAGCTTCAAGGACTGATTTAACCAAAGTGAGCTTACCTCCCTTGGTTAACCATCGAAAGCTCCAATTCAGGATCCTTTTTCCACTTTTGCAATAAGCCAGTCCCAATCCTTTAACACATATCTGCACAGTTTAAGAAAGAACCAAGATACTTCATACCATTCTCAATAGCTAACACAGGAAAAGAGAAAATATTCTGTAAAGAGATGATCTCAGACTCATCCAAACCATAATGATAAAGAACATATTTCTTTTCATTAATCTGTATATCAGAGGTCTTACAGTAAATTGGTAAAATCTTGTACATAGAGGATAAAGATTGTTCTGAACCATCAGAGACCATGATAACATCATCCACAAAGAGCACATGAGTTAAGGATATATTGTTTCCAAAAGATATACCACAAAAAATCCCCTCATCTTTCGCACAATAAAGAGCTCTACTCAAAGCTTCAACAATAATCAGAAAAAGTAAAGGTGCCAAAGGACAACCCTGTCTTAACCCCCTTCCAGCTTTAAAAAAAGTTGAAGCAGCTCCATTAATAAGAATAGCAAAAGAAACTGAAGTTAAACTGCTCATAACCCAAGGCATGAATAATCCAGAGAATCCCATTTTGGACAGAATAACCCTCAAATAAGTCCAACTAACTCTATCATAGGCTTTTGACAAGTCAATTTTAAGAACCACAGATTTTAAATGTTTGCCATGAATGGTATGTAAACCCTCCTATATGACCCCCAATGCATCATGTATCTATCTACCAGGTAAAAGTCCAAACTATTCACAAGAAATATAATGACCCAACACTTTCTTGATATGAGTGGAGATAATTTTCCCTATGATTTTATAGCAGAAATTACACAAAGCAATAGGCTTGAAGTCCTCAAAACATGAGGGAAGATCAACCTTGGGAATCAAAACAAGGAAAGTGGTATTAAACAAAGCTGAAATTTTGCCAAAATTTCTAGAATCTTTAATCACACGTAATAAATCCAGACCCAGAACATCAAAAAGAGCCCAATAAAACTCTACAGGTAGTCCATCCAGTCCGCAACTCTTATCGTTCTTACTCAGAGTAAGAATGGATTTGATTTCCTACAAAGTTACAAGCTTAATGAGTTCTTCATTCTCTTCCACAGATATGGCTATGGGAAAATACCCAACACTTTTGACAACTTCAGGCAGATGGAGATTACTCTCCTCCTAAAATAAAGTCTCAAAATGTATAACCCCAGCCTCTCCAATATCCTCAAATCCTTCCACAATATTACCATCATCATCAGCTATTTTCCATATAGAATTAATAAATTTCCTATTATCAGCATACTCATGGCAAAAAGGGGTATTTTCATCTCCACAAAGTAGCCACAGAGATCTACTCTTCAAACGGGCCTCCTTTTCACGATTAAGTAATATTTTACTTTTATGATATTCCAAGTCAACCAAAGAAGATTTATCACCCTCTGAAGCAAACCCATGACCCAACTTATGAAGATCGGCCAATAAAAATTCAATGTCCACTAGGTCCTTATCCTCCTGTAATTTCTTCGCGACCGACCAAGAGATAGAAACCTCTTTAATTTTCTTGAGATTTGAGGCGAAGTGAATAGCAGGAGATATCTCAAGGTTATCAGAAAAACCAATCCAGGAAGATTTAAAAAGGGAAACAAAATCTTCATCCTCCAACTAGGAGGCATTAAATTTAAAAGGGTTGCGAGGTCTTGAATCTTTAGTCATGACTTGCATAAAGACAAGATTATGATCTAAATCCCCTCAACTGCCAATCCATTGTCTGAGATGCAGATCATAGTCCAGAAAGTCAGAAGACAGAAGGAACCTATCCAATCTCTTGCAAATATTCTCACCCCCAACTCTCCGATTGTTCTAGGTAGGAAGGATTATTGTTGGAGCTATATCCACAAGTGAAGCAACTTCCATCTACTTGATAAAGAAATCAGATAGATTATCAACTCTTGCCTTATCCCCTCAAATCTCAGCTAAACAAATAGAAAAGTTTAGATCACCCCCTAGGATCAAATTAGAACTCAACAAACCCTCCATTTTGAACAAATTAATCCAAAAAAGTTCCCTGTTAGCATAAGGTCCATACAGATTAAGACATACAATAGGAAATTTAAGCTCAACATAATGCAACGTAGCACAAATACCCGATCCAAAATCCCAGGCATTAATCAAGTGAAAAAAATGCAACCGCCATCCAAGTAGTAATCCCCCATATTTACCTTTAGCATCCATAGAAAGAAACTTCCAACCATAAATCATAGATTCCATCGCAGAAACTAACTACTCACCCCCTCCCATAGTTTCTTGTAAGTGTAAAAAGTCAACTGAATGATCCGCATTCAACCTACGAACCGCTAGTTTTTTGGGCAAACTAGTCAACCCTCTGCAATTAAGGGTCATAGTGATCATAAGCAAACACCCAAAGGGGAATGCACAGCTCTAAGTGCCCCAAATACAGACAAGTCATCAGTTGACATCACCTTAAGGTCCCCTCCAGGATCAGTACAAGGAATAAAATTTCCTGTTGTATCATCAACAAAATCCCTTGCAGACGGTTTAGCCTTAGCACAAGACCTTAAGAAATAACCTTCAAAAGTATTAGAACTTTTGACAGGGGAAACAAACCCTAAATTCCCTAGAGGAACACCACAATTTCTTGAGTCTCCCAAAAACCCTTGGCCATAAAGAAGAAGGTTATCAATAAGGAAATTAGGGTTATCAAAACTAGAGAGACAGAGAGGTTTCAATGAATCCAGAACCTGAGCATCATTTGATGCCAAATCAACACCCGACAGATCACCCACCAAAACCTCTTCCGGGAAAAAAATAATAGGTAACTTATCATTCAAATCCTGCCATATAGAAATAGGGTTTGGAGCAACGTCAATTTTTCCAGCATTACTAAAAGATAAAGAACAGTCACAAGTTAAATGACCTAAGTCAATGCACCGGTAGAAACTCTAAAATACATTAGATCTTTTCAAAACTCTCCCACTTAGTTGTACATGTGTCGAAACTCTAAAATACATTACATCTTTTCGTCTTTACCATGTAGAAGCAAAACTAGAGACCTAGACATTAAAATAATAATAAATGATTTATTATATCAATCCTTTCTTAATGCTTAATATTATAAATGATTTATTATATTAATCCTTTCTTAATTCTTAATCTTATAAATGATTTATTATATTAATCTCTTTTTAATGCTTAATCTTAGAATTTGAAGGTTTCACTCACATTATTATTTTAAAAATCTATGTAAAATGAATATTAAAATATCCAAAAAAAATTAGTAACCCTCAGTTATAGTTGATGATATGTCATTTATCTTAAAGTTTAGCAATTTAATGAAGAATAAATTATGGAACACCAGTAAGCATATGGGTCAGAAAATACTATGGGCCATGAATCAAATATAAGGTGAGCAAATCAACTACTCAACTAACCAACTACTTAATATACTTTTGACGAGTGAGATTACATTTCTTAACACACCCCCTTAATCTCAACTCAGACAATATTTTTAGCATTGTCAATCCCTACGTGATGTCTGTGAAACTCAAATGCATGTGTTCCTAATGGTTTGGTGAACATGTCAGCCAATTGCTCCTTAGAGCCACAAAATAATAATGTAATATCTCCATTATTGACTAACTCGCGAATAAAATGATAGCGAGTGTTAATATGTTTTCTCTTTCTATGAAAGACATTATGCTTGGACATTGTTATTGCAGAACTATTGTCACAAAATATAGGAGGTGGATCCTTTTATGTGTGTCCCATATCCTTTAAAATTCTTCTTAGTCAAACTCCATGGCAAGCTTTTGTGGTGGCTTCTGCATACTCTGCTTCTGTAGATGGCATGATGACAATGGGTTGTTTCTAAGATGCTCAAAAGATCATATTTGTACCGAAAGGGAAAGCATAACAAGATTTTAT
Source organism: Pseudotsuga menziesii (assembly GCA_001517045.1). NCBI lineage: Eukaryota > Viridiplantae > Streptophyta > Pinopsida > Pinales > Pinaceae > Pseudotsuga > Pseudotsuga menziesii. The sequence goes on from LPNX011039069.1 coordinate 125,472, forward strand.
TTTCTTATCATCAATACTTCCTGCAAAATCAATGTCAGTGTACCCTGTGAGAGTATTGTCTGGTGAATGATTATACCAAAGTCCATATCCAAGTGTGCCTGCAACATATCTTGGAATTCTTTTTCCAACTTTCCAGTGAGAGTCTTTGGGAGACTCCATAAATATGGAAATAAGACTGACATCATACGTCAAATCAGGTCTAGTTGCATCCAAATACATTCAACTACCTACCATTCTTTTACAGAGTGTAGAATTTATTATTGGTCCATCATCATTTTTTGTTAAGTTGGTTCCTAGAGCAATGAGGGTTTCTGTTGGTTTGTACATTTACCCATTTTGAATTTCTGAAAAATATCAATAGTACACTTATGTTGACAAATGAAAATACCTTGATCAGTTTGAGTAACTTCCAAGCCAAGGAAGTACTTCATCAGACCTAGATTAGTCATCTCAAATTCCTTTTCCATGACTGTCTTGAATTCATCAAGCATCAAATTACCAGTGCAAATCATGTCATGAACACAAATACATACAATCAATATCTTACCTTGTTGATATGTTTTTACATATAGAGTGGGCTCATTGTTGCTTCTGTAGAACCTAATGTTGATGAGATAAGAGTCAATCCTACTGTGCTCATGGAGCTTGTTTTATGCCATACAAGGCCTTTTCCAGCTTGAACACTATGTGTTCATGAGATTTGACATTATATCCAGGTGGCTAGTCTACAAAGATGTGTTCTTTAAGAATACCATTTAGAAAGGAATATTTCACGTCTATTTGATAAATAGGCCATTGATTTTGTGTTGCAATGGAAACTACAACTCTGATGGAATGCATCCTTACTAAATGAGAAAATTTTTCATCGTAATCTACACCATACTGTTGTGCATATCCTTTGGCAACCAACCTTTCCTTGTGTTTTTCAAGCTCTCTTTTTTCATTTAGTTCATCCTTATAGACCCATTTTTCAGACTCCAATACTGGTTTTGTATGTAGGGATATAGACAAGACCCCAAGTTTTCTTTTTCTCAATAGCATCAACCTCTTCATTAATTTCTTGTACCCACTATGCATCCTTTACTGCTTCATCAAAATTTGTGGGATGAAAGGAAAACCCAGCACACTGAAGTTTCTCATCAATAATAAGAGTATGCTAATATAGCTCCCTCAAACTTCTGGTTTTATGGTTATGAGGTGGAATCTCTGCTGGTGTTTCTTCTTAATGTTGTACTTCCAATATTGGAATTCTGATAGGGAGATTTGACAGATATGAGCTTTCTTGTTATTGTATGTCTAAAGGATCACTCCAACATTTGTATTTAAGGAACTTCACATCTCTGCTCACCACAATATTTTTGTGACAAGATTATACAACTTGTAAGACTTGTGTTTTTCATTGTAACCAAAAAATTCACTGCTCACTCTTCTTATCCATATTTCTTCGAAGTTCATCGATTACATGAGCAAATGTAACATAACCAAAACCTCTTAGACATGCAACACTAGTCTTAGTGCCACTCCAGGATTATTTAGGAATCTTGTACTGGATAGTCATCATGGGTGATTTATTGAGAAAGTAGACTGAGCATGCAACAATTTCATCCCAATACTCATCGGATAACTTCTTGTGTGACCCATATTCATGATGGTTGGGTTCTTTCGTTCAACAAATCCATTATGTTGTGGAGTGTATCTGGTGGTGAACTGTCTTTGGATGCCATGTTGCTTACATAAATCGGTAAACTCATGTGAATCATATTCACCTCCACCATCTGACCTAAGAACTTTAATGAACTTTCCAGACTTCTTCTCATTCAAGGAATGGAACTCTTTGAACATGGAAAAGGTCTCTGATTTGTTCTTAAGGAAATAAACCCATATTTTCCTACTAAAATAATCAATAAATGTCAGAAAATAAAAACTACATCCTATGGATTAGGTTTGAATAGGTCCATAGAGGTCTGTATGAACTATCTCAAGATGTTCTTTGGCTATAGATGTGGAAGTGGCGAATTTGTCCCTTTGATGTTTCCCAATGATACAATCCTCACAAGAGTTGGATTGTTCATGTATAACTGGTAACTCCTTGAACATGGATTGTGTGTGCAGGAGATTGAGAATCTTGAAGGGAATATGACTGAATCTATAGTGCCATAACCAGGTTTCATCTAGATTAGAAACAACATGGGCTACAGACTATGGAAAATTGTCACTTTTAAGAATGGAAGGAAATATTATGTTCTTGGTCATTTCAACTTTTGATATGAGTCTTCTGCTGGTGGGTTTATCATAAATGGGACAATATATATCATAAAATTGAATATCATACTTATTCTAAAGTAATTGAACTATACTGATGATATTGACATTCAGATGTGGTACATATAAAACCTCATGAATAATTTTTTTTTCATTATGCTTGGAAAGTACATGAACAATACCTTTACCTTTTGTTGGAATCAGAAAGTCATCTCCTAGCTTGATATTCGTGACAACAGAGGAATCCAACCTAGAGAAAAATGACTTGTTACATGTCATGTAATTGTTGCAACCTCTATCTAGTAGTCATAAATATGAGTTATAGTGTTCTTCAGTTGCTTGATATGAGAGTAACATAACCTCTAATGATCCTTCTTCTTCTTTAGAGACCGTGTCTCTGCTATTGTTCCAGTCTGCTTGCTTCTTTATGCATTCTGATTCATAGTGATCATACTTCTTACAGTAGCTACACTAATTGGACTTATTGGTCCATCTCTTTACTCTCCCCCTTTGACCTCGAGAGTCGTTAAAGTGCTTTTAGTGATATGAATGTTCACAACTGGTTTTTCCCTCTATATCAGGAGACCCTCAGCCTCTTCATCCTCTACCTCGTCCTCCTCTTCCTCGACTTCTACTGAGGGAAGATTGGGTATTGAAAACATTTATTAGTGACTCTTCTTTTTTATTGAGTCGAGCTTCATGAGATAGAATGGATCCAATCAATTTCTCTATGGTGAATTGAGACAAATCTTTTGATTCTTCTATAGAAGTAACAACCATAGAAAATTTCTTGGTGAGACACCTTAGAATATTCTGGACAACAACCTTTTGTTCTAGAGGTTCTCCATAGATTTGAAATTGGGTTACAATGCCCAAAGCCCTAGTCATAAAATGATCAATAGTTTCTATTTCCTTCATTTTCAAAATTTCAAACTGAAGTCGAAGAGTTTGTAATCTTATCATTTTTACTCGGTCTATTCTTTTGTAGGTGGATGTGAGCGAATTCCAAGCTTGATGTGCATTGGGAGCTCATGAGATCTGCAAAAAAATGGACTCCTCAATGCAGTTTTCGATTATTGAATTTGGGCAATTTAGCTGTGACATCTCACTCTCGATGAGCTTCTACGACATTCTTTTGGGCATTACTTATTGTGACTAGAGAATTTGTATCAAGTTCTTTGAACTCAGTTTCAACCATATCCCATCATTTGTTGAGATGGATAAACGTATTCATCTTAATAGACCAAAACTAATAGTTGATACAGGTTAGTATGGGTTTAGTGATATGCTTCAAATTGCTTATATGCTGGTAGTAGCCATGCTGATATGACTAACTAGATATTTTTCTGAACTTTTTAAAACAACGATGCATCTTTTATAATTGTGCAGTATGTCATGAGGAGCATCGAGAAAAATTACTATAAGTGAGCAGTGATCGACACAGTTAGGATTAAGGACTAGTGTGTCGGTGACGCCTTTTGTCTTAGTAGAAAGTGTGTCGATGGTGCCTTTTGCTGATGAGCAGAGTGCATCGATATCGAGGTGACGCTCTTCCCAATAAGATAGGAAGCATCAACGCTCCAAGAGAGAAGGAAAAAGATACGCCTGATTCCACCACACTAATCTGTTTCAGCTTCGATCACAACCTGTGTTTGTGTGCTTTCGACTATGTGAAAAAACTTACCCAGAAAACAAAAAAGGAATGGATGAGTCCATATGCTTCGATACCATGTTAAATCTTAGCAAAGTAATGAAGAAGAAATGATGAAATACCAATGGGCATATTGATTTCCTTCTCATTATACTATGGCTCACTAATCAAAGATAAGGTGAATAAATCAACTAATCAACTAATCAACTAATTAATGTACTTTTGACCAATGAGATTACATTTCTTAACAATTTAGATACCAAAACCAATATCTTAAAGTGAGCATATATGCATTATATTTAAAGAAAAAGTAACATATCACTCTTAAAAAAACATAATTTTTCATGTGTTTTAAAATTTATATATTTTGGAAAGTAATTTGATTTCAATTATTGATATTAGTGTTTTCTTCTCTATATCTTCATAAAGGCCAATGTCATGAAACTAGATTGATGGTAGATAAATAATTAATTAGACTTTATAAATTAAAGTTAAATAATTAAATACTATTTTATAGAATAAGTAGTTAATTGCGCCGAGAGGCGCTCTACAGCCTAGTATGGGGGAGATCTTGTAATGTTACGTAACGTTATGTAATGTTACGTAACGTTATTGCGCCGAGAGGCGCTCTACAACCCAATATGGGGGAGATCTTGTCACGTGATGTAACGTGATGTAATGTTACTAACATGTCGGCAAAAAATAATAGTGAAAGTGAATATTATGGGGGAGATCTTTGTCACGTGATGTAACGTTACTAACATGTCGGCAAAAAATAATAGTGAAAGTGAATATTATGGGGGAGATCTTGTCACGTGATGTAACGTTACTAACATGTCGGCAAAAAATAATAGTGAAAGTGAATATTATGGGGGAGATCTTGTCACGTGATGTAACGTTACTAACATGTCAGAAAAAAATAATAATGAAAGTGAATCTTCTAGAAAATGTTTGATACTAAAGAAAATGTTTGATTCTTGAGAGAATTGATCTCTCTAGGCGCTTGATAGACCCTAGGATTTGGATCTATTCTGGAAACTAAAGATAGTAAGCTAATCAATAGTGATAGTAAAGTTTGTAATGTTTGTAATATTAAAGTAACTAATGTAAAAAATAGTAAATATTTTGTTTAAAAGTTGATTAAGGTTGTTGGAAGTACCAGCGACCAGGCTTTTATATAAACTTAAATTTTAAATTCTCCTTTTCCAACAAAGGGGATTTTATATTCAGCGAATTTCTATCCGGGCTGAATACTGTAGGCGAATCATAGAACTGATAAATCCATCTCTCTGAATTCATAAAGCCAACGTGAATATTAATATCTGCTAGAAATATCACGCCTGAAACCAGCCATCCATCTCCTCAAATTCCCCCAAAGATGTTCACCTCTGCAAATCCGCTTGCACTTGTCTACCTAGAGCAACCATTAAAAGATAGGATATTAAGATCTCTTCTACATTATAAAGCAACGCCTTACATTAATTCACAAGAATGTCTCAGGGCATTCACTTTAATTGACATTATATCATGATTCTAGAAATTTTAGAATCCAAAAAGCCCAAAATTTGGCAAAATGCCAGTAAGCAAGTTACAGAAAGCTAAAAGAGCTATGGTATGCAGATGCTATAAACGATTTAACAACATATTGAAGGTTGTTGGCGTTAGGAATGGAGTCATTTATATCCTCCGGTGGCTGTGAATTTGTTGACAAGAGCGAGCCTAGGACGAGCCTTGCAAATGGTTTTACTGTACATGGTTTAGGACGAGCCTTGCAAATGGTTTTAAGACCATGTGCAAGGCCTTGCATATGGTTTTAAAACCAAATGTTGTAATGTTTGTTCCTAACAAAATAAAAAATAATAATAAATGCTATATGTCGGCCATAAATAATATTAAATAAGAATAATAATATTATTATATGTGGACCTTAAATAAAAAGATGTGTCTTTTTGTTTGAATCAAATTAATGGATACGTAAGAAGAGATTTGATCCCTCTCGGTGCTTGATAGAGCCTAGGATTTGGATCTACACTGGTAATATTTTATATTTTTACGTCTAATCATTACAAATAGTAAACTTATTGTACATGGTTCATGAGGGCCTTGCACATGGTTTTAAAACCATGTGCAAGGCCTCCTAAACAACCCATGGTTGTGTTCGTTCCTAATAAAATAAAAAATAAATAAATATTATATGTCGGCCATAAATAATATTAAATACTAATAATAAAAATATTATATGTGGACCTTAAATAATAAGATGTGTATTTTGGTTTGAATCAAATCAATGGATACCTAAGAAGAGATTTGATCCCTCTAGGCGCTTGATAAAGCCAAGGATTTGGATCTATGCTAGTGTCATTTAAGTTAGAGAAGTAATTAATATAACTATGTTACTTGAGTAATTAGATTACCTAACTACTTTAAGGCAATATATAGATGGCTAATATGAAATAATATATGACCTAAATTCAATTTTGGGAGTTTTAATGTTTTATTGTATAACTTTATTTTGATAATTTATATTTATTATTCTGTATGTATTATAGCTTTATATAAGTGTTTGGGTATAATTTAAATGGTATTTGCTTCTTTGTGATAATAAGTATGTGAAAATGAAAATGTATCTTTTTGTTTCTGATAGATTATATATTTCCAAATAGATATATACATTAATAAAGTATATTTTTTTTTTAAGAAAAGAAATATGTAAAAATGAAATTAAACAAAATATTTGACTATCCTAAACATTTTGTTTATATATAAAAGTTATAAATCATTCCAATTTTCAATTTATATAATTAATTGTAAATCAAGTGATTATTGAAAAGTTGTTATTTATTTTTGAATCTCTGTGTTCAAACCTAATTGTCAAATAAGTGTTTTCCCAAAACTAATTAATTTAATAATCAACTCAGGTAAATATTTCAAAGTTTGTGACTGTTTCTGACAATTTAAGAATCATCTCAGGTAAATATTTCAAAGTTTGTGACTGTTTCTCCTTGGAATCCTCTGCAGTGCATTTGCTCCTTCTTGGGACTCTGCGTGATTACAGGCTTCTCTGTGATTGGTATGTAATGTCTCTGACCTAATCTATTTAACCTAGAGCACGCTCGATCAAAAATTTGGTGGTTGAATTAATTATTTTAGTAGCGGTAACTCGACGTTTCTCTGGTGATTGGACGGAATGTTCATTCAAGAGTGGCTGATATTGATGGAAAGCTTTTTCCTTATACGAGAAAACCATTTCATTCCGGCACGGATATATATTCCGTCCACGAACACAAAATCATTCTCATTCAAAGTTCCTTCCGTTTACACAAAGAATTGGCCTCTGCCTTTCTTATTTGAAAAACTAGTCTTTATGTATGCAACTGAGATGCTCAAATCTCTCCATTAAATGCTTTGCTATTTTGGAAAGTTCATTTTTAGGTCTAAAGGTTGCTCAGTTTTGAAGGCTTCAATTTTAGGTCTAACGGTTGCCCATGGTGGAAGGTTTCAATTTTAGGTCTAACGGTTGCCCATTTTGGATATTTGCGTTAATTTGGGGTTTAGGTTAATTAACGGCAGGAATTTGATAGCCGGTTATGAGGTGATTTGTCTCTCAAAAAAACCTGCTTTGTCCGTAAAAAAACCTTCTTGATTTTGTTTTAAAATTGTCAAAATTAGCTACAAAGTTGTCAAAAAAATTGTTAACTAAATTATAAAATAAAGTAATTTTTAATTTCAACAAAAAAAATTGTAAACTAATTCATAAAATGAAAAGGAAAAAGTCTCTAAGTATCTTTTAATTTCAACCAAATAAAGTACAAGTATAGATCCATTTTAACTATGACTCTACCAAAACTACGACTCTACCAAGGGGGAAGCAAACCATTTTTAATTTACAAAAATGTCTAATAAAATATTCCTACTTGGGAGGGAAATGACCAACTTTCTTAATTAATTTCAAAATAGGGTAAATATCAGTAGAAGAATGACTTGATTAACATTAATAATCATATATTCAAATAGTTTTGCAAAAAATGCTTTACTTCTCTTTCTTTAAAACTAATAATGAATATTAAGAATAGTTAAGGAGGAGATTTGATCAATAATAAATCTATTATTGAAGGTTGGTTTTTCTCTATCAGGTTTTTTAAAGTAAATCCAGTGTTTACACTGTAATAGCTATTATTTTGTAATTTATTTTCTATCACATATTTTATTCATTTTCTATCAAATATTTTATTCCTAATGTTGCTTAAGTTTCAAGTTAACAAATTCTTAAATTGAAATTTGATATATAATTACAAAAACTTGTTTTACAATTTAGTTAATTTAAAATTAAATTTTATATGTTCTTGGTTTTTATAATTTTTCTTTTTACTACTCAAGTCAATTGATTTTTATTACTAATATTTTACTACTGAGTGTGTAAGATTGTGAGCATTTCTTGTATATCTATATGAGTATGATATATTTTATTTTTTAATTATAAGTAGATATGTTATAAGTTTATTTATTATTTACTTATTATTATTATTATTATTTTTATTAAGTCAACATGTGCCACTTTAACCTTATACACATCTCACCCATTTAAGTTATAAAAAATCCTTCTGGACTCCACAATAACTAAATCATAAAAAAAAATAAAAAAAAAATATAACATATCAACAAAATAATATCATAAATTCTTATATACAATATCTGTATGCTGTCTTTTTTAAAGAGTTTGAGTGGTGTAGAAATCTCTTTAATATGCCAAATTCCCAAATCTCTCTCAATAGGCCAAATTTCTAAAATATCATGTAAGCTCTGTTTTTTTAACCGTTTGAGTAGCGTAGAAATCTCTTTAATATGCCAAATTCCCAAATCTCTCTCAATAAAATATCATGAATTCTTATATACAATATCTGTAAGCTCTGTTTTTTAACCGTTTGAGTAGAGTAGAAATCTCTTTAATATGCCAAATTCCCAAATCTCTCTCGGTAGCCCAAATTTGTAAAATATAATGAATTCTTATATACAATATCTGTAAGCTCTGTTTTTTTAACAGTATGAGTGGTGTGGAAATCTCTTTTAATATGCCAAATTGCCAAATCTCTCTCAATACTCCAAATTTCTACATGCGATTCCCAAATCTCTCTCAGTACCCTAAATTTACAAATTAGATGTTAACTCAAAGCAATCAGACACAGACACAATGAAGTAGGAAGATTTATCATGGAAACTCAAACGGGGAAAACCAGCAAACAATGGTCAATTCTGCCAATCATTTCCTCATTCCCCATTTCTGCAGTGTGCTTCTCCTACTCAAGCTTCACATCTTGATCGTTGCAAACACATTCTCATGCTTCACATCTTGATCGTTGCAAACAAACCCAATTCAATCTTCTTGTTTGCTGGTTTTGCAAACACACCCAATTCAATCTTCTTGTTTGCTGGTTTTCCAGATTTGGATTTGCCCATTTAGGTTTCCAGAGTAAATCTTCTTTGTTCATTTTGTCTGATCGTTAAGTGTTTATTAATTCATATCATAAAGACCATGTCCTCATCAGACATCATCCTCTGTAATAAAATAGTTTGACAGATTAACCATGAAGCATAGATACGCTATTCCATTGACTGATTACCATCCCATATCCAAACAATGTCTTTTAGAGCGGGCCTCAGCTCTTCGCTGCACAACTTACTGTACTCGAGCGTATCTCCCCCGGTCTTGTGAAGCTCCACCACGAAAAGCGAGGGCGTAACTTCGAAAATCTCAGCATCGATAGACAAATGCCCATTCAGCCCCTCCTCAGAGCCCTGCAACTTCATCTTGCAATCCTCGGATTTCTTGACGCTGAATCTCAACTCTTTGGCAATATCTTCCAGCTTCGATATTATGTTCGACGCCGGCTGCGTTGATGTGAACCACAACTTCTGCTTGACGATCTTGTCCTCGAACAACCCCGAGAGATTGAACACCGGCGAAAGTGAGATTATGTCGAAGGCGTTGAAGCGGGCCGGTTTGGGAACGAAGAACGCCGAGTCGACATCGTCAAGGAGCCCGACATTGGCTTCGTTGTCGGCTTTTGGGGGTTTGAAGCCCCGTCTAAACCAGCGGACCTCCATGAGCTGCCGAACGGTGATCCTTGTGAGGGGGTTATGGTCCAGCAGCCGGAAGACGAGCCACCGAACGTCAGAGGAGAACCAAGGCGGGCACTTGAAGTCGCCCTTGTAGATTTTCTTATACAGTGCCATGAGATTCGAATCCTGGAACGGCAGGTAACCTGCCATGAGCACGAACAGTATGACCCCGCAAGACCAGATGTCGGCCTTGGCACCATCGTAGCCCTTCATCGTTATGACCTCCGGCGCTACGTACGCCGGCGTGCCGCACGCTGTGTGAAGAAGGCCGTCCTGTCTAAACTGCTCTGGCAGTGCGCTGAGGCCGAAGTCGCACACCTTCATGTCGCCCTTGTCGCTTAATAACAGGTTCTCCGGCTTTAAGTCCCGGTGGTACACCCCCCGGCTATGGCAGAAATCCACCGCGCTTATCAGTTGTTGAAAATACTTCCTTCCTTCGTCTTCCTTCAGTTTCCCCTTGTTGGCAACTCTCTTGAAGAGCTCGCCGCCCTTAACGTACTCCATAACGATGTAAATCTTGGTCTTGCTCGCCATGACTTCGTAGAGCCGAACGATGTTGGGGTGTCGGACCAATCTCATAACCGAGATTTCTCGTTTAATCTGTTTGATCATGCCGACCTTGAGGATTTTTTCTTTCTCCATTGCTTTAATGGCGACGTTCTCGTCCGTCTTGAGGTTTCTTGCATGGTAGACCTTGGCAAACGTCCCTTGCCCCAAGAGGCGCCCTAATTCATACTTCTCCATAAGAATATTGGGTTTCATCTCAATCTCTGCTAGGGATTAAGAGTAAACACATAAATCCGGGTCTGAAATTGCTCCGTTCCATTCCCGGTGACCTAGCTGTGTCTTATCTGTATCGGGTCTGTGAAATTACTAGCTGTGTCTTCTGCGGATGTGTTCTGCTATAGCTCGGTATAGCCTGTGTAACGGAGCTCTTATAACCTGCATTTTCTTCTTGGCCACAAGTAGTTAGCATAGACCTTTTCCATTTAATCTAGAACCATGGGTGATTAATAATAAACGTGCAGGGGAAAAGCAAGTGTGGACGTATCAAAGAGTCTGTATGTATGACAGGATTTAGGTGGAGGAAGGACAACGTATCATTCTTCCTTGCAATTTGCACACATTTACACCAAGAATCCATAATATCTTTGCAAATCATGCCAACTGTCATTCGATTGACTTTCCACTTTAACATTTTGTCACCTATATACAAATTGCCTAAGTTACTTGCCACTTTAACATTTTGTCTCCTATATACAAATTGCTTAAGTTACTTGTTTACTGGACTTTCCTCAAATTATCCAACTTTATGTAGATCTTCTGGTTTGGGAGTAGTTTTTGTTGTGTGTAGTTGTTGTGAATTTTAAAATATAAACACTTATTTTTATAATTAATAAAAAATAAAGAAGCTGGTAGACATAGATAATGGGTAGGTCACTTAATAGGCATAGATAATGGGTAGGTCACTTAATTTGTGGGAGCCTATCTTGGTTATTATTATTTTGAATAGTTGAGAAACTTGTTATTTAAAATTTGATTTTATTAAATTAAGTTTAATTAATATTTTTAAAATATAGATTGGTGTCTTATTGCACATTTTAGTGGGTATAAGACACTTTTGATGAAGGCAATGCATTTAAGTACAATATGATTTTTATTATTTTTTTATTGTCATTTTGATAATTTTGGTTTTCTATTTTATTAAGAACAATAAATTTTTTAAGTGATAAAGTTTAAAACCTTATTATTAATAAATTTAAATTATTAACAAAAATTAAGATGAAGTGTTAGGTTTTTAAGTTTTATAATACATTTTTGAAGAGGACAATGCATTAAAGTAAAATATGATTTTTGTTATTTTTTTTAGTGTTGATCGTAGTGACTTTTGATTCTAGGTAATTGTGAGAGCAATAAAATTCTTAAGTGATCAAATAAATTATTAACAAAAACTGAAAATTGTTAATATCACTTTTTCAAATTATCACTTTTTATAAGTTGTGGAATTTTGGTTTTAGGGATATTGGAAAATTTATCTCATCACTTGTGAAATTTGGATCATTATGTTTCTAATTCTTTGAACATGGGATGCCAAAGGAATCACAAATTAAAGTATTATAACAAGAGAGATTGTTTAGAATAAAAGAATGAGAACAAAATGAATACATGAAAAAATGAAGATTAAATGAAAATGATGGAGATGATGTGGAGTTACATGATGACGATACGGAAATGAGGTGGATAGATGCTGAGAAATTCATTGGAGACATGATTGAAAAACACAATATCGATACTAACACTGTTCATGAGTCAACAATTTCTGGAATTTTTAATTGATTAGTTCTTAGATTTGAATTGTTTATGTATTAACACACACAATTCTTAGATTCAAATTGTTTATGTATTAACACACACAATTTTTAGATTCGAAGTGTTTATGTATTAACACACACATACACACATACATGATCTCATCCCATACCAAGCTTATGTAGTAGGATAACAACACACATAAGAGTGGACTTACAAAATCTTTTTTTTGATAAACCAAGATAACCTTAGGAAGGAAAAGATCATATGTAGAGATTTCTACTTACATAATCAACTATATAACTAACTTATGTCTCTTTTTGATCTACATAGATCATTGGATAGTTCAGAGTGAATATCATACTTAAAACATAAGTTTTACATAATCTTGAATAAAGATACATATCACATACATGAGGGTGAGTAGAGACTCATGATCCTTAAAATACTCAACTCTCATATCTATATATCCAAATGAATCAAATGGAGGGGAGATCCTTCTATATATATAAATCTCATATGATAACTAGTGCATGGCTACATACGAGTGTCAATACAAAAGTAGATCAACAATATTTCCACTTGATAACTAGTATGAGATTCACAAAAAGTAGGGGTTTCCAATTGATATTTCGTCCCTTAAAGTCACAAGACATATGGAAACTTGAGGTTCTCTTACTTAGCCAACTCAATATTAAGTACACTATGAAGTCTGATGGTTGAACCATGAAAACCATATTACAAAGTAGATGGCACCATTATTGGCCATCAAGACACAAATGTTTACAAAGCGGAGTTTATTATGTGAACCCATATATGCATTATTAAGATGTATAAAGATGACAAAGATGATCTATCCCATGATTCTTTCATGTGTAGAAATATTTTTAGTTGGCTCTCTCTTGGTCACATGGGTACCTTTCATGTCCCCATCCCAATGAGATTACTAGTGGACAATGTTTCACCCACCTACGAGTTCCCTAGGATGGGGGAGGAGGCATTAAATCTTGCAATAAGGGAGATATGGGACCCAAGAGAGCCTTAGTTTTTCATTCACACATCGAATTGGGTCATACAAATAATAAATATGGAGAAAATAAAGTGGACTTTCTTCATAAGGACATTTGGAGGTTCATAGATACCTTGGATGTCTAGATTCTTCCTTACACTTGTCATGAATTAACCCCAAATTCAAAATTATTAGTAATGGAACATTCTTGGAAGGTGAAGAGATGTCAAGTAACATATCATGAGCCCAAGGATTCAAATGGGGGAAGAGGAGTAACTCCCCATATAAGAGGAATAGGATTGGAAGAAACTAGGTGCAACTTGGAGGGAGATTCCCTTGCTTTTTATGACAACAATGATGGAAGATTCTATCACAAGTCAGACCTAATTGTAGACCTATGACAATATGACATGTTAGAGATAAAAATAGCCTCCAAGAGGGTGCACTTTGGGCTTGGTGGCAACAATTCAAATTTGGAGGAAGATGAAGGGTTGAGGAGAAGGACAAGTGTCATGGAGGTTACTAAATATGAAGGATGAGTTGGAGGAAGCATATGGGAGTGAATTCGACCTTGGAGGACCTTAGGATGGTTATAAAGATATTCCATGAAGAATGCGAATGGATTTTTGTCATTTGATAATTTTCCTTTGGAATTTTGGAAAGCACTATCTTGTCCATTATACAATGAGTGCTTACTTACCTTGCTAGTGAGCCAATTTCGAGAGAGTGAGATTTCATCCAAGTTGGTTTTGGGAGAGGCCACCCTAACCTGTCATTTGGAGCTTCATGGAGTTTTTTTACTGCATATAGGATGCTGCTACTGTTTGTGACCCATCTCTCCTCCCATTCTCTCAATCCCCACTTCAATATTTCTCTATAATGGTGCACTTATGTGAATGGTGGTTCCACCCCATTGAGTCCAGTTGATGCCCAAGATTTACATCTCTATTGCAGAACTATTAACGATACCAAATTATAGTAAATAAAGACTAATACCATTCCCCATACTCTATTTGACAAGTTGGGAGGGTCACATAGGAGTTGGAGAGCCATTTCTTCTCACACCTTAGGGGGAATTACACAAAACATTACTAGTAATTTTACCAATTTTTCCAATGTTCCCAAATCGAGTTGGATATGTCTACAACCTATCATAAAATTATCAAATATTCCATTGTGTTTTCATAAGACTCCCCATATCAGTCCCAACCAAATTTGAGACCCGTGTTTTCCATTCGAATTCCCTAGAACCAAGACTAGTCAAGATAATTTTTCCCCAAATTTTGCCTTTGTTGGGAATTTTTGAATTGGTTAATGTTAGGATTATTAATCCTCCATTGTCCAATTTGGTCATAATTCTAAATTAGGAGTCATGTCTAAATCAGGAGTCCTTCCAGTCTATTTTTAATTACTAGCACCATTGGGTCCACTTGGCCTAATTGAGGCACATGTTCCAGTTACTAAAGTGTGGGGAACACTAATTGAGGCCTACTGCCACTAATTTCACTTGCATGCATCAGTTTAGGAGACTCCTAGATCAATCCCTACAAATTAGGAGCCACTAGGAGTGCCAATACCAACCAAGGTCAGTTGAGTTGAGTTGGCAACTAGTCAAGCTCAGTTAGGAGTCAAATACATTCAGTTCTAGTCCTCTACATTCAATTAGCGCTAGTATTGCATGACTGCATGCAAGAGAGGTGCATTTCTCACCTTCCATAGTCAGTTAGGCTTAGTTAACACTGAATTAGACACTTGAGTTGTGATTTAGAACTCCGATGAACTTTGATAATGATTGAGACAAGGTCAGTTAACCATTCAGTCCTCCGATAATGATTTAGACAAGGTTAGTTAACCATTCAGTTAAGTAGAGTCTAATCAATTCGAATTTCCTCACATGAATTCAAATTTCATGTGGATATTTAGCCATTGTAATTCATTGTAATTATTATCTAATTACTTTTGATTAATGAAAGAATTCACAATTGAAAGCCATTTTTGCACTATTTCATTCTTTAATTACTGAGTAAATTGTGTGATCTATTTTGTGAGTTGTGTGTTGATCCATAGATCTATGTGCTCAATTTAATATGGTATCAGAGCCTCAAAAGTACAAGGCACTTCTCCTACTATAGATCAATACTTGGATCAATCTTTTTGAGCAAAATTGCTGCTTCTAGTATTGCATCAGAAGCGAATAATTTACCACTTAATATCCAAAGTTAAGGAATTGTTGATCAAGCTTGCTTAATCAGCTATGTTGGGTGTGAAGGAAATTCCAAAAGTGTAGACTGTCGACCTTACTTTGTCTTTTTTATTGTGCGATTTACAGGTTTATCATTCCTCTTCACTGCATTCGCTACAAGCAGCTCAGTCTCCTTCACAACATTCGCTACAGTAGCTCAGTATTCTCAACTACATCCTAGATGGCCCCTCCAATGGAGCTCCTCACTCATTACTATCACCAGTGGAAGGAGGACAAGGAGATGCAGCTATGCTCCAAAAGACTCTTCAGACTCACAATGGAGGTAGAGAAAGAGCCAATTCATTATGTTGACAAAGAAAAGTATTGGAATAGGCTTGATGAAGCCTATAGATGCTTGTGCCTCTTAATATCTTGAGATATTCTCTTCCACATCAATGGATTGAAGACTCCCAAGGAGGTTTGGGATATTATTTCCTCCTTATTTGACAAGCAAGATGATCTGAGGATCTATCAGCTTGAAAATGAGCTGATTTCTCTTTGTCTAACCAATTTCGAATCACTCAATGACTTCTTCACAAAATTCAAGAATCTAGTGTTCCAATTGAAGATATGCAAGGTTGATAAGGAGGATGATCAACTCATCCTTGCCATCCTCTCCAAGATTGGTGTAGACTATTCAGTGTTTGTATCAACATTTCATTATGTGAAGCTCTCTACTCCAAACTAGAAGATGCCTACTCTTAACTCTTTCATTGAATCTCTCACTTAGGAGCATGACAAGCTAGTCCAAATGGGGATCATTCGATCTTCCAGAGATCAAGCACTTGTTGCAGGAGGACCTAAGGTAGCGAATGAAAAAGGGAAGCAAAAGGATGAGTCTCCTATAGAGAAAGAGTAGTAAAAAGAGCCTTCAGGTTCAAAGAGAAGCAAGAATAATGGAAAAGGAAAGACACTCTGTTATTGCTGTGGAAGGGGCTTTCATCCAGAAAGCACCTGTATGAGAAGAACAATAGATGATATGGTTCTTCTTTTGAAGAAGCATAACATTACTGTACCTACTAGCGCGAGGAAGGCTGACCACAAGGAAGAAACTGAAGGATATGAAGAGACATGGCATGCATTGAATGCTAGTTGCTCCAGGTCACATGCCTTCCTCATTTATTTCGGAGCTTCCATTCATATGTTTTCATCCATAGAATCATTCTCTTCCTTGCAGTATTTTGATGGTCCTAGTATTCAGATGGGCAATAGTAGTAAATTTCAAGCCAAAGGGAAGGGCTATATCAAGCTTGAACATGGAAAGTTCAAATATGTGCTTTATGTTCCCTCCCCAGCTACAAAATTGTTATATGTATACCAAATGACTGATATTGGATCTCCAAAGTGAGTCATATTTGGTCATGACTCAGTGGATATCATAGATATCTCTACTGGGAACATCATAGTGAAGTGTGCTACAAATCATGCCTCCAAGGCATATGAGTTCTCACACTTCATGCCATTTTCAAAACCAGTGCACTCTCAACAGCCACTTGCAAGGAAAGGTAAAAACATTTCATCTACATCTTTTGCTGTTTCCACTAGTATTGAAGGTCCAGCTGTATCAGTTTATGAGATTGAGATTCAGGGTGATTCAGATCCAAATCCAGATCCAGTCCCTCCTTCCAAACTGGAAGCTAGGAAGGTCATTGGAAATCAATCTAACACTCAGAAGGGAAAGACTCTTTTGCTATGCCATGCAATCTTACCTCCTTCATAGAGATGCAATAGAATCCTCATAAGATGCTACATGGTAAGGGCTCGGTCTCACTACATTCAGAATAATAGATCTGATCATACACCTCTTCATTCAACAAGAGACAAATTTTTTATTCCTCCTTCCTTCCATCATCATTTTGGGAGAAGATGGAGAAGTCTACATGCCAGGCCCTAGGATACTTATGCACAAAACATAATGCATGCTGCTTCTCTACATCACAGAGATTTCAGCAACACATTTTCAAGTTTTTCAAACTTGAATCTTGATTCTATCTGCTTAGTTAGAGGGGGGTATTTTTTCCCAGGTGGGTTTTTCCCCAGCTCATTGTATTGAGCAGTTACTTTACTTTACTTGATGTAATGGGTGACCTATGGTATTAGTTACCAGGGCCCACAGATTGCCCAAGTTAGCATTCAGGGGGGGTGTTAGCATTATTAATCCTCCCTTGTCCAATTTGGTCATATGTCTAAATTAGTAGTCATGTCTAAATCGAGAGTCCTTCCAAACTATTTTTAGTCACTAGAACCATTGGGTCCACTTGGCCTAATTGGGGCACATGTTCCAGTTACTAAAGTGTGGGGAACACTAATTGAGGCCTACTACCACTCATTGCACTTGCATGAATTAGTTTAGGAGACTCCTAGATAAATCCCTACAAATTAGGAGCCACTGGGAGTGTTGATACCAACCAAGGTCAGCTGAGTTCAGTTGGTGACTCGTCAAGCTCAGTTAGGAGTCAGTTACATTCAGTTCTAGTCCTCTACATTAATTTAGCGCTAGATTTGCATGGTTGCATGCAGGAGAAGCACATTTCTAACCTACCACAGTCAGTTAGGCTTAGTTAACACTGAATTAGACACATGAGTTGTGATTTAGAACTTTGATGAACTCCGATAATTATTTAGACAAGGTCATTTAACCATTCAGTCCTCAGATAATGATTTAGACAAGGTCTATTAACCATTCAGTTAAGTAGAGTCTAATCAATTCAAAATTCCTCACATGAATTCGAATTGAATGTGGCTATTTAGCCATTGCACTTCATTGTAATTATTATCTAATTAATTTTGATTAATGAAAGCATTCATAGTCGCAAGCCATTTTTTCATTGTTTCATTCTTCAATTACTGAGTAAATTATGTGATATATTTTGTGAGTTGTGTGTTGATCCATAGCTTTATGTGCTCAATTTAATAGGTCATTACAATGGTATCAGAGCATGATCTTAGCACATGTTGGATTCATCTATTCATGTTTCCCGATGATAAACTCCCTCCATTAGAAACTAATATTGGAGACATTAACAGTGGAAGAGAAGAAAGTGAAGAAATCAATTCTAGGTACGAGGAGATTAGAAAAGAATTAGGATTTGGATACATGGTTGAAAACAAATGTAATGAGGAACTTAATTCAGTCATTAAATCATCTCTTTAAAGGATGACCAAACATTTTATGTAAGGTTTCGAAATGTTGTCTATCCAACTTGGGGGCAAGTCAACACTCGGGAGTAGTAATAGTTCACCTCATGTTGAGAAGAAGACCAATGGGGAAGCCATTTTTTCGAAGAATGGACCTCATAACCGACCCCTTGAGTTCAAGAATCAAAATGGAACTGCAATACCTAAGATTTTTGAGTCCAAGTAAGGTCCTTACACTACTTATGATGTGAGGGAAGCAACAAATGATTCGAAACAAGTGAAGAATGTAGGAAATTCCTACCTTTTGATCAGTTCATTAGAGCCTCTCTTCGGTTTAAGCAAGGAGAAAATGGGAATAGGGAAAATCATCTTAATCATGAATTAAAGTACACCATTGGAAAAGTAACTATTCCTTCCTTTCATGGTTCTTCACAAATGTATACTAGTGCTTGGTTGAAAAAATTAAGTGTGTATTTTCAGTTAAATCCTATGGTTGAAGAAGATTCTTTGAAAATTTCCATTTTGCATCTTGAAGGGGAAGCCAGTGATTAGTGGTTCCATGGTATTATAACCTTGGGACATGATCATATTTTATATTATGAGCATTTCTCCAATGCAATAATGGATATATTTGAGAGTAAATATCCCGAAATTTCTTTCAAAGAGCTAGCACAATAGAAGCAAGTAGGAACTCATGAAGCATATACATTAGAATTTGAAAAGATTTCAGTAATGGTTTCTGATGTATCTATGGCTAGGTTGGTTTTATTATTGACTAAAGTATTGACAGATCCTTTGAGAGGACTCATGAAATCCCATAAGCCAGCCACATTGAAGGATTCAATGAATTTGACAATAGATTTGTTGAATGTATTGCCAAGAACCAAATACCCCTGCCCTCCAAGACAAATTTCCCTTACAAGTTTAAGGAAGGTAAGAAACCATGGAAAAATAACTCCTCTACCAAAGAAAATAGAGGAGGACCAAGCAAAGAAGAACTTAGAAGAAACAAGTTATGTTTCACATGCCAACAACCTTGGATTCTGGGGCATAAATGTGCCAAAGGGAAGGCACACTACATTGAATTTTTCTTTGAAGATGATGAAGAAGGGGAGGAGAAGGAAGAAAAAATTGAATCCCAAGGAGAGGGGCATGAAACAACAGAAGAAGAAAAACCCACTCTTGAGGCGGGAAAAATTACAGCACTCTCAAGTGTACCTAGATTCCACAACTTGAGGCTCAAGGGTAACATACAAGGCCAAAAGGTCATGGTTCTAGTGAATGGAGGAGCCACTCATAGATTGATCCAAGAGGATCCAAGAAGGAAAAATTTTTGAAGTCCTCCAATCTCAGCAAAACCAGCACCAGATCGAAGGGCTCGTCGAGACGATTCCAATGGCGTTCGTTTCACCTCAAACGGACTCCGTATGAGAAAGTTATCGCGCTTTGTTGTATTGATGAAACAGGCAAAATCGGGGTGCCACGTGGCACCACTGGCAGGGTGACACGTGGCATCCATACAAGATGACGAGGTATTGACATGGACCAATGAGCCTGATACATGTGGCAACTCCCGGTTGGTTAATGCATGCCACGTGGATGATAAGTGGTGAGGTGGCATCAAGTTGGCACCTAACAAGGCATTGACATGGACCAATGAAATGGAAACACGTGGCAACTCCCGGTTGGTTGATGCATGTTTATGCAAAGGTGTGGAGCGCCACCACATGTGGCATAACAACTTTGGGTTAAGTTTTTAAAGTGGGTTCAAAAATATAAAAGCATGTGTATTTATAATCATAAGGGGAGCGCCACCACTTTGGGATAAGTTTAAAGGTGGCTTTACATGGTTTTAACCATATGCCATTTTAAAAAGGTGTTTTTTTAAGTATGTTTGTTTATTATTTAATAAAGAGCCCAACCACATGATAACCAAACTTGGAGGTTTTCAACCATATGCCCAATTAGGCAAATTTGTTGTAACTAAGAATTCATGAGAAACATGTGAAGGGGGTCTTCTCAAGCTATATAAACCCATTCATTTTCCATTTCTCACTCATGCTTTGGAGTGGAGACTTTGTAGCTAAAGGAGAGAAGGGATATTGCGTAGCTCTGCAGGAGGAAGGTATGAGTGTTTATACTCGTTTCACACCGTCTTCAGGCTTCGGAGTTGCTGGAAGCAGTCTTGTTGTGATTTGGGAAGCGGTTCTCTTCTTGAACATTGTCGCCAAGGTATCATTGTGTCATTGCCATGTATTTTGCCTTATGTTGAGATTATAGATCGGCCCTCCTATTGAGAAGTAGGCCCGGAGACGTAGTCCATCCTGGACGAACTCCGTTATCAACTTGTTGTCTTTATGTGCGTATTGTCTATGCTGTTTAGTTCTCTTCTTATGGATTTGTGAGCTTCATTCATGCTCTTTATGCAATTCATGTTAACGTCATAGAGTAGCAAAGATCTTGTTTCCAGATCATGTGGTATCAGAGCAGGGCTATTTGACGTTGGATTGTGAGTGTGGATGCTCACGAGGGCTAAACTGCAAGCTGGTGAGGGTACATTAGAGCCTTACAATTTCGAGATTGGACGTGCACACCGAAGGAAGAAGATGGAAGCTAATGATGCCCGCACCGATATGGAGGCAAAATTTCACAAGGTCTTCTACATGATGGCCGACAAGGTAGACAAGTTGTTTGCAAACTAAAATTTCACAAGGTCTTCTACATGATGGCCGACAAGGTAGACAAGTTGTTTGCAAACTATGAAGAACGCATGGCAAAAGAAAGAAAAGGCAGTGAAGTAAAGAAGGAAGACAAAGAAGTGAAGGACGAAGGCAACGCTTCAGTTAACCAAGGAGGAGGTGGCGAAGAGCCTCCTGAGCCTCCCTCTTCACCTTCAGCTTCAAGCACAAGTTCAAGTGCTTCTTCCTCATCTCATTCTCAATATTCCAAGGTTCCTCACAAAGAGCCTCAAAAGAATCCCTTGTTGAAGCTCGATGTGAAGTTTGATTTGTCCATGTTCAATGGGGAAGCGAATGCAGAGAAGTTGAACAATTGGATAAGGCAAATTGAGGTCTATTACCAAGTCCAGCAGATCAAAGAAGAAGATGTGAAGATTCAGTTGGCTTCACTTTGGCTGACAGGCACTGCACTTGTATAGTGGGAAAGCAAGCTTCAGCAAGGTAGCAAACAAATGGGTAATCTTCTCTCATCATGGTCTACTTTCATTTCTGCTTTACGTAAGCAATTTTATTCGTTGGGTTATGTTCAAAAGGCTATGATGGATTGGCAAAGTTTTAGACAAGGAAAGGGTCAGAGTGTTTAGAATTTTACTGAAGAATTTAGAAAGAAAGCTCTAGAGTTGAATATTTCTTTAGATTCTCCTGACACTCTTTTGAAGTACATTAGTGCTCTTCATCATTATCTACGACATACTTTGCTGTTGTTGAATCCTACTAGTGTGGATGAAGCAAGTGTTCAGGCTACTCATCTTGAGAGCAAGGGGAATCATTTGCAAGAAGACCATCAGNAGCCTTCGACACATTGAAGGGAAAGATCAGCACCGCCCCAGTCCTAGCCTTGCCCGATCTACAGTAGCCATTTGAGATAGAGACAGATGCCAGTGGATATGCCGTGGGGGCAGTATTGATGCAGCACCGCAAGCCTATTTGCTACCATTCAGAGACTTTTACTCAAGCAGTGACCAACTACCCCACCTATGACAAAGAGTTGTATTTTTTGTTTCAGAGTGTCAAGAAGTGGAAACACTAATTGATGGGTAAGGAGACGATCATCCATACCGATCATCAGCCCTTGCAGTATCTCCAGTCCCAGACTAAGCTCCAGCAAGCTCGTCATTTTAGGTGGATGG